>CM042172.1:22015724-22020724 GCA_023376005.1 Doryteuthis pealeii
TTTTAATATTTCTCTTCTCTCTCTTCTCTCTCTCTCTCGTCTCTTCTATATATATATATATATATATATATATATATATATATATATATGGGTTAAGTAAAACAAATGTGTTTATTTTTATATGGCTTTAAAGCCGACAATTTTTGGAGGATATGTGCTTAATTGAAGTCATACCCTAATTTTTGAAAATTAATTGTTAATAATTAATGAATTTAGGCGGCATATATGTTCAAAAAAGTAAGGCTAAACAAAATCGAGAAAATGATCATTCAGTGATTGACCTTTTCTCGATTTGTTTAGCACTTACATTTTTTTGAAACAATATTGCCCGCCTAATTCATTATTTTTACTAATTTATTTTTTTCAAAATTAGGTATGATTCAATTAAGCAATATCCTCCAAAATATATATATATATAAGTATAGATAGATAGATGAATAAGTAAACTAATCGTTTTATAGGTTTTTTTTTTTTTTTCATGAATCAGAAAAGTTCCCATACTGGTCGTAGAACAGGATAAAACTAAAATGTTTACTCAGCTCTTCATGATATTCCTTATACATTTTCACGTTCTATAATTTTTTTACTCGTCTCATCTCATGATTTTTGTAAAAAAAAAAAAGACACAAAGAACTAGCGATAATGAGTGTCGTGAGAAGGTGAATAAACATTCATTTTCTTCGGTTAGATATTATTTGTATATATCAAAAAGTGCTCATTGCTCACCAGCAAAATGTATAAAAATCATGAGTAATCAAGATCTACACCATTTAAAATTTTTTATGACTAAGTTTCTATAGAAGAATACAACACGCACACACACGCGCATACATATATCTATGTATATCATATATCATTTATATATTATATATATATATATATAATATATATATATATTAATATATAAATTTATAATATGTATATATTAAAATGTAATGGTGACCAAAAAACAGACATTTCTTTGAAAGAGGCCTGTTTTCTGTGGGTCACCTGTATATAATATATATAATATATATATATATATATATATATATATACGGAGTGACCCTTAAAAAAAAACAGGCGGATTTTAAAAAAAGTATGTTTTTTGAACCGCCTGTATATTGTGTGTGTTCGTGTGTGTGTGTGTGTTTGTTTGTGGTGGGTTGTGTTGTGTGTGTGTTGTGTGTGTTCGTGTGTGTGTTGTGTGTGTGTGTTGATAAAGGGCAAAATCTGTCGTAGCTCTCGTTAATAAACGAGATGAAATATTAACTAAATATAGTAGTTTATTTTTCATTAGCTTTCATTTACATTTTGTGGAATTTACCACTCCGTTTCTCCCCACCTCTCTCTCTCTCTTCTCCTCTCTCTCTCTCTCTCTCTCTCTCACACACACACTCACACATACACACACACACAACATATATATATGTAGCGTGTGTGTATGTGTGTATGTAAATATAATATATATTAATATATATATATAATAATATATATATCATATATATATATATATATATGTGTGTTTATGTAAATATATACATATATATATATATAATATATATATATATATATATGTGTGTGTGTGTGTGTGTGTGTGTGTGTGTGTGTGTTTTATGTTGAAGTTGGGCATTATTATGAAGCATTCTAAAACTAATGAATGAATTCGATGTTATGGAGTATTGGATTCATTATTTTTTTTATTATTTGTTTATAAATTTTCGGGATCTTTAGATACCCTTCTTCAATGAATGTTCGCGCTGTTCAACGGATCTTATATATATGAGAGGACTGAACGCCGACATCGGAATAGCTCCGTTATATAAATATTTAACAGACGGCAGCTGTCAATAATAAAAGAAAAGGACTCCGTGAACAGGAGCAACATCCTTTGAAAAAAAGGGAATNTATACATAGATAGCAAATCATAGATAATAGGTAGAAAGATACCGTAGTGACGATTAAATCAAGAAAAAAGTAAATGAATAAATCGTATTTTTATCATATATATATATGGTATATTAGATAATAATTATAATATATAGAATATATATATATATAAAGTGTCGTATGTGTCCAACGACTAAGAGCGAGAACATAAATATTTATAAAAAGAATGAAGCGCCAAAATGAATTAAAAAAACAAAATGATTATTATCATTTTAATAATACATAATAATAATAATAATAATAAAATTATAATAATAATAATGAAAAATAGACAAATATCTGGACCGTGCCCATGAGAACTGAAAAAGTTATTGAATATGAAAGTTGAAAGTATACCATTGTAGTGGTCACTGGAACAGTCCCAAAAGGATTGGAAAGGATGGAAAGGTTTGGATATCAGAGGAAGGATTAACCATTACAGAACACTGCCACTGCCTACCAATCTGCCAGAAACTCAGAAGCAGTCCTGGAGATTCAAGGAGACTTGCTGTCACTCAGGACAACCAGAAAGACCATCAAGCTAACACTGATTGTGAAAAACCTCAAAAGGAGGGTAATAATAATTAATAATAATAATAATAATAATAATAATAATAAATAAAAATAATAATAATAATAATAATAATAATTAATATATAATTAATATAATAATATATAAATAAGAAAAACATTAATCCGTTTTGCGTGACTCTTCTTTCTTATAATATCATATATATAAAATATATATATATATATTATATATATATATATATACGTGAAATAATAAGGGACATACAAGAAATTACATTTGACAGTTCTGTAAGGAGAGCGTTCATCAAATAATGAGATATGTCAACTTTATTTTCCCGTTTTGCGTCTTCTCGGACGGAGATTTTATTTCACATTACCCATGCCATGCCGGTATTTATCAAACCCATTGCGATGCTAGGAATCTGAAGCCCCCCCCCCGCCAATCTGATCGGGTCATCCACACATACAATTTTTCATAAAGTAGTATTCATAGAAAAATAAATGAAACTCCGGGGGAGTACGCGATGACCCGCCTTACCTACACAAGATCAAGCTTTCAGATAATATACCCGCTCTCTTTTATATCTTTAAATTTCATAAAGCTATTTAATCTATCTTTAATTGTCTATCTATATTATTTCATCTCTATCCCATTATCTATCCTCTATCATCTATCTATCTATCTATCGTCTATTCATTCCTCATGTTTTAAAAAATCTGAATCTACCTATCTATCTCCTCTTTTTCTAATTCTATCTATCTACTAATCTATCTATCTATCTACGGTTTGTCTTCCCTTATTATCTATATTCATTTTTTATATCTATCTGATATATATATATATATATATATTATATATATATATATATATAATATATTCAGTGTTGATTTATTTTCATTCTTGTATAAAAATATAATATATATCTAATAGATCTATTATCTACAATCTATCTATCTATATATATATATATAGATATATAGTATATATTATATATTTATATATACAGAACTGAAAACTATATCACACTGAATATAAAACATATCACACTGAATAGATCAAAACTGAAACTTATGAATTAATATATTTAGACACCACACATATATATTATATATATATATATATAATACTATATATATATATATTATATATATATATGTTGTGTGTGTGTATGTTGTGTGATGTGTTGTGGTGTGTGTGATGATAATTTAAATGTAACAATTACAGCTAAACCGGTAATTCAACAAACAGACAAATTATAGACAGAATTTCAAAAAGGTAGTAGAAGTCCGATAATCTTATTTGTTTCTGAAATTTTGAATTTGAAGTCTACAAGATTATTTACATATATTTATTTCAGGCTTCGAAAGATTCCAGGTAAAAATTAATTTTGTTTTCCCAAAAAAGATTTTCTTCTAAAAAAAATTTTTCCTTTTTGCGTCCCGTTATCCATAAATAAATTACCAAATTTTATGTTGTTTTTTTTTTTTGTTTTTGTTTTTTCAACAGAAAACCTTTAATTGTTAAGAATTAATTGTTTGTGTGATTCTGTTTGTTAAAAAGAAGAAAATCATCCTCAAGTTATATTGGCATTGATTTATCTTGTTTAAAGTTTTAAAAAGGAATTCTATTTTTACCAAACAAAAAATATTACATTGTCATAGAAATAATTGAAGACTAAAAGAAAAAATGGTAAAATTATTTTGCAGAACGCTTACCGTGTATTATTAGTTTTATAAATTTTTAATCTATCTATCTATCTATCTTATTATATATATATATATAATATATATTATATATAATTATAATATATATATATATATATATATAATACACATATTATATATATATATATAATATATATATATATATATATATATATATTTAAAAATATATGTATATATACTATGAACAAAAAGTAAATAAGACAACAGGAATATTTTTTTATATAGGTTATTTATTCTCAACAGCTTTCGACCATTAGGTCATGTCAGGAGAAAATTTTCTTATTTGAAGAAATTGTTTTTAAATTTTTTGAAAGGAGCATGTATTGTAGAACTAGATATTAAAAATTGGAGTATTTTTGAAGGGTTTGACATGCTATTAAAATCCGGGTAGAAGAGTATGTAGTAAGTAGCAAGTCCATCTGTGCCGTGAAAAATCTTGAGGTGGGTTATTTTTTTGAATGCTTCTTATATATGTGAGGAGGGTTCTTGGAGTTGTGTATATGACATATATGTATATATATAAATGTATGTGTGTGCATAATATATGTGTGTTGAATTGAGTTTGTGTAGTCTCGTACGTGGTGCATGACTTTTTAAATTTGAATTGGGTCAAAAGTGGCTTTTTTGATGTGTGGCGGTCCAGTGTTTGTTTATTTAGGTGCCATCGGCCCCTTCATAGTTGTTGGCTCGACATATATATATAACTTGCTGTAGAGCCTAATAGTCGAAATATATATTCAGAGATGATTTTTCTCGATTTGTTACCTCCATTTAAGTAGTTTAAAATCCCGCCTAATTTAAACATAATGAATTAACTTTCAAAAATTAGGTCTGAC
>CM042172.1:22033224-22053224 GCA_023376005.1 Doryteuthis pealeii
AATGACCCCATAGTTTGGCCAGTAAAAGGGGTGTAGTTTATGGTCTTGCCCAGGACCAATATGACCCAATACGTCTATGGCCAGTAAATAGATGTGGTTTAATGTTTTTGCCCAAAGCTTCTCATTTTTTTCTATTTGTCTACGAGTTTTAACAAAGATGCTTTAAGCCAAGAAGTTCTTCCAAATAAAACTAATTTTATGCACAGGTATCGGCAGTTTTTTTAAAAAGTTAGCCTTACAAAAAAACCTTCAGTATTTTAACTTTTCTCGTTATAAGATATGCGTAAAGAGAAGGAACACTTATTATTTCCATGGGAACATTTTGAGCCTTCCAAATCCAAAAAGTAATATAATACTGTCATTAAATTCTGGAGTTTTAATAAACCAGAATAATATTTCTGCCATTTTGTAAGGAAGACGGAAGTACCGGTTCCGCCATTTTGTAAGGAAAACGTAAGTACTGGTTACGCCATTGTTATTTGTCAGTAAAATATGGTAAGGCGCTCCCCCCCCCTCTCTCTCTCTCTCTCTCTCTCTCTCTACCAGGAGACCATAAACGTTAACCTTTGAGCAACGTTTATTAGCTCATAAGTCCTCATAAAACCAATATGACCCAATATGTATGGCCAGTAAATGGATGCGGTTTAATGTTCTTGACCAAAGCTCAAAGCTTCTCATTTCTTTCTATTTGTCTACGAGCTTTAACAAAGATGCTTTAAGCCAAGAAGTTCTTCCTAAATAAAACTAATATTAAGAAAAGGAGGGTTAGTTGGGTCCTCTAGGATATGATAAGAGGTAGGATTAGTCACCTTTAAGGTAAGTGTCCCTGTATCATGGGACTACTTCCCTGTAGCAATTACACAGATATACATATATGTACGAATATACGTGGTCGGTCTGGAAAGTAATTAAAATTTTATTTTTCTGGCTGGAAATTTTTATTGAAAATCAGCTGATCAATTTTGCCCTTGAATATGCTATGGCATTATTTTCGTATTTGCCTGGAGAGTTGTCTGCCCGTTTAGTTTCGCTTGTTCCCGCTAGGGGCCTCAGGTGTATTTAAGCGGCTGATTTGAACTTCTTCTCTCTCTTTTCCGGTTGCTCGATATACGAGACACTATGGGTTAGACTCTGTCTACCCCCTTCTCGTTGGGGCTTCGGCCCTTAACACTGGCCACTCACTGCTAGTAAGTCTCGTATACGATATATGACTATCCTTTAGTCATGTATCCGTAACTACGTTTTTATGTACATTTAGGTATCTCTTTGATACCTAAATATCTTGTATTTTACCATTCATGAATGTGTCATTATCTCTACTCTTGTATATGTATTTATATTACTTATGTATGTATGTTTATGTACACCTCTATGTATTATGTACCCTGTTTATTCTGTGCTGTATATAAAATGTTTTGTCTATCAACCTTTTGTCGGAGTTTTATCTTCAAGTATTATCACTTTGAACCCTACAACGCGATAAAACGTTTAGTTCATGTTCTCACTCTCAATTCAGTAATATCTACTAGCAAACATATGCGCCCTCCGTTGGGCCCAAGTATTTATATTTTCATGTCATAGAATTATATATTAAATTAGAAAGACTAACTAAACAAAAATGCATTTAAAACTATTTAAAATTAGACTCTTATGTTAAATTTATTTGAAATAGTGGGTTTATAATCGAAGTCTTTTTTGTCGGACATGCGCAGATCGAATTTTCGGTGAAAGGCCGCATGGGAGCTTTGTTTTTATTCTATTTTAAATTTTTGTATTTTTTTTTTATCCCTTTAGCAAAATTCTTTTGCACACTCCTATCATCCCACTTCTGACACCATGTTATTTTTTTTTTGGTAATCCACAAAGGATGCCTTCAGATTAAGAAGTCGGAAACAAGAGTTGGTTTTCACATGTGTTTATTCATGGCCGACAGGGGCGGAAGTACATAGAATTAAGGGGAGGACAATTAGGGTTTAGTTAAGGGTTAGTCCAAGGGACTTAACTAATTCAACAACATCTATTTGAGATAATGAAATGATTGTGAACATACATTTTTGAGTCTTATATTTTTCTCTCTTATATAATTGGAGACTATAATTATTAAACTGACTTCAACATAAAATAAACCAACAAATGTTTACATATTCAAAATGAGCCAATCTTTATTTAAAATCCAGTGGTATCTTGGCTTACCTTTGGCCCTACTCACAAGCTCCCCTCCCCATAATTATTAAACTGGCTTCAACATAAAAACTATTTAAAATTAATTGGAAGCTAACTCTTCTCATCACTCTCGGCATTCTGCACAGGTATCGCCAGTTTTCAGAAAGTTAGCCTTACAAAAAAAAAAAACTTCAGTATTTTAACTTTTCTCGTCACAAGATATGCGGTAAAGAGAAGGAACACTTATTATTTCCATGGGAACATTTTGAGCCTTCCAAATCCCCAAAATAATATAATGCTGTCATTAAATTCTGGAGTTTTAATGAACCAGAATAACATTTCTGCCATTTTGTAAGGAAGACAGAAGTACCGGTTTCGCCATTTCATAAGGAAAACTGAAGTACGGGTTCTGTCTGTTTGTAAGGAAGACTGAAGTACCGCTTCCACTATTTTGTAAGGAAAGCGTAAGTACTGGTTACGCCATTGTTATTTGTCAGTAAATATGGTAAGGCACTCTCCCCCCCCTCTCTCTCTCTTTCTCCCGCTCTCTCTCTACCAGGAGACCATAAACGTTAACCTTTGAGCAACGTTTATTAGCTCATAAGTCCTCATAAAACCATAGTTGTAACAAAATCAACCCAATAAAGAATTTTCTTGGATGATTATACCAATTTAATTCTTAAATACATTAATGTTTGTCCTCACCACCTTATTAAAATAAAAAGGAAGAACAACGAAAAAGAAGAAAAAGAAGAAGAATGAAAATAAAAAAGGAAGAAGAATGAAAAAGAAGAAAAAGAAGAAGAATCAAAATAAAAAAGGAAGAACAACGAAAAAGAAGAAAAAGAAGAAGAATTAAAATAAAAAGGAAGAAGAATGAAAAGAAGAAAATAAGAATGAAAATAAAAAAGGAAGAACAACGAAAGAAGAAAAAGAAGAGAATTAAAAAAAAAAGGAAGAAGAATGAAAAAGAAGAAAATAAGAATGAAAATAAAAAAGGAAGAACAACGAAAAAGAAGAAAAAGAAGAAGAATTAAAATAAAAAGGAAGAAGAATGAAAAAAAGAAAAGAAGAAGAATGAAAATAAAAAAGGAAGAAGAATGAAAAAGAAGAAAAAGAAGAAGAAGGAAAATAAAAAGGAAGAAGAATGAAAAAGAAGAATGAAAATGAAAAAAAGAAGAATGAAAGAAAAGAAGAAGAAGAAAAATAAAAAAGAATAAGGATAAAAAAGAAGAATGTAAAAGAAAAGTTTCGGGACAAAAGTGTAAGTAATGAATTACAATAAAGACGTAGCACTAACCCTTATTAATTGATTAAAAAAAAAAGAAGTAATTAACATGTGTATTGTATGTACATACGAGTAAATTAATTATTCCAGTCATGCTAATTATTTAATGATATAAAAGAAAAACGTTGATATTATAAACTTTTTTCCCCATCACACTACGTAATTTACGACTAAGCACGTGTTCTTGTCTGTAAGCGCGCATTTTTTTTAAATTGTAAAAAAATATGTATGGTAAATAATTGCACAGTATATGCATGCCAGACGTTCACACACTTTATTTGTACTTATTCGTTGAAACTATTATTATTCTATTATGATTTAAAATCAATTTTGTTTTGGTTTGTTGGGTTTTACGGCATGTCAACCCCTTGGATTATTTTGTGCCGAATATTTCTATTGGTAATTTGGGATTAAAAAATGTTTAATGCCCACAAAGTTTTGAAAATTTCATTTTTAATGGATAATACAATTTCGTTTATAAATACATTTTTCTATTTAACCCATAGATGGGACCCTAACAGGTACTACCACTCCGGGCCAGAGTGGACCAGGGAGCAATGGTGATGAAGGGGTACTCCACATTCCCCAAACCTCCAAAACTGGAACCTCACCATCAGATAGAGTTTAATGTCATTCCCAGGACATGTAGACACTCAGTCGCCGCCTTCTAGCAACCATATGATAAAAAGGATTTGGGGCTTGCCATAAGGGCAATGGGGTTGGGGCAATCATATAGGTGCTAGAGCCTGACGTGACCAAACGATTGATCGGAGTTGGCCTCTCCGACCGCCCGTCTAGCCTAAGAAAGGGTCTAAGTAGAGTGTTGCATGTCATGAACTACTTATCCACAAGGATTCTGTCCTTAAGCATAACGGGTTGCCAACAGGTGGCCTCATTTTTTTTTGGGGGGGGGGTTACCCCTCTGCAGAGGTACAGTTGGTGTATTCTAAAGCCCGAGATTGATAGGGCTGCACCCACCTAAAGCCTCAACCGGAAGTTCTACAGCCCACGTGACGTTATTGCTTCCGGGATTTTTCATGGCGAATAAAATCTTTCAGTTAATCAGTTGGTTTCCGTTCTCCGTACCTACATGAGTCAGACACTATCTATCTATCTATCTATCTATCTATATATATATATATATATATATATATATATATATATATATAAGATCCGACTCTTAGCCCTGAAGAACACTAAGCGAAACTTTTAATAGCTTTATCTGACTCATTAGATTTATCTTTATTATTTGCTCTACTTAGGTATTGAGCACTTTTTACTTATTAACTTTAGTTTCCTGACGGTTTTATATGAATATATATATATATATATATATATATATATATATATATATATATATATATATATATATATAAATTGTTTTTTTTCTTTTGGCCAAAATACTGTACCAATAGATTATTTTTGGTTGATACGATTATCTTGGTCTTTTCTTTTTTTTCCAAAAAAATGTTTCTCCCCGGGTGATGTTTGGTAGTATTTTTTTACAATCAAACTATTTGCTGATTTTTTTCTCACCGCGAGAATTTACCAACAGGTTTGGTATATTATATATACTAGCAAAAATATGCATCCTCCGGGTGCAAGTTTAAAGTTTTAATATAATAAAATATCATATTAAATTAGAAAGGCTAATGTAACTGAATAAGAATGCAGATAAAAAGATCTGGGACAGAGGGGGTATGATTGAAAAATAGAACAACTAACTCTTCCATCATTTTCCATTACTCCCGTCTTTCATTTGTAAATTTTCCTAATTTAACTATTTAGTTAAAATAGGAAGTAAAGAATAATATTACAGTTATTTCTTCTTATTTCTTTTATAATTTATTTCTGAGATTATTGCTCATATTCATTAAGACAAAACCAAACAATTAGAAATCAATAATACTAAGCACATATTTATTAAAATCAAATTTTTAATATCAATATGCAAATTAGCCTTCCCATTCATACTGTAATGCGCTATTTTGTTGTATATATAAATACAATTGCATGTCGTTAGTATGTAGATATGGTCAACAGTGGCTTCGGCCTCTGGACCATTGATATAACGGCGTCGATCCCAGGGGGCCATCCCCCCAGGCAACACCTGCCCCCTTGATTTAAAGGGGCAGGGCTGGGTTTATTGCCCAGCGCCTGAGGCGCCCCCCTTGAGGGGGAATGCCGACGGGATCGACGCAATTTTTCACCTGCCACTACATGAGCTTCGGCTTGTGGGTGGTCCCACGTTAATAGGGACTTTGTGCCTGACCCGTACAAGTGGGGTACGCGGTAAATATCATGTAGATATGGTCAACAGTCTTAATGATGTAAAACAATTTTATCAATAATTGAGGTTTAAATAAAAATAAAATCATGGAGAATGGGATGCAGATAACAAAGGGAATTGTGGTTTGTATAGTAATATAGTTTCGGTTCCATTATAATAAGATATATATATATATATATATATATATATATATATATATATATATATATATATAGTGTCCGGTATAATGATATCGGAATGTAAATAAAAAAAGTGACCTAAATCTTCTTCCGAATTGAATTTTACAAGTTGTTATTTTGTCTTGCTATTGTGATCACACTATATTATCTAAATACTTGCTCTCACGAACTTGACTCTCCTGAAGGCTCAGCCTAAAGAATTTATGCATCGCTCGCCTCGTCGCCATTACCTCTGGTATTGCCGCTGCAATTTTATGACGAAACGAAAAAAAATATTTCAGTTCGTCCGTTATTTACGGCCTACGTTTAAAGAATTGTGCCTTGGGGTGTCCTCCCTCCCCCCAGAGGGAGTAATTACAAGGGGAATAGATCTGGTGAGCGAGCCGACCAAGGGATGTCACAGCGTAGCGAGATGATGCGCCCCTGGAAAAAAATTCATCTCAGAACTTCATCCTCTGATACTTCCATGATGGTGCCTGAAAAGGCATACTACAAAAATATACCTCTCGCCGCTACTGATACTTTCACGGCACCAATTTTGAATCCAGAACATCTATGTCGCCGAACCGTATATATATATATATATATATATATATATATATGGGGTGTGGCAATAAAAGTATTTTTTGTACTTTTTGACACACCTTGTATTTTCAAAAACCTACTATCTAAAAATAATCATCCGTACCGTTAGTAGTGGCCAAAAGAAAAGAAAGAACACCGGGTGAGTTTTCTAATGTAAAAAGTGCTCAATACGTTAAGTAGAGCATGTTTATAAGTACCTACATCAGTCAGACACTATCTACCTAGGTTTCACCGGAATTATCCGGAAGAACCATTCGGGTGAAACCTAGGTAGATAGTGTCTGACTCATGTAGGTACATATATATATATATATATATATATATATATGTGTGTGTGTGTGTGTGTGTGTGTGTGTGTGTGTGGAGGCGCGTTGGCTAGTGGTTAGAGTCGTAGAAAATGGACTCGTCGGTCTGAGTTCAATTCCTAGACGAAGCTGTTGGCATTTCACATAGTGCTAATACCATTGGGAAAGGTATGAATCCATATATTCTCCCTCCAGCTATGAGTTAAATAGTAGGGCAGGCTGGGCCCTTCAGCCTTGGGTAGGTAACCAGTCTAGGAGAGGGATAACTCTGAATTCAAAATTCCTGAGGTCGGTCGTTGATTGTGTTTGTGGCAAACCTTGACGCACCAATTCTTTCCTATCGACTGTGCCAAAAAGTGTGGATGGTCCAACACAAGCCTTCACCACTATAAACAAATCACTGTGTGGGTGTTCATTGTATGAACACTCATACGTCGATCGACGTGGGAGTCCATCACACACACACACACACATATATATATATATATATATATTATATATTAATATTCATATTTTTGCTTGAAGGCAATTACAATGCGCATATCACATAAAATTCGATAATTATAGAAGATAACAATGACAAGTAAATTTCGTAAAGAATTACTCGGTGTGTAGAACATCGTACAGACTGTTTCAACTTTATCAAGTCTCATCAGCGATGTATACTAACGATTTCCCTCCGACAGAAATCGAAACTGGGACTTCAGCAGGATAGTCAGAAACCATACTGCTTCGGCCACGATACAGCACGGAAAAAATTCATGCGAAATTAACCTGTCAATGATACTGAGACGTCTCTACCCTATGAGGCAAGGGGACGCTGAGTGAACAATAACAAACCCGGGCCTTATGCGATATGCGCACTGTAATTGCCTTCAAGCAAATATATATATATATATATATATTGTTAGTACAGGCAAATTTATATGACATGTTAAATGCTATCATGTATAGCAATATTACGACCTACACAATCATACTGATAGGAAGACTAAATGGAGGAAAGAAGTGGGAAAAGGTTGTTTATTGATAAAAGAAGGGTCCTTTCGTCCGGTGCTTTTCAAGTTTTACACCTGGAAACGATTAAAAGACAAATAGTAAATTAAATAAGTTGGGATTGAATATGGAATATGGAATAAGTTAGACAAGAGAGGGGCGAAAAAAAATCAAGAAAACCCCATCAAGTATATATATATATATATATATATATATATATATATATATACTATTATCTATCAATACTACTTATTAATTTGATTTATAAAACCACAAGGTTCCTAGTTCGATACCGGTCCCCGCCAACTCAGCGTATGAGTAGCACAGGGATCTGTGTGGTAAAGTAAGGAGCTGATGGTAGGTGTGGCGCTCCACCTCAGATGCTAAAAAACAATCTCCTTGGTCTAGCGCTATTTGAAAGGGGATAGACTCCCTCGCTGACTGGCTGATACCGACTTTAGGCCGACCCGTCGACTTTACTTACTTATAAGTAACTTTGTTCTATTTCATCGTGTTTTTATTATTGAAAATTCTATTAAGATTTTAATTCTATTATTTCTTTTTATCATTAATTTTATTATAGGGTTCAGTATCTCTTATTGTTGTTCTTTTATTGTAGTTAATTGCATTAAGAATTTTCTATCATTGTTGATTTCATTAATAGTTATATTGCTACTTTTTAAAAATTTTATTTCATTAAGGACTTTATTGTATTGTTAATTTTTTCTCAATATTAATGTCATTAAAAGTTGTATTGTATCAGTTTCTTATCAATGTTAATTTCATTATGAATTGTATTTTATTGTTAATTTTTATTGTCTTAATTATTATTACTTTTTATAATAGTTAAGTTCATTAAGACCTTTATTATATTGTTACTTTTTGTATTATTGCCAATTTTATGAAGAGATTTATCTTATTGTTACTTTTTATTAATGTTTATTTCCTTAAGATTTATATTGTTTTGTTACTTTTTATTATTTTAATTTCATGAAGAGATGTATCTTATTATTACTTTTTTATAATAGTTAATTTCATTAAGACCTTTATTATATTGTTACTTTTTGTATTATTGCTAACTTTATGAAGAGTTTTATCTTATTGTTACTTTTTATTAATGTTTATTTCCTTAAGATTTACATAGTTTTGTTACTTTTTGTGTTATTTTAATTTCATTAAGAGATGTATCTTATTATTACTTTTTTATAATAGTTAATTTCATTAATATTTTATTATATTGTTACGTTTTGCCTTCAATTTCATTAAGAGTTTTATATTATGTTTTTTCCTTAAGATTTATATAGTTTTGTTACCTTTTGTTATTGTAATTTCATTAAGAGATGTATCTTATTACTTTTTTTATAATAGTTAATTTCATTAATAATTTTATTATATTGTTACGTTTTGCCTTCAATTTTATGAAGAGTTTTATATTATGTTTATTTCCTTAAGATTTATATAGTTTTGTTACTTTTTGTTATTTCAATTTCATTATTAACTTATTGTTATTGTTATTTTTGTCCCAATATTAATTCCCATAAAAGTTTCCTTAAAATTTACTTGTTGTATTATGTTTATTCCATTAAAATCGTATTGTTACGTTTTGCCTTCAATTTTATGAAGAGATTTATCTTATTGTTACTTTTTATTAATGTTTATTTCCTTATGATTCATATAGTTTTGTTACTTTTTGTTATTTTAATTTCATTATTAACTTATTGTTATTGTTACTTTTGTCCCAATGTCATTAAAAGTTGTTTCTTATTTACTTGTGGTATTACTTTTGTCCCAATATTAATTTCCTTAGATTTTCCTTAAAATTTACTTGTTGTATTATGTTTTATTCCATTAAAAGTTATATCGTATTGTTACTTTTTTAATAGTTATTAAATTCATTGAGAAGTGCATCTTATTGTTACTTTTTTATTATTTCGTAATCAATAACTCTTATTGTTACTTATTGTATTGTTACTTTTTATTATTATAAATTTAATTTAGACTTATATTGTATTGTTACTTTTTTAATGGTTATTAAATTCATTGGGAAATGCATCTTATTGTTACTTTTTTAACATTATTTTTAATTTCATAAAGTCTTAATTTATATTGTTTCTTTTTTTATTATTGTCAATTTCATTAATACTTGTATTGTTACATTTTATTGACGTTAATTTTATTAAGAGTTATACCGTATTGTTACTCTTTTTATTACTGTTAAATTCATTAAGAGGTGTATTTCATTGTTACTTTCTATTATTGATATATCGTATTGTTATTTGTATCTTATTTTACTTTTTTTTTAAATTATTGTTACTTTTTTATTGTTTCTAATTTCATAAAGTCTTATATTGTATTGTTACTTTTTATTATTGTCAATTTCATTAAGACTTGTATTGTTACTTTTTATTGACGTTAATTTTATTAAGAATTATACCGTATTGTTACTTTTTTATTACTGTTAAATTCATTAAGAGGTGAATTTCATTATTACTTTCTATTATTGATAATTTCATAAATAGGTATATCGTATTGTTATTTTCTATTATTGTCAATTTCATTAAGATATGTATTTTATTGTTACTTTTTATTAATGTTAATTTCATTAGGTTTTATATAGTTTTGTTACATTCTTTTATATTCTTTTAATTTCATTAACTTTTGTCCCATTATCATTTTCATTAAAAGTTATATTATGTTACTTTTTTATTACTGTGGTTAATTTCATTAAGACTTATATGTATTGTTACTTTTTTATTATTGTCAATTTCATTAACAGTTGTGTCATATTGTTACTTTTTATTAATATTAATTTCATTATGAGTAATAATGTATCATTCCTTATTTCTTTAATAACTGTATATCATTGATATTTTGCCCCATCATGAATTTCATTAAAATTTGTATCTTATTTACTTTTTGTATCAGGGTTAATTTCATTAAAAATTATCGTAACTTTTTTATTATTATTTCATTAATCTTTGTATCTTTTGGTTACTTTTTTATTATTATCAATTTCATTAAATGTTTTGTTTTATTGCTATTTGTTCATTACATTAATCTTATTAAGAACTGTAACTTATAGTCAAATTTTATTATTTATTTCATTAAGTATTTTATTGGTACAGTTTCTGAATTCTATTGTATGTATGTAAGTTTTATTGTATGTATGTAATATAAGCTATTGTATGTATTTTATTGGTACATTTCATCATTGTTTATCACATTAAGACTTGATTCCTATTGTTACTTTTTATTATTAATTTCATTCGGAATTGTATATAATTGTTATTTTTTATTATTTTAATTTCATAAATAGTTTTATCTTGTTAATTTTTATTATTATAATTAATTTCATTAACATTTATATCTGATGATTACTTTTTTATTATTATTTTAGTCGCATTAAAAGTTAAATCTTGTTGTTACGTTTTATTATTATTAATTTCATTAAGAATTGTTATCTCATTGTTGCTTTTTTGTTATTATTAATTTCATTAAGAATTATCTCATTGTTACTTTTTTGTTATTATCAATTTCATTAAGAATTGTTATCTCATTGTTACTTTTTTGTTATTATTAATTTCATTAAGAATTATCTCATTGTTACTTTTTTGTTATTATTAATTTCATTAAGAATTATCTCATTGTTACTTTTTTGTTATTATTAATTTCATTAAGAATTGTTATCTCATTGTTACTTTTTTGTTATTATTAATTTCATTAAGAATTGTTATCTCATTGTTACTTTTTTGTTATTATTAATTTCATTAAGAATTGTATTATTGTTACTCCTTTTTTCTTATTGCTTCTTTTTATCCTTATTGATTTCATTAAAATGTGTATTTTATTGCTACATTTTTATATTTGTTAATTTCATTAAAAACTCTAACTTGTTTTATATTTGTTTATACTTTATCTTTATTAATTTCATTAAGAAATGTATATCATTTGTTGTTTTTTTATTATTGGTAATTTCATTGGCCATAATATTGATAACATTATTATCTTATTATTCGTATCTAGGTTTTATTATTATTATTATTATTATTATTATTATTATTATTATTATTATTATTATTATTATGTTATTTTCTATTTGTAAGTTAATATCATCATCATCATCATCATCATCATATAAAGTTCTTTTTTGTGTTTTTTGTTGTTTTGAGGCTATTCAAAATGGTGTCAAATCAATTATCTTATTATTCGTATCTTATACCTAGATTTTACTATTATTATTATAATTATTATTATTAAGATGTCATTTTTTATTTGTAAGTTAATTTCATCATTATTATTATTATTATTATTATTATTATTATTATTATTATTATTAGCTTATTGTTATTATTATTATTATTATTATAATTATTATTATTATTATTATTATTATTATTATTATATAAAGTTCATTTTTATGTTTTTGTTGTTTTAAGTCTATTCAAAATGGTGTCAAATCAAAGTAAGTGCTCAAAGCTTGAACAGAGATCTGACATCAAATTTTTGGTGGCTGAGAAGTGCGAATCATGTGAAATTTACAAAGGAATGTATTAACCTCTAAAATGTTTACAAATAGGCTAAATACGGGTTTGCCACTGCGAGCATGAGGCGAAAGGACAGAAATGGAGTGAAGAGGGACAGTGGTCAATAAAGAAGGCCATGTTGAAAGTTTTCTGGGACATGAAAGGATCCAACACAATTAATTTCTCTTTGAAACAGTGTTCCTATTGACCATGCCATTGGCAACATTCACCTTATTGGTTGAATGACCTTTATATATATATATATATATATATATATATATATATATATATATATATATATAGTGATGAACTTTGAATATGTCTTTCTTTTTTCTAATCTGTCAAAAATAATGGATACAGTTAAGAGATACATTTTTTGCTGACCGAGTTTTTTTGTGGCGGAAGTGAAACTACAACATAATTTTTTTTTGCAACATCAAGGATTTCATTTGGAATTCATATCACAGGACTATAAAATTCTAAAAAATTTAAAAAATATATAAAAATTAAAAATCTGTTCTCAAATGCCTTTAAAGTAATAAAAAATTCATCATTCGCATCTGATGAGTCGGGAGAGTTAGACTATTTGTCTAAGCTCCTTGAAATAGACTATAATGCTAAATCTCTAAGTCTTTTGTTATTTCTTTACTTATATATATATATATATATATATATATATATAACATATATATATATATATACATATATATATATATATACATATATATATATATATATATATTATATATATATATATATATATATGTATATTAGAATATAGGTAAAAGTGATAACCTTGTACCTATATTGTGATAAATTTACTCTACTAACGTATTGAGCACTTTGTATTCGCTATATCGCTGACTTACCTCACTGAATTCTGCACCATCTAACCATCGTGACCATATTCACCGGTAAGTCATCTTTTCCATTATATATATATATATATATATATATATATATATATATATATATATATATACTAGAAGTGGCTACCCAGTGTCGCCTGGGTAGAAGGGGGAATTTTTTAAAGTTAGTCAGTCACGCAGATCCATTATTACTGAATCGGGAGTTGGATCCCCGCAGGATGCCCCATTAAAACCCCTGTGCGTTGATCCAACTGGTATGAGAAATAAAATTAATGTCTAATATTTACAGTATTAAATGCAACAAAAAATGTCCATGATGTTATCATTTAAATTATATTTCTTAATCGTCTTCATTATTCTTGCTCAAAAAGCAAGCTCTGGTGATAATGAATTCGTACCTAGATTTACTTTGTCGTTAATTGTTTTATTTTCATAGTTTCATCCGATCATACACAGAAACAACTGTCCTTTATATATGTACTAGCAGCGGCTACCCGGCGTTGCCTGGGTAGAGGGGATTTTTTAAGTTAGTAATGCAGATCCATTATTACTGAATTGTGAGTTGAATCCTGATAGTATGCCCCATGAAAACCCCTATGTAAAAAAAAAAGACCTTGAGTTGATCCAGACACCCCGAAAAGAAAAATCAATGTCTACTATTTGAAATATTAAATTAAAAAAAATATAGTCTGTTATCATCTATTTTTTTTTAATTATCTGCACAAATATAAATCAAACCTTCATTATTTTTGCTCAAAAACCAAGCCCTGGTGATATTTAATGTGTATATATATTTACTTTGTCGTTAATTGTTTTATTTTTCGAAGATTCCACCGGACATATAGATTCACACAACTGCTTTATATATATATATATATATATATATATATATATAATATATATATATATTATATATAAAAGTAACTGGTAATTTGCTTGAAGCATTGTTAAGTATGTTATAATATATTAATAATTTGAAGGCAATTACAATGCGTATAAAAATAAAAACAAAAAGATGTTGTTTTTTTGTCTTATCGATTTCAAAGAAAACTTTATCTTCAGAGACGAAAATCAGAAATTTCTGAAGATAAAGTTTTCTTTGAAATCGATAAGACAAAAAAACAACATATTTCTGTTTTTATTTTTTATACGCATTGTAATTGCCTTCAAATTATTATATATTATATAAAGTTCATTTTTATGTTTTTGTTTGTTTTAAGTCTATTCAAAATGGTGCCAAATCAAAGTAAGTATATATATATATATAATATATATTTCACAGCCCGGTCAGCAGGGGTAGAAGAATACACCGGCTGCACCTTTGGAGAGGGTTAAAATCTCCCCAATAGAGCTATCTGTTGGCCGTGGGTGGCGACCCGTAAGGTGTAACCCTGGTGGCTGAGCAGTCTATGAGATGTAACAGTCCACTGTTGGTCTTACTTGAGCTAGAAGGGCAGATGGAGAGACTCCCTCCGATCAATCAGCTTGTCGCGTTAAGCCCAAGCTCATATTTGATTTTCTGAAACCTATTGCCCTTATGGCAAAGCCCCAACACTTTTTATGATATATCAGCTGGAAGAAGAAGAAGAAGAAGAAGAAGAAGAGAAGAAGAAGAACAACAACAACAACAACAACAACAACAACCAAAGGATAGATAGATAGATAAACAGAAAGACATTTAGGGACACACTGTAATAAACACATACAATTATTGATAGATAGATAGATAGATAGATAGATAGATAGAAAGAAAGAAAGAAAGGAACATATAGATAGACAGGAAAGAAGAAACAGATAGATAAA
This sequence comes from Doryteuthis pealeii, assembly GCA_023376005.1. Lineage (NCBI taxonomy): Eukaryota > Metazoa > Mollusca > Cephalopoda > Myopsida > Loliginidae > Doryteuthis > Doryteuthis pealeii. Next base: position 22,048,225 of record CM042172.1, read on the forward strand.
TAGATAGGTAGATAGATAGATATGAAGAGAAGAATAAGAAAGTATAGATGGAACAAGGTAAACTAATTTTTATCCGACAAAGAGAGAGAGAGAGAGAGAGAGAGAGAGAGAGAGAGAGAGAGAGAGAGAGAGAAGAGAGAAGAAGAGAAAGAGAAAAGGAAATAGTGGTGGACAGATAGATATATATTGAATTGAAATAAATAAAGAAAGAAAGAAAGGAACATATAGATATACAGGAAAGAAGAAACAGATAGATAGATAGATAGATAGATATGAAAGAATAGTGTAAGGGAGGAAGGAAGGAAGGAACTGACTGAAAGAGATAGGCAGGTAGATAGATAGATAGATAGATAGATAGGAAGAGAAGAATAAGGCAAAGAAAGAAGGATAGATGGAACAAGGTGAACTAATTTTTTTATCCAACAAAGAGAGAGAGAGAGAGAGAGAGAGAGAGAGGGGGGGGAGAGAGAAGGAAATAGTGGTGGACAATATATATATATATATATATATATATATATATATATATATATATATATATACTGAATTGGTGAGAGAAAGACAAAGATATATCGATAGATGGAAGGAATAAAAGTTATAAGAGAAGTGTTCTGGGTATGATGTTAAACTGCATCTAATGGGGAAGTTTCAATTCTGGAGCTCTAATCCTGAGTGGTAGTACATGTTAGGGTCCCATCTATGGGTCAAATAGAAAGAAAGTAAGTTTTAAAAAAGAATGAATAAAACAAAATATCTTCGACATAAAATAACCCAACAAGAGTTGACATGCCATAAGACCGACTGTAATTAGTATCACTATCATCCTCATGTTTCAAATGTATCTGCATTCTTACTTAGTTTCATTAGCCTTTCTAATTTAATGTTATATTTTATTACATTAAAACTTAAATACTTGCACCCTACGGAGGGTGCATATATTTGCTACCTATTCATTGTCATTACTATTGGGTTGGTGCATAATTATTGCGTCTTTTTCTATAAAAGTTTGTGGAAAAAAGCCGCTATAATTATGCACCAACCCAATATAAGGATCCCTTCTGTTGGCGTTACTGGTCACCCCGCCTAACCAACAGGTGGTCCATTTTTGTGTGTGTGTGTGTGCGTGGGGGGAGGGTAGGAGCGTGCAGAGAATGTAGTTGGCATATTCTGAGCCCCACAGATACGGTTTCGTGAGCTTATTGTTTCCAATTTTAAACCGTATTATGTATGTATATTATAATGTTTCAGATTTGTTTCCAGGTATCTGACAAGGTGCAGGTATCAGTTTATCTTGCAGCTTTTATTGCATGTACTATTTTCCAGTATGGACAAATTTTATCCGTTTGCACAATTCCCAGAGATTTACTTTCCCCATACAGTCATACCTATACTTGTACTCCAGTTAGCTTATTATGTATATAAAATCATAATTATTATGGGAATATTTGCTCATATGATGTCTAATTATACGTTTTCTTATTCAGTGTAATACGAGGGTGAGTCAAAAAGTAATGACATTTTGTTTAGGACAGTTATAATTACCAACACAAGAGCATGTATCATACATCGAAATGAAGCTGGTCCTCTGTGGATCACATCCCTACTTCTCCACATAGGTGAGTCAAACAGTAATGCCATTTTGTTTAGGACAGTTATAATTACCAACACAAGAGCATGTATCATACATCGAAATGAAGCTGGTCCTCTGTGGATCACATCCATACTTCTCTACATAGTTGTGTCAAACAGTAATGCCATTTTGTTTAGGACAGTTATAATTACCAACACAAGAGCATGTATCATACATCGAAATGAAGCTGGTCCTCTGTGGATCATATCCCTACTTCTCCACATAGGTGAGTCAAACAGTAATGCCATTTTGTTTAGGACAGTTATAATTACCAACACAAGAGCATGTATCATACATCGAAATGAAGCTGGTCCTCTGTGGATCACATCCATACTTCTCTACATAGTTGTGTCAAACAGTAATGCCATTTTGTTTAGGACAGTTATAATTACCAACACAAGAGCATGTATCATACATCGAAATGAAGCTGGTCCTCTGTGGATCACATCCCTACTTCTCCACATAGGTGAGTCAAACAGTAATGCCATTTTGTTTAGGACAGTTATAATTACCAACACAAGAGCATGTATCATACATCGAAATGAAGCTGGTCCTCTGTGGATCACATCCATACTTCTCTACATAGTTGTGTCAAACAGTAATGCCATTTTGTTTAGGACAGTTATAATTACCAACACAAGAGCATGTATCATACATCGAAATGAAGCTGGTCCTCTGTGGATCACATCCCTACTTCTCCACATAGGTGAGTCAAACAGTAATGCCATTTTGTTTAGGACAGTTATAATTACCAACACAAGAGCATGTATCATACATCGAAATGAAGCTGGTCCTCTGTGGATCACATCCATACTTCTCTACATAGTTGTGTCAAACAGTAATGCCATTTTGTTTAGGACAGTTATAATTACCAACACAAGAGCATGTATCATACATCGAAATGAAGCTGGTCCTCTGTGGATCACATCCCTACTTCTCCACATAGTGAGTCAAACAGTAATGCCATTTTGTTTAGGACAGTTATAATTACCAACACAAAGCATGTATCATACATCGAAATGAAGCTGGTCCTCTGTGGATCACATCCATACTTCTCTACATAGTTGTGTCAAACAGTAATGCCATTTTGTTTAGGACAGTTATAATTACCAACACAAGAGCATGTATCATACATCGAAATGAAGCTGGTCCTCTGTGGATCACATCCCTACTTCTCCACATAAGTTGTCAAAAAGTAATGCCATTTTGTTTAGGACAGGTATAATTAACAGCACATGAACATGTATCATACATCAAAATGAAGCTGGTCCTCTGTGAATGATATCCCTACCTCTCCACATAGGTGAGTCAAACAGTAATGCCATTTTGTTTAGGACAGTATAATTACCAACACAAGAGCATGTATCATACATCGAAATGAAGCTGGTCCTCTTTGGATCACATCCCTACTTCTCCACATAGGTGAGTCAAACAGTAATGCCATTTTGTTTAGGACAGTTATAATTACCAACACAAGAGCATGTATCATACATCGAAATGAAGCTGGTCCTCTGTGGATCATATCCCTACTTCTCCACATAAGTAGTCAAAAAGTAATGCCATTTTGTTTAGGACAGGTATAATTAACAGCACATGAACATGTATCATACATCAAAATGAAGCTGGTCCTCTGTGGATGATATCCCTACCTTCCACATAGGTGAGTCAAAATGTAAATCAGTCGCNTCTCTTTTGTTTAGGACAAGTATAATTACCACACAGGAACACGTATCCTACATCAAAATAAGCTGATGCTCTGTGGATCACATCCCTTCTTCTCCACATTGTCAACATTCTCTCAATAGCAATGTTCCACCTTCGAATGAGAGTATGTACGAGGGTGAGTCTATAAAGTAATGACATTTTGTTTAGGACAGGTTAATTACTAAGACAGAACATGTATCATACATCAAAATGAACTGGTCCTCTGTGGATCACATTCCCTACTTCTCCACATAGGTGATTCAAAAAGTATTGCCATTCTTGTTTAGACAGATATAATTACCAAACACGAGAACATGTATCATACATCAAAATGAGCTGGTCCTCTGTGGATCACATTCCTACATCTCCTCGTAGTCACGTTTCTGCTCAATAGCAATGTTCTCACCTTCGAATGAGAGCATGGTATCCCTGCCGCGTAAAATAAAAAAATCTGTTGTCTATTTTTGCGTCCACTTTTTCAACTACAGATTTCCTTGTCCCTGACATAATGTTTGGCCTCTCTAACCTTCTTTCATGGGGCCGAAGAGGGGCCAAACATTATTCCAGTGTACTAGGAAGTGAAATCTTTAGTGACGAAGTAGATCAAAGAACAGTTAAAACAAGAATTTCACCGGACAGGGATACATGCTTTCATTCGATGGTTGGAACATTGCTATTTAAGAGAAACGGTGACTATGTGGAGAAGTAGGGAATGTGTATCTACAGAGGACCAGCGAAGTTAAGCAACGAGATGAGCCAGTTCAATACTTAATAGGTGATCACTTAAGCAACAGCAGGTACCTAAGGCAATCCGAGTTCTTTGTTTATTGAAAATACCTAATGAAGTAGTGTTGTTAATTTCGCGTCACAAAACTACTTGTTTACTTTAAGCCTCTCATGCAGCGTCTCTCCCACAACACCCAAGCAAAATACACAAACCGATGTAGTTATTTTATTAAATGAACAGAAGGACTCAGATTACAATGATAATAGAATATTTGTACATAACGAGTTCTGGGGATGAATTTTAAATATGTCATCGGTAAAAAAATACCAAAAGATTTGGTAGAGCGTGGGGGTGGGGAATTTGGTAGGCAAAGGAGTTAATAGCCTTGCAATCTTTTCTATCAAATAATGTTTGATGTGTAGTTGTACACCCTTTAATGAACATTACTGTATAGCGAATATGATTGACTATAAATATTTACTTATTTTATTTACTAATAATCTCTCTATCTATCTATCTATCTATGTTGTCTGTGTCATTGGCTAAATGGACCAATAACTACCTTCTGTGATTCCGTGGAATAACTTCTTGTGAATGTGAGAAGATGTGCAAGTACATTAGTTGGACTAAAATGCACATTTCGCTGCAGCTCACCGTTGAACTTTTGGAACTTTTGACCTTGTTTTGTTTTTTTTGTTTGTTTTATCAAAAGCAATGGCAATACTCGAACACAAGTTTGCTGCTATCATGTACTAATCTATCTATCTATCTATCTATTTAAGCCTATCTATCTATCTATCTATTTAAGCTTAGTATATCTATTTAAGCTTATCTATTATCTATTTAAGCTTATCTATCTATCTATCTATCTATCTATCTATTTCAGCCTATCTATCGTATCTATCTAAGCATTATCTATCTATCTATCTATTAAACCTAATC
>CM042172.1:22058224-22065724 GCA_023376005.1 Doryteuthis pealeii
TAATACGAGAGGATTATGATTTAAAAAGAAAAGAAGAAGATAAGAAAATAAGTTGAAAAGGGGGAGGGGAAGAGGATGAGGAAAATGGAAACAGAAAGAAGGAATTATTAGGAGGGGGGAAAATGGGAGGAAAGAGAATGAAGAAAGAAAAAGGAGGAGGAAAGGAGAAAGAGAAAGAAAAAAGAGAAAGAGGGGGAGGAGAGAGAAGGAGGAGGAGAGAGAAAGAGGGGTAAAGCGAAGGGGGGAAGCGGGAAGGGTTGGGGTTTGCCATGAGAATAATAGCTTCGGTATAATTATATAAGTGCTAGGGATTGACATGACAAGCCAATTGATCGGAGGGGTCCTCTCCAACCGCCCGTCTAGCCTAAGTAAAGGTCAAAGTGGAGTGTTGCATGTCATGAACTACTAATCCACCAAGATTTCGTCCTTAAGCATCACGGGTCGCCACCCGCAGCCAATAGGTGACCCCATTTGTGGTAGCTGTTTGTTTGTTTGTTTTGTTTGTTTTGTTTTACGGCATATCAACCTCAGTGGGTCATTTAATGCCGATAAAGTTTTGAAATATATCAATTCTTAATGGATACACAATTTTTTAATTAACACATTTCTCTATTTAACCCATAGATGGGGCCCTAACAGGTACTACCACTCCGGGTCAGAGTGGACCAGGAAGCAATGGTGATGAATGGGATGCTCCACATTCCCCAAACCTCCAAAACGAACCTCACCATCAGATAGAGTTTAACGTCATTCCCAGGATATTAGACCCTCAGTCACCGCCTTCTAGCACCCATATGATAAAAAGGGATTGGGAATTGCTATAAGGGCAATAGGGTTGGGAAAATCATATAGGTGCTAGGGCTTGACGTGACCAGCCGATTGATCGGAGTGGGCCTCTCCGACCGCCCGTCTAGCCCAAAGGGTTTTTGGTAGCTGAGCAGTCCATGACATGCAACACAACTCTGTGGTCGTATCTTAGGAAAGACGGACAGTTGGATAGGCCTCCACAGATCAATCGACTGGTAACGTCAAACCCTAGCACGAATATGATTGTCCCGACTTTATTGGCCTTATGTAAGTAAGGACCAGAGTGGAGTGTTGCATGTCATGAACTGCTCATCCACCAAGATTTCGTCCTTAAGCATCACGGGTCGCCACCCACGGCGAAAAGGTGACCCCATTTGTGATGGTGGTGGGGATCTTACCCCTCTGCAGAGGTGCAGTTGGTGCATTCTAAAACCCAAGCCGACAGGGCTGGAAAAGATCAAAGGAGAAGTGAAAGAGAAGGAAGATGAAAGAGAAGAAGAAAAGAAAAGAGATCAAAAGAGTAGGAGGAGGGTGGGAAAGAGGAAGAGTAGGAGAATAATAAAGATGAAAGATGAAGAAGAAAGAAGAGGAAGAAGAGGGGATAGAGGAAGAATAAAGAAAAAGAAGACACACAAGGAAGAAAAAGATGAAAATAGAAAAAAGAAAACGAACAGAAAGAAACAGGTAAAAAAAATGAATGTAACAGTGAAAAATCTGAAAAATTTTGCTAAAAGAAAGAAAAAATAGTGAAGTAAAAAAAAGAAAGAAGAAAACTCTTGAAAGAAAAAATGAGAGTAAAGAAAAGAAGGGAAACTAAAATCACAACAGAAAGGAAGAAATAAATAAATAATAAATAAAAGAGAAAGAAAGAAAGAAATGAAGAAGAAAAGAAGAAGAAGAAGAAGAAGAAGAAAGAAGAAAAGAAGAAAAGAATAAGCGTAAAAGAAGAAGAAAGAAGAAGAGAAAAAGAAAAAGAAAAAAGAAGAAAAAGAAGAAGAAAGAGAAAAAAATAAAGAAAACTCTTGAATGAAAAAACGAAGGAGTAAAGAAAAGAAGGGAAACTAAAATCACAAAGAAAAGAAGAAAGGAAAGAAAAAGAAAAGAAGAAGAAGAAAGAGGAAAAAAGAAGAAGAGAAAGAAGAGAAAAGACAAATTGCAAAGAAGAAAGAAGAAGCAAGAAGAAAGAAGAAAGAAAAGAAAGAAAACTCTTTGAAAAGAAAGAAACGATGTTAAGGAAAAGAAGGGAAGCTAAAATCACCAAAGAAAAAGAAAAAAAAAAAAAAGAAAAAAGAATTTGATGAATCAATAAAAAGAAAGAAAGAAAAAGACAAGAAAAGAAAGAAGATAAAATGGAATAAAAGAAAGAAAAAAGGAAAGAAAAAAAAAAAAAAAGGGAAAAGGAAGATGAAAGAAAGAAAGAAAAAAAAAAAATGGAAATATAAAAGAAAGAAAAAAAGAAAGAAAATTAGAAAGAAAAAAATGAATATAGAGAGAAGTCTAAGAGTAAAACATAGGGATAAGAAGACTAATATAAGAGGTAAATATCGATCATATAAAGTACATCAAAAATGAAATTATAAGAAAGAAGAAAAGAAAGAATCTCTCATAAGAAAACACAAGGGCAAAACTGTACTTTGGAAACGAGAAGCAAAGTACACTCTCACAGTCAATCCAACAGAAGCACGATGAATCAATCATATGTTATGCGAGCACTGTATATATCACACCTTGAAATATGATTATATATATAGATAGAAAAAAAGAGTGTATCATAACACAACAAAGTGACACTACATATATTGTAAGCTGCAAAGGAATAGATAAAAAAGAAAGAATGGATAATATATGAGAATTCCAAGACCACACTCGCGCATTATAGAAAGTTATTGAATCAACAGTCACAGAGAACAGCAGCTAAGAAATTCAAGAGAGAGAGAGAATACGAAGTTACGTATAGATCAACATAAAGTGTCGTGTAACGCGTATCATATCTCACGAGCACATCAAACCTGTGAATGAAAAGAAAAAAGAATAAAAGACAAGAAAAAAAAGAAAGAAAATAGAAAGAGCTAACTCAGCCACACCAAAGTTATGGTCATGCTAACTTGGTAAGTACATCTCCTAACTCCGGGGAATGAGATAAACAACGTATAAGAATAATACACACACGCGAAGTGATCAGAGGAATACGAGATCTGCAAAGAGTAACAAGAAAATAAAAGAAAGAAGAAAAAGAGGAATATAAGCGAATAAAATATGATACTATATATGAGAGAGATGTCACAAGAACGAGTAGAGAGAGAGATATCAAATATCTCCACATATGACAGAACAACCCCTGATCCAAAGACATTAGAGGTAAACACATACACTAGAAAATCAATATATTATATAAGATAAAATCAGACCACAGAACATAACCACAACTAAGATGGAATACGGAGGGAAGTTGTGAGAGATATAAGACATCCAGATATAACGCCTTCCGTAAATAGTATGTCGGTTCAGATACATATATTGATACTTTCTCCCTGTACCTATATCGACTCGCCATGTAAAACAATATTCACTCGATTGGTTCGTCTTCACAACCAAAGAGACAACCAGACAAAAAAGTCAGTCCTATGATGCCAGATAATAGAGAAATCTCCCGTACATGGAACTCATGAAAGAAAGAAAAGAGGGGTCGAAGGGGGGGGGGCTGAGAAAGGAGAGCAAAGGAGAGTCATAAAATAAGGGAGAGTAACGAAACGAAACAATCCCTTGGGGGACACGGGCAAGAAGGCGGGGGCGGGCTAATGATGTTGGCATATCACAGTCGTTTAAAAGAAGTGACGAGTGCAATTCAAACATTGAATTCAAAATCACTTGGAGAGAGAGAGAGAGAGAGAGAGAGAGAGAGAGAGAGAGAGTCGCAGAGTCACAGATAGACGGACAGAGAGAGTGAGAGAGAGAATGACAGACAGACAGACAGACATACAGAGACAGACAGACAGACAGAGAGACTGAGAGAGACAGAGACAGACAAACAGACAGTGTGAGATAGAGACAGAAAGAGAGGGGACAGATAGGCAGATACATAGAGAGAGAGAGATAGAGAAAGAGATAGAGAGACAGAGACAGAGACAGACAGACAGAGAGACAGAAAGACAGAGAGACAGAAAGACAGAGAGAGAGAGAGAGAGACAGACTGTCTGATAGGGAGACGGACGGACAAACAGATATAGTGAAATCGATAAACAGAGAGATACAGAGAGCGATATATATATAGAGAGAGACAGAGAGAGACAGAAAGACAGAGAGACAGACAGAGAGAGAGAAGAGAGACAGAGAGAGAGGACAGACAGACAGACAGAGACAAAGAGAGACAGAGTTGGATAGATAGAGGGCGAGCGAAAGAAACAAGAGTTAGAGTGAGTGAGAGAGAGAGAGTGGTGTGTGTGTGTGTGTGTGAGAGAGAGAGAGAGAGAGAGAGAGAGAGAGAGGGGGAATAATTAGCGTATCGTGTACGCTTTGACAGCATACGTATTAAAACCTATATGTATGCATATATGTGTGTTTCTTTAGTTTATGTATGCGTATATTCAAATGCGTATCTATGTATATGTGTGTTTCTGTGTATGTATGTATTTAGGTGTGCATCTGGTGAATATATATATATATATATATATATATATATATATATATATATTATATATATGTGTGTGTGTGTGTGTGTGTTGTGTGTGTTGTGTGTGTGTAAAAATGGAAATGAATCCGACAATATGAGAAAGAATGAATAAAGAAAAGAAAGAATAGATAGTGACGATTAAAATCAAGAAAAAGTAAATAGATAAATCGTATTTTAATCATTCATATATATATATATATATATATATATACATATATATGTGTGTGTGTGTGTGTGTGTGTGTGTGTTAAAAATGGAAATTGGAAATGAATCCGACAATATGAGGAAGAATGAATAAAGAAAAGAAAGAATAGAATGGATAATAAAAGATGAATTTAATCAATATCACTTACACATGTGTTTCGGTCAGTTCATCTGTGTGAAAATATGTGAAATTTTATTTTGAAGTATTTCAAAATAAAATTTCACTCTGATGAAGGTCGAATCTTCTCTGTGTACGAAATATTTTCACACAGATGAACTGACCGAAACACATGTGTAAGTGATATTGATTAAATTCATCTTTTATTATCTATCAGCTCTTTTGTGCGAATTGGACTACACGGGCATTTCACCTACAACTATGCCGTCATTACTTTAGTTGGGTTTGGTTTGGGTTTTTTTTTTGTTTTTTTTGTTTAATGGTATATCAATCTCCGTGGGTAATTAATGCCAAAGACCTCCCTGTAGAAAAAGAGTAGTGGTACTTTTTAATCCATAGCTGGGGGATAAAAGATTCATACCTTTCCCATGGGTATAAGTCTTTATCTTTACCTGGAGAGAGAGTATTTCGATTTATACTTTTTCAAAGGTTATTAGCGCTATGTGAAATGCAACCATTCTCGTCCAGGATTCGAACTCGTGTCACAGTGATCATTTCCTACAACGTTAACCACTATACCACGGGCGCCTCCAAAATAGGCAGATACACTACAAATATAACGTTGCAATTTAAATAGATATGAGAAGTACTCTAAAATTTGCACTTAATAGTTATCACCCTGGGGTAAGTATAATGATCGAGGAGAGCGCAATCAGACTTTTACTTTTAATGTAGAGGCCTCTTCTGCACACACGTGTCCGGTGTGTCTGGTTACGTCCGACATTTCCATGAGTCTGATAAAGATAAGCGTCTTAACTCTTATGTAGATATGTCCAGCATATCTAACTCCGGTTTCGGCCGGGGTGTCCGGTGGCTTCGGCCGCTGGACCTTACAAGCTAACATCGTTGATCCCAGGGGGCCATCCCCCCCCCCGGAAAACAGTTGCCCCCTCGATTTAAATGGGTAGGTCTGGGTTTATTTCACAGTGCCCGAGGCGCCACCTTGAGGGAGAATGCCGACGGGATCAACGCATGTTTTGCATCCGCCACCCATGAGTCACGGCTTGTGGCTGGTCCCACATAGGGTCTTGTGCCTAACCCATCTAGGTGGGGTACGTGGTAAATACCGAGTGTCTTAACTTAACTCTTACCACCCTAGTGAACCTTAAATGTGATGCTTAGTTACACATACACATACACACACACAAACACACGCGCATATATATATATATATATATATATATATATATATATATATATATAATTTGGAATAAAAGGCCTTAAATACCATGGGTATCGTGGTGATGGACCATTTCCACTTGCGAGTATGCTCACGAGCTTCTTCAGACCACTGATATATTTTACTTAGAATAAATAAAATATATCAGTGGCCTGAAGAAGCTCGTGAGCACACCCGCGAGTGGAAATGGTCCATAACCACGATACCCATGGTATTTAAAGCCTTTTATTCCCAAATAACTTGGCTCTGTTTACAATAATTAAACATTGAGCTCTCATACGGAACCTGAACTCTACAACAAACTACTGGTAGAGAATTAGGACCCACCTAGAATCACCTTGTACCAAGAAACTTGGTACCGCACCAAAGAAAAAAAAAAGTATTATATATATATATATATATATATATATAGGGTTGTATGGACATGAACTTAATGCTGTTTGATTAATAACAGTTTCTCGCCCATTTAATTTTCAAACTTGGTTTGAAAATCGCATAGGAAAAAAACTCAGAAACCAAACGTTGTTGACTTCATGTCCACGTTATTTTAAGTTATTATATACACACACACACACCACACACACACATATATATATATATATATGTGTGTGTGTGTGTGTGTGTGTGTGTGTGTGTTTGTGCGTTACAGACACATATATATATATAGATATGATATATACTGATATCATATATATACATAATATATAGAGATATATGCGATTATCAGACGAACTTTCTTTATGCTATGAAGCCATCTGTCAGTGTGGCTTCATAGCTCACAGCAAGGCTGGGCTGCTATCACACGCGAGGAAACACAAAATGTCTTCTTGATAGCATGCACAACAAGGGAGGAAACAAATCACTCACTGCTGACTCACGATAGGAGAGTCCACACCTAATATAGAGAGATATATGGGATTATCAGACCAACTTTCTTTCGGGTAGAAACTGACAGTCACGAAGCGTCGTTGACTATTCTATCCTTAGATATGAATGATCTATCATTAATATTGAACACGTTTTTATTCAAAAACTAGAAGAGCTTCCCGGTGCTTCTTGGGTTTTAAAAAGTTAAAAATAAATCTCTTCTCTACATTTGTATAAATTTGGATTAATAAAAAACAATATTTTTCTATATATTCGTTTTAATTGACCTTTATTCTCTGTCTGTCGGTCTTCTGTCTGTCTGTCTCTATATCTATCTATCTATCTATCTATCTATATATATATATATATATATATATATATATGTTTATGTTTTGTTGAACTGTACAGACAATTCTTGTCGGACAAGTTATTGGTTGATCCATTCTAATTTTCGAGCCATCTTTTTGGTGTCGGGGTGGAACTGGTGTAATAGTCCACCAAAGGTTTCAACACGAGCGCTTTCGGCAATACAGTTTGCCATCATCAGGTCGGAAACAATGCACAAGTTGTTACCTCCCACTTCTAATTCCTTGC
>CM042172.1:22070724-22073224 GCA_023376005.1 Doryteuthis pealeii
TATGGCAAGCCCCAACCCCTTTTTATCATATGGGTGCTAGAAGGCGGTGACTGAGGGTCTACATGTCCTGGGAATGACGTTAAACTCTATCTGATGGTGAGGTTCCAGTTTTGGAGATTTGGGGAATGTGGAGCACCCCTTCATCACCATTGCTCCCTGATCCACTCTGACCCGGAGTGGTAGTACCTGTTAGGGTCCCGTCTATGGGTTAAATAGAAAAATGTATTTATAAAAGAAATATTGTATATCCATTAAGAATTGATTTATTTCAAAACTTTATCGGCATTAAATGACCCACTGAAGTTGATATGCCGTAAAACAAAACAAAACAAACCAAAGGTGAAAAGAGAGTTCATCTCAGATTTTCAAATTTCAACAACATGAAGCAAGTAAAAGTAAAGTCTTCGGGGTGGCCTAAAGTTGGTATCAACCAGACAGCAAGGGAGTCTATCCCCTTTTCACTAGCGCTAGACATGGAGATTGATTTTGCGTCTGAGGTGGAGCGCCACACCGACCACCAGCTTTTTACTTTACCGCACAGATCCCTGTGCTACTCATGCTGCTGAGTTGGCGAGGGCCGGTATCGAACTAGGAACCTTGTGGTTTATAGCCGAACGCTCTACCAACCGAGATGACCCGACCCTTAAAAAATAAAAAAAATAGAAATAAAAATAAATTTAGTGTTTTAATGTCGAAATTTTATTGATGTTATATTTTAATCAACTTACTGGATAGGTTAATAAAGTTTTACGTGTGCGTTATATAGTTATTTACTAAGATTAGCATAGAGAGGTATGGGGCACCCAGTGAGAATCGAACTCACTAAAAATCGTCTGGGAATCTAGCTCGCTAACAATTGCACCACATGAGGTGCCCATGTATACGTAATATAGTGTAAAATAATAAGGAAGCGCGTGGTGTAATGGTTAAAGTCATGGGAAATGGACTCGTTGCCCCGAGTTCAAATCCTGGATGTGATAATTGCATTTCACTTAGCGCTAATACCCCTGGGAAAGGTATGAATCCTACTCTCCCTTCAGCTATGGATAAATAGTAGGACAGACTGGGCTCATTAACCTTGGTTAGGCAACCGGTCTAGGAGAAGGAAAACTATGAATTCAGACCTGTTGAACTCCGCTTAATAAATTGACCTTGTGTCACATCCTGCTCGTGCGTAGGGGTTGGTAAATATATATAGTATAAAATGTCACACAGGTAAAAAGAGATTTCATCTCAGATTTTTCAATAATAAAAAGTAAGTAAAAGTAGAGTCTTCGGGGTGGTCTAATATTTTCACTAGGGCTAGACCAAGGAGGTTGATTTTGAGTCTGAAGTGGAGCGCCACACCTACCATCAGCTCTTTACCGCACAGATCCCTGTGTTACTCATATGCTGAGTCGGCATCGAACTAGGGACCTTGTGGGTTCTAGCCAAATGCCGACTGAGATGATAATATAATATAACACGGACCACTGATATATACGGCCCCATATGGCACCTAAACAGGCACAATTCTAACAGGCCCATTCGTTTTATAGTAATTTATGTTTGTTTTGATTAAAAAAAAATGTTAAGAATATATAAACTTGTCCTTTTTCTTCTTCAGAATAAAAAACATTGCAAAAATCTAAAAAAACTAACAAAACAAAAAAACAAAACAAACAAATACTTTTAAAAAAATTATGCAAAAAATTATAACACGGCCCACTAATATATACGGACCCATATGTCACATAAGCAGGCAGAATTCTAACAGGCCGATTCGTTTTATAGTAATTTATGTCTGTTTAGAAAACAAATGTTAAATATATACAAACTTGTCTTTTGCAAAAAAAAATGTTAAATATATACAAACTTGTCTTTTTTTTCTTCAGAAATGTAACAATTTTATTGTTACATTTCTATTGTATCGATTGTAAACAAAATAATAAAAAAAATAGTTAAAAAATTATGCATTTATACAAAACAAACACATCAACAATTTATCTATGATTTCAGGTTATATCAGAAAAAAACGTTTTAAATGTGAAATATATTCCCTGGTCATGGTAGACAATGATAGTGATGATACTACAGAGAAACAGTATTTCTCAATGAGTACTTACGATTCCATCTAGCCAAATGTTTGTGCTTTAAGATTTTTCGAAACAGACATAAATTGACTATAATACGAATCAGCCTGTTAAAATTCTGCCTGCTTATGTGACATGTGAGGTCGTATATATTAGTAGGCCATGAATATAATATCTTTTTTCAGCTAGTATATTAGGTCTGAGACCTGTCAGCTGTTCCTTATAAACATTCATTTTAATTCCACAGAATATTTATTCTCTTTCCACAGATTATCAAACATTGCCTTAAAGGAGTTTAGAGATGGGGCATTCACTATTGATGATGGTAGTTTATTCCATGTATTCACCACTCTGTTACTAAAACTTTTTTTCTTCAGAAATATAATAAAACATTGCAAACAAACTAAAAAAAATACTTTTGAGTTGGC
>CM042172.1:22078224-22100724 GCA_023376005.1 Doryteuthis pealeii
AACTTTCCGTTTTAATTTTCCGACCTAAATCAGCCGAAGATAGAAGCTAAATAGTATAATATGACAAGAATAAGTAAGGCACTATACAACAATTGAATAACCGACAAGGGTTGATATGCCGTTAAATACAAGGGTTTGATATGCCTACTAAACAACCAAGAGTTAATTCTAGTAAATTTAAAGAAAAATTGTTAAATAAAACAGGAAGGAAAAAAAAAACACAACAAATGGCGAGGAAAATATTTTTTCCTGAGTGGAAAGTGCATTGTGTAATGTGCATATATTATTTGTTAGTCTGCGTCTGTCCGATTTATTTTGCCGCCATTGTATTTATTTTTGTTCATAATTTGTGCATGTATAATTTTAACCCTCTAGGATTCTACAGTAATCCCCAATATCCTGAAGTTTTTGATTAATTAAATTTAAATTCAATTAAAATAATCATCTTTATTTTTCTCTCCTATCTTGTTTTTAACATTTAATTTCGAATTAAAATTTATATTTTCGAAACGATAAAAAAATAAGAATTCACGCCCGTCGCACTCAAGGTATGAGTGCCCGACAGTTAAATTAAATATGTAATAAGTTGGTTATTTTGTTTAATGGCATATCAACCCGCGTGGATTATCTAATGCAAATCTAGTTTATATATATATATATATATATATATATATATATATATATATATGAATTTAACATTTTTTGAAAAAACAAATGATGTTAATAGTTTGCTGACAAAATCTGTTTCGACCGTTTTAATAGAGCGGTCTTCATTAAGAGATGTAAAAATGAAACTGGAAGTGAATCCGACGGTATGTTGAAAAATAACCAAAGGAAAGAAAGTATAGAATGGATAAACTAGTATATTTTATTCAATTTTACTTACACATGTTTCGGTCAGGAGTATATCCATGTGTACATTATTCAAACTATTATTATTTTTAAATAACTAAAAAATTTCATTTCAAATAAAGATTTACTCTAATGAAGGTCGAATTTTCTTTGTGTGCGGAACATTTCTACATTTTTTCTATTATTATTATTTCATTTCATTTGGTTATTCACAAATAATAATAGTTTAAATAATGTACACATCGATATACACCTGACCGAAACACGTGTAAGTAAAATTGATTAAAATATCCTGTTTTATCCATTCTATACTTTCTTTCCTTTATTTATTTTTTCAACATATATATATATATATATATATATATATATATATATATGTGTGTGTGTGTGTGTGTGGTGTGTGTGTGTGTGTGGTTGAGAGTAGAGGAAAATGTGGATATAACAACTCAAACGACTATGTTCAATTGATATTTCGTCTCATTATTAGTTGAGACTTCAACTGCCAGTAAGAAGCGGAATTTTAACTGATAAATACATACATCGGTATATATATGCTACGATGACTAGAGCACTCAAATCCGTAAATAACAGACGAGCATTGCTTTACGCTGACAGTGAAAGTCACTTAAAGTCCCTTCTAGAGAGCTCTACCGGGTTTTGGGAGCATATATATATATATATATATTGAAATTTCACCGTTTGGCGTAAGCCGTTACTCGCCTGTCGCTGTTTACAGATTTGAATTCTTTGGTGATTGTAAAAAAACATACCCCCGTAAGTATATATCAATTAATTGTTCACCCAGGACTGACAGCCGCTGATGGCCCCAAGTGTAAGGAACTTGGCTGACGAAAATTCTGTTGAGTTTCGATCCCGGCTAGAGGTAGCTGTTAAAAAAGTCGAGCCGCACTGATGAGAAGTTAACTTCGAAACACGTGTCTGTGGATGACTGATATATATATATATATATATATATATATATAAGATATTTGGATGTTTGTTTATTTTAGAAACGTTGATGAATAAAGTATATATTAAATTTTTACTTGAAGGCACTTACAACGCATGTATCGCATAAAATTCGATATTTTTTCTTATAGAAAATGAAATTGACAAGTGTAATCCCAGCAAAGGATCGCTCGGTGTGTAGAATGTCGTACAGACTGTTTCGACTTTATTAAGTCTCATCAGCGACATATACTAACGATTTCCCTCCGACAGAAATCGAAACCGGGACCTCAGTGAGCATAGTGAACCACTATATCGCCTCGATCACAGTACACAGCTAACAATCCTTAGCGAAATTAAGCTTGTCAAATGATACTACACGCCTCTACCATAATAGGTAAGGGGGGCGTTTTTGAGAGAATAATAAGAATTTTATGCGATACATGCGTTGTAAGTGCCTTCAAGTAAAAATTTAATATATACTTTATTCATCAACGTTTCTAAAATAAACAAACATCCACATATCTTATTCAGTTCGCCGAAGGGCATACGGTCTGTTTGTTGTTATTATTCTCTCAAAAACATATATATATATATATATATATGTGTGTGTGTGTGTGTGTGTGTGTGTGTGTGTGTGTATAAACATACTTGTACACACCTAAGTAGAACCATACGTTCATATGTGCATACGTACACGCGTGCATAAGTATGCACCTACATGCAGATATAGAAATGCATTATCCAAGAAGTAAACAATCACTGTGAACGACATTTTGAAAGTTTATTGAATCTAAATGCCACGCGTTTAACTGGCAATTTTCACCGTATCGCTAATTTTCGCGCTGAAAATTAAAATAGAATGGAACAGAATAAATAAAAGAAAGATTTAGATTTAAAAAGAAATAAATAAAATAAAATAAGATAAAATAAAATAAAACAAAAACGAATAAAAACAACAAAGCCAGATCGTCCGATGTCTGGTTTTATGACAGGATGTAAATGAGGATTGGTGATCTCATTGATAGGTCGTTGCAAAATCAGACGACATTTTCAGCCTAATGACGACCAACTCAAATCACGACTCATGTTAGAAAAGGGGGATGACGTCCTTTCTTCTTTTTTTATTGTGAGTTCTGATTGGATGTTCGTGGGTTCGTGGCAATCAGAATTAATCACACCAATCGAATAAAAGTTTTTTAAAAAGTTTTTTATTCTTTTATTTCATTCGTTCTTAGAACAATGGTGTTGTTAATATATACAAATAAAAAAATAATGAACGGTGAGAGAGAGAGAGAGAGAGAGAGAGAGAGAGAGAGAGAGAAGAGAGAGAGAGAGAGAGAGAGAGAGAAATACATAACGCTATATATATATGTATAGAGAGAGAGGGGCTAGAGAGAAAGAGAGAGAGGGGGGCTAGGTGAGAGAGGGCTAGAGAGAGATAGGGGCAAGAGAGAGCTAGCGCGCGAGAGAGAGGGCTAGAGAGAGAGAGAGAGAGAGAGAGGGGGGAGAAATGAAATACTTAACGCTATATATATATATATATATATATATATATATATATATTTAGAGAGAGAGAGAGATACATAACGCTATATATATATATAGATAGAGAGAGAGAGGGGCTAGAGAGACAGAGAGAGAGGAGGGCTAGGGTGAGAGAGGGGACGAGAGAGAGGGGGATAGGGTGAGAGAGAGGGCTAGAGAGAGAGGGGGGCTAGAGAGAGAGAAAGTGAGAGAGCTAGCGCGCGAGGGAGAGAGTGCTAAGGAGAGAGAGAGAGAGAGAGAGAGAGAGAGAAAGAGAGAGAGAGAAGGAAACAAAGAATGCTAAAAAAGAAAGAGAGATACATAATATAAGGATATATATATATCTTTCTGTTTTTAATCCATTTGTATCTATTTTTCCTTTATTCATTCTCTCTCTCTCTCTCTCTCTCTCTCTCTCTCTCTCTCTCTCTCATCGTTCATATTTATCTATTTGGGTATATATATGTATATATAATATATATATATATGTACATATATATATATATATATACAGAGAGAGAGAGAGAGATAGAGGGACAGTGAGAAAGAATGAATCAAAGAAAAATAGATCCGAAAGGATGAGAAACAGAAAGAAATGAAGAACGCTTATTTTTAAATCTCTTTTTAGAACTTTGTAAACACAAATATATAATATATATATATATATATATATATATATATATATATATATATATATATATATATATATATATATCCTTCTACTCATATTTATCTATCTATCTCCTTTTTACTCATATCTATCAATCACCTTACAGCCGATCATTTTGATAACGACATCCGACAATATGTTTTAAGATGACTAAAGGAAATGAAAAACCATATTATTCAAAACAACAATTTATTTCTATGGAATGCTTCACTTTTCACGTATCTTCATCAGATTCAGTGCGACCTTGAATTACGAGTAACTCAACTTACGAGTTCTTCGACTTACGAGCTGTTACTCTATCAGTTTTTGCTGTGAGCTAAAATTTGAGGTACGAGCGAGCTTCAGATACGCTTATATCACTGTGGTATCTTGACTTACGAGTTCACAACTTGATTTACGAGTTTTCTGAGTTACGAGCTGTTACTTAGTCGATTTTTTTGCTTTTGGCTGCAAGCTAAAATTTAAGGTACGAGCGATCTTCAGATACGCTTATATTATGGTGCGTGGTGTAATGGTGTAAGTCGTTGGAAATGGACTCGTCGACCCTAGTTTAAATCCTGGACGAGGCTGCTTGCATTTCACATAGCACTAATACCCTTGTGAAAGTTTGCAAATTCATTATTCTAGGAAAAATATTACAGTGGTATCTTGACTAACGAGTTCACAACTTGACTTACGAGTGTTCCGAGTTACGAGCTGTAAGTCTGTGGAATTTTTTGCTTTGTTTTGTGAGCTAAAATTTGAGGTACGAGCGAGCTTCAGATACGCTTATATTAATAACTTCACTAAAAACATTAAAGTTTACAAATTCATTATGCCACGAAAAGTCTTACAGTGGTATCTAACCGTTGAATTGACAGTTTCATTTTAGGAAAATCTTGACTGGGTACATCAGCGTAACCTGGAAAAATATGAAGACCTACGTGAACAATGCGTCAGAGTCGGATGGATAACAAATGTATTTCCCATCGAAGTCGGATGCCGGGGATTTATTATCAACTCAACTTTGGCATTTTTGTCTAAACTTGGACTTTCTCCACCAGACAAGAAGAAATACATCAAAAAGATCCAGGAGAAAGCTCTAACCGCATCAGCGTGGATATGGCAGTCCTACATTGTGACATCAAACTGACAAAGTCTGGTGGTATCGTGAGATACTGCTGGGGCACTCTGGGTTAGTTGTAATGATGCTTCGGCCCTAAATATGCCTGAACCCAGAGTCATCATCTGATGAAGGCTTTGTTGGTTGCAATGCTACTGTGTAAATAGCAGTCATTGTATGAAGATTATTGACTTACGAGTTCACAACTTGACTTACAAGTTTTCCGAGTTACGAGCTCTAAGTCTGTTGATTTTTGCTAAAACTTGAGATATGAGCGAGCTTCAGATACGCTAAAAATATTAAAGTTTGGAAATTCATTATGCCAGGAAAGTAAATACAATGGTATCTTCACTCACAAGTTTTCTGAATTACGAGCTGTTACTCGGTCGATATTTTGCTGCAAGCTAAAATTTGGGGTATGAGTGAACTTCAGATACGTTTATATTAAGGTGCGTGGTGTAATCGTGTAAGTCGTTGGAAATGGACTCGTCGACCCTAGTTCAAATCCCGGACGAGGCTGTTTGCATTTCACACAGCACTAATACTCTTGGGAAAGGTTTGAATCCAAATATACTCCTTAAAATTATGGGTAAATAGTAGGACAGACTGAGCTTTTTAACCTTGGCTAGGTAACCAGTCTAGGAGAATGAAAACTCTGAATTCAAACCTGTTAAACCCCGCTTAAGAAATTGACCTTGTGTCGTATCCTGCTCGTGTGGAGGGGTTGGTACATACACACACACGCGCGCGCATATATATATATATATATATATATATATATATATATATTTATAACTTCACTAAAAACATTTAAGTTTATAAATTCATTATGCCAGGAAAGTAAATACAGTGGTATCTTGACTTGCGAGTTTTCCGAGTTACGAGCTGTTACTCGGTCGATTTTTTGCTTTGGGCTGCAAACTAAAAGTTTAGGTACGAGCGAGCTTCAGATACACTTATGTTACATTTAACATTCAAGTTTCCAAATTTATCAAAAAAAAAAAAATATTACAGTGGTTCCTTGACGAGTTCACAATTTGACTTACGAGTTTTCCGAGATTCTTACTTAGCCTAAACGGGCGGTCAGAGAAGCTCTAACCTATCAATCAGCTGGTCATGTCGAACCCTAGCAACTACCTACTCGAGTTTCACCATAAGAATTTTCAGGGTTAAATCCACTGAATTAATCGATGTACCGATTAATTGCAACCGATTACACGTGTGTTCATTGAATAAGATCTTACGTTGCTCTACTTTGTATTGAGCACTTTGTATTTGTTGTATCGCCGACTTAACCCCTGGATTTTGTACACCTCCAACGATCGTGCCCATATTCACCGGTAAGCCACCTTTTATCTTTATATAATATATATATATATATATATATATATATATATATATATATATAATCTAATAAAATAATCTTCTGGTAAAAAAAGGCAAATAGTTTGATAGAAAAATATACTACCAAACTTCCCCTGGGGAAAATGACTATAAAATGACCAAGAGGGTCGCACTCACCGAAAATAATTGATTAAAACTATAAGACTTGGCCAAAAGAAAAAAGATGATATATAAAGATATATAAGTATATAAACTGCTAGGGTTGTCTAAAGCTAAAATGTAAAAAGTGCTCGATACCTAAGTAGAGCAAATAAGAAAGTTAAGCATAATGAGTCTGAGGAGAAGTAAGCGAAACTCTTAGTAAGTATATCTGACTCATTAGGTTTAACTTTATATATATATATATATATATATATATATATATATATATATATTATATATATAATATATTGAAAGGATAAATAAATAAAGGAAAGAAAATGTCGAATGGATAAAATTGATTTAACTTAAGTTACCTACACGTGTTTCGGTCAGGAGTTTGTTAATGTACATATGTATTCTATTAATTATGATAATTAGTTTTGCTTACTTGCTCATCACGGCAATAATTTTTCCCTGATACTCTTGCCCCGATGAGCTATTAAGCTAAACTATTAGTAGGTATATCTGACTCATTAGGTTTAACTTATATATATATATATATATATATGTGTGTGTGTGTGTGTGTGTGTGTGTGTGTGTGTGTGTGAGTAAAAGGTATAAATATTGGGTTGGTTTCAATACTTGTTCGGTATAAGTGTTACTCGGATAAGTCAGCATTATAAAAAAACATAAAGTGCTCAATACGTAAGTGGAGCGGATTTATTATTGTAGTGTGTACAGAAATAACCTACTCGAGTTTCACCATAAGAATCTTCAGGGTTAAATCCACTGAATTAATCAAAATATTGATTGATTACAGTTAATTGTGGGACTTTATGTTGTAATTATGACCGTTGAAAACCGCCCTACTTACGTATTATCGACTGCCGCAGTTAGCTGTAATTAATCAATATCTTGATTAAATCAGTGGATTTAACCCTTAAGATCATTATGGAGAAACTCGAGTTCCTAATCCAGGAATCCCACCCAAATATTAAAAAGTTGGCCAGAAAACTTTAAAAAAATTGCAAATAAAATTGTTAAACAGGAGATGTGTCTGTTGTTTAATTCAACATGCATTTATTTATTAATTAACTTTCAAAATTAGGTATGACTTCAATTAAGCACATATTCTCCCAAAAATTGTCGGCTAACATTACACTAGCTGGTTTCCCAGATTTTCTCGTTTATTTTAAACTGATATATATATATCGCACTTTTTTGGTTGACTAACAGTACGACAGTATGAAGTAGACAAACAATCTGTTTGAGATGGCGATAGCCGACAATTTTGGGGAGATTATCTGCTTAATTAAAGTCATACCTAATTTGAGAATTAATTAGGCGTGCATAATTAAGCACATAATCTCCCCCAAATTGTCGGCTATCGCCATTTCAAACAGATTGTTTGTCTACTTCATATATATATATATATATATATATATATATATATTATATATGATAAGTTGTAAACACGGTATGTTTGGAATGGCTTTTTTGCCGACAATTTTTGGGAGAACATGTGCTTAATTGGAGTCGTACCTAATTTTGAAAATTAATTAATTAATAATGAATTAGGCGGGAATGCCTATTTAAATGTATGGTTAAACAAATCGAGAAAAATCAATCTCTGTATGTACATTTCGGCCTATTAGGCCTCATCAGCAGAGCTATAGATCGGAAGACCGCCCTGTGCGTGATTTGAAACCGGACTGCCAAGCTGACAGGCCGATATCTATAGCTCTGCTGATGAGGCCTAATAGGCCGAAATGTACATACAGAGATTGATTTTTCTCGATTTGTTTAACCATACATTTAAATAGGCATTCCCGCCTAATTCATTATTAATTAATTAATTTTCAAAATTAGGTACGACTCCAATTAAGCACATGTTCTCCCAAAATATATATAAAAAATAAAACCCACCAATGAAAACTGCCCCTCTAAGGAAAACCTCTCAACCTACGACAAGCACTCTTCGAGTAGTGATTCTTCAGGCATTCTGAAGAATATACACCTGAACCAATAAATACTTGTTCCATATATGCCACAAACAATGGCAAACCCCCCAGCCAGTCGCAGTACCCCAGTTCGATCAGCGCCACCGGAACTCCAAGAACTTGTTCAACCTCAACTTCCTTAGGGATTCACATTTCCCTGATGGTATTGAGCCTCAGAGAAATGGCTGAGTGACCCAGCCATAAATATAGAAAAGACTATGGCTCTACCGCCAGCTTTACCTCCTGAGGCAAAATATATCTAGCAGGCTCGCACTCACCTTAGCCGCATCTGCGATGACCACCCCTTACAACGGACTTTCTTTCTCTTCATTGACTCTGTTGCACTAACCCAGGCCGATCTAGGCCTACTCACCCCCTACTTAGTCTGTCTCTTCCCCTTTCTGTCCCTACAACCCCTTCTGTCACCCTATCTTAGTAGGTTTTGATATCTATATCAAGACGGGAGTGTCATGGTCCGTATTATGATTTCCTGCGTTAAGAGTTACGTCCCTCTAGACCAACTGTGTGTTTTTTCTAAACGGGATATTCTTGCATTTCACCGCCCTTTTCCGGCTAGCATTATTCACGGTAAATTCAATCCTCTTTCTACCTCGCCACGACATCCATCAGACGTTGTGCTGACTTCTCCCTCTCAGAAGTTTATTACGGGCACACCGGAAGGAAGATTTCTTATCTTCGCTCCCTAACAGAAAATAGCTAATTTTACGGCTATTTCTACTGTTTACTTTACTGTTGTCCGACTGAATTTCTCGGTTCTATGTGAGAAATCTGCCCTCGTATTATTTCTATTATTTGCCTATTATCTTCCCGGACCCTTGCTATGACATGTATTGTATTGTTTTCCCACTCTTACTATTAGCACTAGTAAGTTAATTTCGTATTCACTAGCCTTTGTTGACACAGGTTTATTCCAAGAATACATTGCTATTTCTCACCGCTGCTTCACACTTAGTTATGTCTGTTCAACCCAGCCATCCAGTCGAAACACCTCCCTCAACACTTATCTCAGAAACACCTCGCTTCATTTTTAACTACCTCAGTACAAATATTGTCTCTCTCACTCATGTTGAAATAGCACTATTCTGAGTGAATCCCGGTCCACGTCATAAGGGACCCTTTAGTTATCGTTCAACCTCCTCCTCCCTCTGGTTTCTACCTCTTCCTACTTCCTGTGTCCCTTATCTGTTCTCTGGACTTTTGGATTACATTTATGCTCCTTACTGAGTTAGCACTCTGGAAATCAACCACTGAAGACCTTTAAAGGATTTACATGATGGATAAATTTACTCCTAAATACTCTATGAAAAAAACATCCCGTATCCCACTGAAAGGAAATACGTCTATCACCTAACCGAGAAAAATCATCGATTTAATCAAACGGCTACGATGGAAACTTTCTTCTTTCTAAATCCATCCGAAGGATACGCACAAAAGGAGGTCTTACTGGCTTGAAAACACAAAAAAACCCCACCTAAATGTAAACACTTGGACCATTTCGAAACAATCTCCTAAATATGATTAGGAAGGTTAAATTCCGAAAAGAACTGAATCCTTTTCAACAAGAACTAAAAAAGGATTCAAAAAATATAAAAACATCTAAAAAAATATGGATGAAAGCGGACAAAACACCAAACTTTCTACAAAGTCAACCCTGAGGAATACCACAAAATACCTTGTAGATACCTGCAGTAAAGACTATAAGCTACCATAATGACACCAGCGTTGAAATAGATAATAATACCGCTAAGTAGCTGGACAAATACGTTAGGATAGAATGGTAAAATAGACCCCAAAAATGATAGTACGTAATTAAAGACCACAAGCCCAATTTCGAAAATAAACCGCCAATTTAGATTAAAAACCCCACTAAGATGAATTAGGGCTAGTATTAAAACAATAGTCAAAGAAATAGTAGAAACAACCCTTATAAAACTAAATACCATCTATGGAAAACTCAATGGACACTATTGACTGGTTCGAAAAATGAAAACAAAAAGCCAGAGCAACGCTTATTCAATTTGATATCATAGAATATTACCATCAAAACCAAGAATTGCTAGGAAAAGCATAATTTCGCAAGGAAATATGCATACATATCACAAGGTAGTATATTATAATGGCCTGCCGAAAAAACTAATATTAAGAATAATAAGTCAGATGGGTAAAAAAGGAAACAACAACTTCGACTTACGATGGAGCCTATTCTCAGCCCAATTATCTGACTTGTGGATCTAAGTTATAATACACTCATTTAGTATATAGTCCCACCATCCCAAATAGGTATTTACCGGATGACGGGCTGATCCTCATTCCTAATAGTAACGCCCCCTAACGTCAAGTATCGCAAACGAAAAAAAGTTAGCACCTTCCAAAAATTAGACAAGAATTAAGTCAAACCAAACTGGCAAGATAGTAATTTTCTAATATTACATTGAATCTGGAAACGAATACCTTCCAACCGCCACAAGGAAGGGCACATACCACTATATGTGAATATAAACTCATAACCACCAAATCCATACTAGATAGATCCCTCACTCTATAATATAAGAATCAATAGACTGTCGGCTAACAAAGGATCGTTTAAAAACAATAAATCCTTCTATGATGATGCTCTGAAACAGTGGATATACCAATAATCTACAAATATATTAGGTAAACAGGAACTAAAAATTGTGAATGTCGGCCAGTAATTCAAGAATGAGACACGCGCAAAGTAATTGTTTTAACCCCCCTTACTGTAAATAGCAAAATTAGCATAGTAGAACTTTTCTTACCTAATAAATACACACTTTAACCAAAGCAATCCTTAAGCAAAATTACTAAACAGAAAATACCCTAAATAGCTACTCATTGTACTCCCAAATATGAGTAGCATTAATATAATAGCCCATAATAAAAAAATATTGAATGAATACCACAAGAATCTAGAAGAGCGAACACTAATATAAACTTAAATAGCCCCAGAACTAGAGACAGCAACCTGAACACAGTGCAAATGCAATTTAGAGAGACTCAGCCGAATCCCTTTCAGATAGAAACTGTTCTAGCCAGCAATATAATATACGCAAGCCCAAATATCAGCTCGTAACAGCCCGGAAAACACCATGCATTTACCTCGGGATTACATCTCTGCTGACCATTCAAGCAAAGGTATTACACCCATAGGCATTCCTTTAACAACCCCGCACTATCTAACCAAACGGAATTATCAAGCACTACTGGGCAATCAAGAACTCAAACAAACGACCCGGTGGTTAAATGGAGAATTGTCAGAACTTCAAACTCAGCTACTAACTTCAAAGACAAATGCCCGCTTTGTATAGCAGAAAAAATAGAATAATATTATTTAAGGACTCTAGAAAACTGCTGAACAAACGGAATGAACTGATAGCCAAGTGCAGACATAAGGCAAAATTCAAAATATAATGTTAGTATATTCCAGATATAATGTCAGTATATCCCTTATAGACTAGTGCAACCCATAGTTACTTTTACTATTGCTACTAATATCAGAAAGGGTGTATACTATATATGTATAGGAGTATGGATATATGTATGGGCGAATGTAGATATGTATGTACGTGTGTATGTGAATGTATATATTATATATATATATGTGTGTGTGTGTGTGTGTGTGTGTGTGTGTGTACATGTAGGTATGGGTTATTTTTGTCTTAGCTTTTACTAATTGACAATTTCATATTCTGATACTTTTTTTACTTGATTATTTCATTTGTTTCTCTATTATCAATTTTTATATTTATTATTTTTTTATTATTTATTTATTATTTTTTAATTATTTTTTTTTTTTATTATTTATTTTTAGTTTATTGTTATATTTTATTTATTATTCTTTTATTAATTATTCTATGATTTTACTCATTATTTTTAAAAGCTTAATATTTTGTAGTTTAATTTTATTTATTTTATTTATTTTTGAATTACTTACTTATTTATTATCAGTACTACTACTATTATTATTATTATTATATTTATTATTTTATTATTAATATTATTATTATTACTACTTATTATTTTATTATTACTACTTCCCTGGTGCAGGTGCATGTGTATGCATGTGTATGGTATATATTCGGCTATGTGCGTATATGTATGTGTATGTATGTATGTGCGTTATTCGGGTATACGTATATGCGTATATTCGGGTATACGTACATGTGTATGTATGTGTATGTATATGTGTGTGTGATATATATGTGTGTGTATATGGTAAGGTGTGTATATATGTATATATGTGTGTGTGGATATGCAATGTGTAGTTGGGGATACGGATTGTATATGCCTGGATGGAGTAGCCCCAAAAAAGTCTGAGTGTATAATGACTAATAATATTTAAATTTTCAGGATATATTTTTTACATGTATATATGCTATTTATGTGGATCTATGTATGCATGTATATGAGTATGTATGTATATATGCGTGTTCAAATTTAACATAATGCAATATAACTTTTGCAGGTCCACCCTCCAAATAAGGAGGAAATAACACATAATTTGTACTAGCTAAATGATAATTTACAGAAAACAGGCTAACTCCATAGATGTATGTGTATATGTGTATTTGTATATAGGTATGTATATGTGGTGTGTGTATGTGTGTATAGGTGTATGTATATATGTGTGTATATGTATTATATATGTATGTATATATATGTGTATATGTGTATATATATATGTATATATGTGTATGTGTATATATATTGTATATATGTGATATATAGATGTATGTGTGTGTGTATGTATGTGTGTGTATGCATATGTATGTATATGTATAAGTTTGTATAGATATGTAGGGTGGGTATAGTTGAAGCGATATGGAAAGAAGGAAAATAAATTAAGTCAAACAAAAACTACTAAATAAATGAACAGGGGTGTCCCTGAATTCTGAATTAATTGAATTAACAGTAACTCCTAACAAATTACTGACAAGCGGTCAGATGTCTTTGGTTTTATTATTGTTTACTATTATTGTATGTTTATTCCTATTTTTATTACTCTACAGCTGAGCAGGACAGGACAATTTAAAAAAAAAAAAAAAAAAAAAAAAAAAAAATCTGTTTCAAATCCTAAAAATAAAGAATTCATCATTGCATCTGATGAGTCGGGAGAATTAGACATTTTTGTCTAAGCTCCCTGAATAGTCTATAATGCAAGATCTATAAGTCTTTTGTTATTTATTTAAATATAAATTTGCTCTTGACTCTAACAATAAGAGCACACATTGAGCTCTCAAACTGCGACAAGTTGTTTTTAAAAAAAAACCTATGTCGTAAGGAAGATTTCTTCTCTGGACTTTTGGATTACATTTATGCTCCTTACTGAGTTGAGCACTCTGGAAATCAACCACTGAAGACCTTTAAAGGATTTACATGATGGATAAATTTACTCCTAAATACTCTATGAAAAACATCCCGTATCCCACTGAAAGGAAATACGTCTATCACTAACCGAGAAATCATCGATTTAATCAAACGGCTACGATGGAAATCTTTCTTCTTTCTAAATCCATCCGAAGGATACGCACAAAAGGAGTTCTACGGCTTGAAAACACAAAAAACCCCACCTAAATGTAAACACTTGGACCATTTCGAAACAGATCTCCTAAATATGATTAGGAAGGTTTAATTCCGAAAAGAACTGAATCCTTTTCAACAAGAACTAAAAAAGGATTCAAAAAATATAAAAACATCTAAAAAAATATGGATGAAAGCGGACAAAACACCAAACTTCTACAAAGTCAACCTGAGGAATACCACAAATACCTTGTAGATACCTGCAGTAAAGACTATAAGCTAGACCATAAACACCAGGTTGGAAATAGATAATAATACCGCTAAGATAGCTGACAAATTTACGGTTAGGGATAGAATGGGTAAAATAGACCCCAAAAATGCATATGTACTAATTAAAGACCACAAGCCCAATTTCGAAAATAACCGCCAATTTAGATTAATAAACCCCACTAAGAATGAATTAGGGCTAGTATCTAAAACAATAGTCAAAGAAATAGTAGAAACAACCCTTAATAAAACTAAATACCATCTATGAAACTCAATGGACACTATGACTGGTTCCGAAAAATTGAAAACAAAAGCAGAGAGCAACGCTTATTCAATTTGATTCATAGAATATTACCCATCAATAACAAGGAATTGCTAGGAAAAGCATAGATTTCGCAAAGAAATATTCATACATATCACAAGAGGATAGTGATATTATAATGGCCTGCGAAAAACTATATTAAGGAATAATAAGTCAGATTGGGTTAAAAAGGAAACAACAACTTCGACTTACCGATGGGAGCCTAGACTCAGCCCAATTATCTGACTTGGTGGGAATCTATATAATACACTCATTAGGTGATATAGTCCCACCATCCCAAATAGGTATTTACCGGGATGACGGGCTGATCCTCTTCCTAATAGTAACGGCCCCCTAACGTCAAGTATCGCGAAAAAAATAGTTAGCACCTTCCAAAAATTAGGACTAAGAATGAAGTCAAACCAAACTGCAAGATAGTGAATTTTCTAGATATTACATTGAATCTGGAAACGAATACCTTCCAACCTTTCCACAAGGAAGGGCACATACCACTATATGTGAATATAAACTCTAACCACCCCAAATCCATACTAGATAAGATCCCTCACTCTATAAATATAAGAATCAATAGACTGTCGGCTAACAATAGGATCTTTAAAAACAATAAATCCTTCTATGATGATGCTCTGAAGGACAGTGGATATACCAATAATCTACAATATATTAGTAAACAGGAACTAAATAGTGTGAATGGGCCAGGTAATTCAAGGAATAGGACACGCACAAGTAATTTGTTTAACCCCCCTTACTGTAGAATAGCAAATTAGGCATAGGTAGAACTTTTCTTAACCTAATAAATACACACTTTAACCAAAGCAATCCTTTAAGCAAAATACTAAACAGAAATACCCTGAAAATTAGCTACTCATGTACTCCCAATATGAGTAGCATTATAAATGCCCATAATAAAAAGATATTGAATGAATATCACAAATCTAGAAGAGAACACTAATATAAACTTAAATAGCCCAGAACTAGACAGCACCTGAACACAGGAAATGCAATTGTAGAGAGACTCAGCAATGCCCTTTAGATAGAAACTGTCTAGCCAGCAATATAATATACGAAGCCCAAATATCAGCTCGTAACAGCCCGGAAAACACCATGCATACCTCGGATTACTGCTGGACCATTCAAGCAAAGGTATTACACCCATAGGCATTCCTTTAACAACCCCGCACTATCTAACCAAACGGAATTATCCAAGCACTACTGGGCAATCAAGAACTCAAACAACGACCCGGTGGTTAAATGGAGAATTGTCAGAACTTCAAACTCAGCTACTATACTTCAAAGACAAATGCCCGCTTTGTATAGCAGAAAAAATAGAATAATATTTTTAAGGATCTAGAAAACTGCTGAACAAACGGAATGAACTGATAGCCAAGTGCAGACATAAGGCAAAATTAAAATATAATGTTAGTATATTCCAGATATATGTCAGTAGTTACCATCTCTCCTTNGCGCGATACACCTGTTCTCGCACTAAAAATTAGAGCAAAAAAAAAAAAACAAGAAAAATAGGAAAACTTTTTAAAAGTCCAAAAGCTCAACTTTTCACGATACAATTTAATGTAAATATATGAAGATAAGACGTATCAAGATAATTTTATTTATAATATTTTTATATATTAATATTTATTTTTTTGCATCTACCTCCCGCGTAGAACGGCCTGGTGCCTCAACGTTAAGCAAGGCACAGAGAGGGATGTGGCAAAGAGGAGAGTAGCCTTGACACCAAAGAGAACCAGAAAGATGAAAAAAAAAGCCAGCAGCCAGAAAGGATTAAAGTTTGTGTGCATTCAGTGCACCAAAGACTGTCACTCAAGAATTGGCCTGCAGAGTCACTTGCGCAGATTAATTTTTTTTAAACACTACGCCATCGTCCTGATTGGAAGGAAAGGATCCAATATTTATATATATCAATATTTAGTTAGAAGTGCGTGTTGTAATGGTTACCATCGTAGGAAATAGATACAGCGAGACGTGTTCAAATCTTGGACGCGGCTGTTTGCATTTCACATAGCGTTAATACCATTGGGAAAGGTACGAATCCAACTATTCGCCCCGAGTAAATAGTAGGGCGGACTGGGATTTTTAACCTTGTATATGACAACCGGTCTGGGAGAAGGAAAATTTCTGAATTCAAACCAAAGGGACTCTCTTCTCGTATGTCAAAAACTACTTCAAGAGCTCTTCCTCCTTTTCCTTCTCCTTGTCTTAGAGAAAAGATAATGCCCCTAACCACAGTACATATATAATTCCTAAGCTACCAATGAATTATGCAAAAATTTGTCTCTATTTGAAGCTTAGTAAGGATCTATATTTTAGTATCTCTCCGTGTCGCATCCAGAAGTCTCGCATGGCTATCGATTTGCGCCTGGAAAATCTTGCTTTCTCTCCAGGACGCAGACATGCGGTAAGTCCTCGTTGTCAAGTCATTTGGCACCGTCTAAAGAAAGGGTGAGGGTCGATATAGGCTGGCACATGAGTATTGACACAGGAGTTGCCAGAAAGAGTGTGACTGCCTTATGGTCTCAAGCTACAGGCTTAGCATCACTAGTATTGACACAGTCTCAAGCTAACGGCTTAGGCATCACGAGTATTAACACAGTCTCAAGCCTACAGCTTAGCATCACGAGTATTGCCACCGTCTCAAGCTACAGGCTTAGGATCACGAGTTATTAACACAGTCTCAAGCTACAGGCTTAGCATCACGAGTATTAAAACACAGTCTCAAGCTACAGGCTTAGCATCATGACAGTATTAACACAGTCTCAAGCTACAGGCTTAGCAATCACGGAGTATTGACACAGTCTCAAGCTACAGGCTTGAGCATACGAGTATTGCCACAGTCTCAAGCTTACAGGCTTAGCATCGACGAGTATTGACACAGGTCTCAAGCTACAGGGCTTAGCATCACGAGTAATTGGACACAGTCTCAAGCTACAGGGTCTTTAGCATCACGAGTATTGACACAGTCTCAAGCTACAGGCTTAGCATCACGCAGTATTGCCATAGTCTCAAACTACAGGCTTAGCATCACGAGTATCTGACACAGTCTCAAGCTACAGGCTTAGCATCGCGAGTATTAAACACAGTCTCAAGCTAACAGGCTAGCATCAGGAGTATTGCCATAGTCTCAAGCTACAGGCTTAGCATCACGAGCATTGCCACAGTCTCAAGCTACAGGCCTTAGCATCACGAGTATTGACACAGTCTCAAAGCTTACAGGCTTAGCATCACGAGTTATTTTGACCACAGCCCAAAGCTACAGGCTTAGCATCACGAGTATTGACACAGCTCAAGCTACAAGCTTAGCATCACGAGTATTAACACAGTCTCAAGCTACAGGCTTAGCATCACGAGCATTGACCACAGTCTCAAGCTACAGGTTTAGCATCAGAGTATTGACACAGTCTCAGCACCCAGGCTTAGCATCACGTAGTATTGACACAGTCTTCAAGTACAGGCTTACCATCACGAGTATTGACACAGTCTCTCTACAGGTTTAGCATCCACGAGTATTAAACACAGTCTCAAGCACAGGCTTAGCATCACGAGTATTGCCCACAGTCTCAAGTAACAGGCTTAGCATCACGAGTATTGACACTGTCCCAAGTTTAACAGTGTTTTAGCATCACGAGTATGACAGTCTCAAGCTACAGGCTTAGTATCACGAGTATTGACACAGTCTCAAGCTACAGGCTTAGAATCACTAATATTGACACAGTCTCAAGCTACAGGCTTGGAATCACGAATATTGACACTAGTCTCAAGCATACAGGCTTAGCATCGCGAATAATTGACACAGTCTCAAGCTACAGGCTTAGAATCACTAGTATTGACACAGTCTCAATCTACAGGTTTTAGCATCACGAGTATTGACACAGTCTCAAGCTACAGGCTTAGCATCACGAGTATTAACACAGTCTTCAAGCTACAGGCTTAGGCATCACGAGTATGATACAGTCTCAAGTTATTAGCATCACGAGCACATTCTCAAGCTACAGGCTTAGCATCACGAGTATTGACACAGTCTCAAGCTACAGGCTTTAGCATCACGAGTATTGACACAGTCTCAATCTACAGCATCACGAGTATTGACACATCTCAAGCTACAGGCTTAGCATCACGAGTATTGACACAGTCTCAAGCTACAGGCTTAGCATCACGAGTATTAACACAGTCTCAAGCTACAGGCTTAGCATCACGAGTATTGACACAGTCTCAAGCTCTTAGCATCACGAGTATTGACACAGTCTCAAGCTCAGGCTTAAGCATCACGAGTATTGACACAGTCTCAAGCTACAGGTTTAGCATCACGAGTATTAACACAGTCTCAAGCTACAGGCTTAGCATCACGAGTATTGCCACAGTCTCAAGCTACAGGCTTAGCATCACGAGTATTAACACAGTCTCAAGCTACAGGCTTAGCATCACGAGTATTGACACAGTCTCAAGCTACAGGCTTAGCATCACGAGTATTGACACAGTCTCAAGCTACAGGCTTAGCATCACGAGTATTGACACAGTCTCAAGCTACAGGCTTAGCATCACGAGTATTGACACAGTCTCAAGCTACAGGCTTAGCATCACGAGTATTAACACAGTCTCAAGCTACAGGCTTAGCATCACGAGTATTGACACAGTCTCAAGCTACAAGCTTAGCATCACGAGTATTGACACAGTCTCAAGCTACAGGCTTACCATCACGAGTATTGACAGTCTCAAGCTACAGGCTTAGCATCACGAGTAGTAACACGGTCTCAAGCTACCGACATAGCATCGTGAGTATTAACACAGGAGTTGCTGGATGTGTTGGTAAATATATATTTTAGTCAGTTCGATTCTCACTAAGTGCCTCATACTTCAAGGCTTCTGTTAAATGAAAGCTGCGCTTAGATTACTCAAGCACTTTGCATGATGAGCTTTGTGGATTCGATGCTCCATTCTCCTGGCCTCGTGCCAAACCTAGTTAACCTTGGTAAATGAATACTTTGAGATCTTATATATATTTACAAAACCCCTCCTCACGAGAAGGATGTGACACAAGGTCATTTCCAAGCGGAATTTGAATTCAGGTTTGAATTCAGAGTTTTCCTTCTCCTAGACAGGTTACCTAGCCACGGTTAAAGGGCCCAGTCTGCCCTGCTATTTATCCATAGCTGGAGGGAGAATTGGATTCATACATTTCCCAATGAAATGCAAACAGCTACGTCCTGGAATTGAACTCGGGTTGACAAGTCCCTTTTCTACGACTCTAACCATTAGAGCACGCGTCTCCATTGAGATCTTATAGGCCGCCCCATAACATAATATATATTTGTATGTTAGGGCATTCTCTGATGTTTACAACCCATTGCAACCTAACGAGGTACCCAAAGAAAAGGACGATTTTGATCTTAAAGAAACCGAAATTTAAAGAATGAAAATATGCTAACATAAATGAAGGATAAAAAGAATAAGAGGGGGGAGAAAAAAGAAAAAAAGTAGAAAATTCAAAAAGAAATAAAAGAAAAAAGAGTTGAAATAAAAAAAGAAGGGAAAAAGAAGAAAAAAGAAAAAAAACGAGAGAAAAAAAGAAAAAAAGAAAAAAGGAATAAAAGAAAAAAGAAATGAAAGAAAAAAGAAAAGAAAAAAACAGAAAAAGAAAGCAAAGAAAAAAGAAGCAAAGAAATGAAAGAAAACAAAAGAAAAAGAAGAAAAATTAAAGCAAAGAAAAAGAATAAAAAAAGAAAAAGAAGAGAAAAAAGGAATAAAAGAAAAAGAAGAGAAAAAGAAATAAAAGAAGAAGAAAAAAGAAGAAAATAGAAAAGAAAAGAAGAAAAAACAATGATAAAAGAAAAAAGAAGAGAAATAAGAAAAACAAGAGAATAAGAAAGAAGAAATAAAAGAAAAAGAAGAAAAAAGAAAAAAGAAGAGAAAAGAAAAAAGAAGAGAAAAGAAAAAAGAGAAAAAAGAAAAAAGAAAAAAGAAATAAAAGAAAAGCAAAAGCAAAAGAAAAAATAATCAAAGAAAAAAGAAATGAAAAAAAGTAAAAGAAAAAATGAAAAATCTATGAAAGAAGAAAGAAAAGAAAGAAGAAAAAAGAAAAAGGATGAAAGAAAAAAGAAGAAAAATGAAAAATCTATAAAAGAAGAAAGAAAAGAAAAAAGAAATGAAAGAAAAAAAAGAAAAAAATGAAAAATCTATGAAAAAGAAAGAAAAGAAAGAAGAAAAAAGAAATGAAAGAAAAAAGAAGAAAAAATGAAAAATTTATAAAAGAAGAATGAAAAGAAAGAAGAAAAAGAAAAAGGATGAAAGAAAAAAGAAATGAAAGAAAAAGTAAAAGAAAAATGAAAAATCTATAAAAGAAGAAAGAAAAAAAGAAATGAAAGAAAAAAAAGAAAAAATGAAAAATCTATAAAAGAAGAAAGAAAAGAAAAAAGAAATGAAAGAAAAAAGAAATGAAGAAAAAAAAAGAAAAAATGAAAAATCCATAAAAAGAAGAAAGAAAAGAAAGAAGAAAAAAGAAAAAGGATGAAAGAAAAAAGAAATGAAAGAAAAAGAAAAAAATGAAAAATCTATAAAAGAAGAAAGAAAAGAAAAAGAAATGAAGAAAAAAAAAAAAATGAAAATCTATAAGAAGAAAGAAAGAAAAAGAAATGAAAGAAAAAAGAAATGAAAGAAAAAAAAGAAAAAATGAAAAATCCATGAAAGAAGAAAAGAAAGAAGAGAAAAAAGAAAAAGGATGAAAGAAAAAAGAATGAAAGAAAAAAGAAGAAAATGAAAAATCTATAAAAGAAGAAAGAAAAGAAAAAAGAAATGAAAGAAAAAAAAGAAAAAATGAAAAATCTATAAAAGAAGAAAGAAAAGAAAAAAGAAATGAAAGAAAAAGAAATGAAAGAAAAAAAGAAAAAATGAAAAATCCATAAAAGAAGAAAGAAAAGAAAGAAGAAAAAAGAAAAAGGATGAAAAAAAAAGAAATGAAAGAAAAAAGAAGAAAAAAATAAAAATCTATAAAAGAAGAAAGAAAAGAAAAAATAAATGAAAAGAAAAAAAAAGAAAAAATGAAAAATCTATGAAAAGAAGAAAGAAAGAAAGAAGAAAAAAGAAAAAAGAAATGAAAGAAAAAAAAGAAAAAATGAAAAATCCATAAAAGAAAAAAGAAAAGAAAGAAAAAAAAAAAAAAAGAAATCAAAGAAGAAAAAATGAAAATTTATAAAAGAAAAAAGAAAAGAAAGAAAAAGGAAAAAAAATGTCCTACTTGATGATGTCACTTGACATACTCAACATATTTTACTAATTGATCTTCGTCATCATATATTTTATTTTTCTATATATTTTTTATTTTTTCATCCGTATTTCTATGCCGGCAAGAAACCGCATATCTTTAGAAAAACTCAACCTTTTCAAAATGGCACACGATTCAAATATAGACAATAAAGTAGTTGCGCATGCGCACATTCAAAAATAAAAGAAAAATAACTTTTTTTTTATTATTTAAACGAAAGAAGAAAGATGAGAAAAAATCAATAAATAAAGTACGAAACGGTGGCTCTGAAAAAAAGACCAAAAAAAAAAAAAAAGACTAAATTTTAAAAATAACGGAAAAGAATATCTAAATGGCGAGAGCTTGTTTC
This sequence comes from Doryteuthis pealeii, assembly GCA_023376005.1. Classification (NCBI taxonomy): domain Eukaryota; kingdom Metazoa; phylum Mollusca; class Cephalopoda; order Myopsida; family Loliginidae; genus Doryteuthis; species Doryteuthis pealeii. Next base: position 22,100,582 of record CM042172.1, read on the forward strand.
TAAAACGATGACATGCAAGAACGCTCCCGTTCGTGTGTGGATTTCGTATTATTTTATTTCACTTTGCATTTTTAGACGTGATCTTTTTTTAATTGCCGTATAAAATATGAAAAAAAGGCTTCTTTTTCCTAAACTCGAACTGC
>CM042172.1:22108224-22115668 GCA_023376005.1 Doryteuthis pealeii
CACAAACATACACAAATACACACATATATAACTCACACACACACAACACACTCACACATACATACAAATACACACGCTAAACACTCAGACACACAATCAGACACAAATACACACACATATACACATAACACACATACATACATAACACTTACACACACACAAACACCACAAATACACACCCACACACACATATTCACTCACCAACACAACAACACGAATACACGCACATATACACACACAACACTCACACAGACACAAACACACACACACACACATAACACACACACACACAACACCACACATACACACACAAATACACACACTCAAACACCAAACACACACAAATAACACCACACACACACACACACACAAATACACACACATATGCACACGCAACACACAACAAGTACACACACATATACACACACAAACACACACAAGTACACACATATACACACAAACACACCAATACACACATACACATCGAAACACACACACACACATATGCACACACGCGAGCAAACACACACAAATACACAAACACATACACTCACACACACACACACCCACATAACACTCACACACAATACACACACATATACACTCACACAGACACAAACACACACAAATACACACACATGTATAACACACCACACATGCACTCACAACGCAAACACACACAATACACACACATATACACACCACAACACACAAACACCACACATAGCGCTCACACACGCTAACACACACATATACACACACAAACACACACATAACACACACTCAAACACACACAAATCACACACACCACAACACAAATACACACACTCAAACACACACAAACACACACAAATACACACACATATACACACACACGCAACACACACACAATACACACACACAAACATACACACATATACACACTCAAACACACACATATACACACACAAATACTCACACATATACACACTCAAACACACACATACACACACATACACATAACCACCTCTCACAGACGTGTCTACGTACACAAACAACCTAAAGAGCCCCCCCCCCTGTCTCTTGCATGCTTCACCATTTTGTCCACACACTCTTTCTATGTCGGGCGTCTGTCGAATTCAATTTCACCATTAATTAGTTGCTGTTTCATTTTCACCAAAGTGGCGGGAATATTGCGAAGCGGACGAGGCGAATGTAACACGATTGAAGTGTATGGATTCGAGTCAAAACGTGAGGGGTGTGTGGGCGGGCGTCGGACAGCCTAGGTGTGTGTGTGGGGGGCGTGTGGGGGTGGCACATCGTATCGTGCTTTAAGATTGGAAGCCCACAATACTTAAAGCTTCCTTTACTACGACAGATTCCTAATTGAAAACTTGGTCACTAAAATTACCCTAAGCGCGTCTCACTTGCCATCGTCGCACAAACTGTACCATCAACACACACAGTGTGCAAGTAGGTTTAATTACCCTGGCGTCGATCAGTGAAAACGATATATCTGTTTCAATTGGGGTGTCGGGTTTGTGGGCTGTTTAACTCCGATAACGTCTAAGATCATCGCATGGCCAATAGATAGATAGATAGATAGATAGATCGAGCTAATATCTAATTATTTGTCCATCTGTCTGTCTGTCTATCAAAAAAGTATCGAGATATTTTGTACTTTTTGACATACCTTGTATTCTGAAAAAAATAATGTTCAATTCATTGATCATTTCTATCATGGTAAATACAGCTTCAAACACGGCACTTTTATGACACACCAAGTGTTCTGAAAAATTAACGTTCATTCATTGTTCATTTCTTTCTCCGTAAATACAGCTTCAAACACGGCACTTTTATGACACACACTAAAGAATTAACGTTCATTCATTGTTCATTTCTATCTCGGTAAATACAGCTTCAAACACGGCACTTCAGTGTGGCACTTTTATGACTGTTCTGAAAGAATTAACGTTCTATTCATTGTTCATTTCTATCTCGGTAAATACAGCTTCAAACACGCACTTTTATGACACTCCTTGTATTCTGAAAAAATTAACGTTCCATTCATTGTTCATTTTTATCTTGGCAAATACAGCTTGTCTGGCCACACATACTTCCTATATTGTCAGGCTTGAATGTAGGAAATGAATCCAGGATCTCCGTTTTGTGCTGCTTCCGTAGAGACCGCTTCAGGATGGAGTGCTCGAATCGCATTGCCTCAAACGTTCTTCCTCCACTATAAACGTGTCTCCTCCATTACGAGGTCCACCCCACATTTCATTTGATGAAATGAAAAAATGAACTGATAAAAAACGATTTTAATCTTTTTTCTATAAAGATAAAGTGTCTGAATAATTATATCAGAAAATTTCTTTGAATTTTTTTTTTTAGACAAGTTAAAGAGACAGTTCTTCCAGGCCGTTGTCGTGTCAGTACTGCTGTATGGCTGCACCACCTGGACCCTAACTAAGCGACTAGAGAATAAACTAGATGGGAGCTGCACAAGAATGAGGCGGGTGATCATGAACAAGACGTGGAAACAGCACCCTACGAGAAAACAGCTGTACGGCCACCTACCACATATCACCCAAACCATCCGAGTAAGACGGACAAGACACGTGGGACACTGTTGGAGAAGCAAGGACGAACTCATAAGCGACGTCCTCCTGTGGAAGCCAACACATGGGCACGCCAGTGTGGGCCCACCAGCAAAAACGCACGTTGATCAGCTCTGTGCGGATGCAGGATGCTGCATAGAGGACCTTCCGAGAATGATGAGCGATAGGGACGGATGGAGAGAGATTGTCATGGATATCCGCGTTGAAAGTGCGACATGATGATGATGATGATTTCTTTGAAAAATAAATTCTTGGCAATTCAATTAAAAAAGCAAGTAAAAGTTGGAAAAAGAATGACATTTTTTAGCAGAATTCAGAATTCATGTTTGTTTTTTTTTTTTATAAAATAAATCACATATAGAAACTTATAAAAAATCTTCTGATATAATTATGAAAACTGTGTTAAATATGGGGGAGGGTAAATTTTACACGGCAGATTTCAAATTATTATTCATTATTTTTTTTTTTTAAATCTCCAATTCGTTAGTAGTGATACCTTGAGTTTCGAGTATAATTCGTCCATTCGTTACTCAATTTCCTCGTATATCAAATCAATTTTCTCCATTGAAATAACCTGAAATCTGTTCCAGCCGTCCTCTCAAAAATACCCGATTTTTTTGTCACTTTAATTTTAATAAGAAAAATTGCACAGTATTGCATAAAAACCGAATGTAATAAATTAAGTGCTGTAATACGTTTTGATGTTTATTCTTTTATACATATTTACAAACTCCTCCGCACGAGCAGGATGTGACACAATGTCAATTTATTAAGCGAAGTTTAACAGGTTCCAGATACAAATTGTGCTACTGTTTAAGTTAACTATCTTTATATTTTACTCATTTTGTTATTATTACTAAATCTGTGTATGGAAACCCACAAACTATAAGTATGGCATTCTTTATTAAAAGGTCTGTTCATTGTGCTAGTAAAGTCACTAAAGTCAGTAAAGACTGATATATATATATATATATATATATATATATATATATATATATATATATATATAACATGGCAGCATATTTTTCTTTGTGCATGTTGGGTTAAACCCGACGGACATTTCGTGTCTGACAAATTTCTTTTCGATCTTTTTCAGTTTTCTAGACATTTTTTTAATGTCAAGGTGGGGTCTGTTGATTAGTCCACCAAGTACTTTCAACACTCCGTAGTGCCGTCATCAGGGTAGATGTATTGAGTTGATTTCTGGTTCTTTTTAAAGACACAAGAGTGGATAAAAAAAAAACATGGCCATCAGGGTATGCTCAATAATATAACTGCAAATACCATCATGGTATGGTCAATGGTATAACTGAAAATTCACTCAGGGTAAGATTAATAGTATAACTGTGACTGCCATTATGGTATAGTCAATGGTATAACCATAAATGACGTCATGGTATGGCCAATGGTATTAAATGCAAATGCTATCATGGTATGGATAACTGTAAGTGCCATAATTGTATGGTGAATATTATATCTGTAAATATCATCATAGTTTGGTCAATGGTATAACAGTAAAAGAAATTATGGTATGGCCAATGGTATTAAATGCAAATGCTATCATGGTATGGTTAACTGTAAGTGCCATAATTGTATGGTGAATATTATATCTGTAAATATCATCATGGTTTGGTCAATGGTATAACAGTAAAAGAAATTATGGTATGGCCAATGGTATTAAATGCAAATGCTATCATGGTATGCCATAACTGTAAGTGCCAAATGCTATCATGGTATGGTTAACTGTAAGTGCCATAATTGTATGGTGAATATTATATCTGTAAATATCATCATAGTTTGGTCAATGTATAATAGTAATTATGGTATGGCCAATGGTATTAAATGCAAATGCTATCATGGTATGGACAACTGTAGTGCCATAACAGTAAATAACAGTAAAAGAAATTATGGTATGGCCAATGGTATTAAATGCAAATGCTATCATGTTATGGTTAACTGTAAATGTATGTCATAGTTTGGTCAATGGTATAACAGTCCAATGCAAATGCTATCATGGTATGGTTAACTGTAAGTGCCATAATTGTATGGTGAATATTATATCTGTAAATATCATCATAGTTTGGTCAATGGTATAATAGTAATTGTAATTATGGTATGGTCAATGGTATAGCAGTAAATACAATCATGGTATGGTCAATGTTATAAATGTAAATGTCCTGATGGTATGGCCAATTGTATAACTGCAAATCAAATCATGATTTAGCCAATGTTATACACTTTATATAACTTATTTTTAAGAAGGATTTACACACCGTTGTATGGGTTCAGTTTGTTTGTTTTTTTGTTTAATGGCATATCAACCTCCGTGGGTTGTTTAATGCCAAAGCCATTCTTTTAGAAAAACAAAAGTGTTACTATCAATTCCTGGGGATGATGGTGTTCATACATATCTGAAGAATATTAGTCATGAAAGTGGAGACCTGCCAGGGCAGTGACTGGTAGGGACGAGTGGAGAGAGACAGAGAGAGAGGGAGACAGAGACAGAGAGAGAAAGGGGTAATCGTACTGTCAGCGTGATCTGATGACGAAGAACTATAATAATCTGAGCGGATACTGGATGGCACGCAGAAGACCTGTCAGATGCGGTGATTTAGAGGGACGGTTTGAGAGAAAGAGAGAGACAGAGAAACAGAGAGAGAGAGAGAGAGAGAGAGAGAGAGAGAGAGAGAGAGAGTGGGTGTATCCGTGCTGTCAGTGTGATCGAATGATGAAGAACTATAAAAATCTATGCGGATACTGAATGCCGCGCAGAAGAACTGCCAGGTTCGGTGACCGATAGGGACTGGTGGCGAGAGAGACAGACAGACAGACGGCCTTCATGCTCTCAGTGTGACCTGATAATGAGGAACAATAATAATCTGTACGGATACTGGATGCCAGGTGGAAGACCCATAAGGGGCATTGGCCGATAGGGATGGGTGGCGAGAGACAGACAGACAGACAGACAGAGTGAGAGAGTGGGAAGAGATAAATGTATACGTGCGGTCAGCCCGACCTGATGACGAGGAGCTATATATTCCTTTAAAAAGAAAGTATCGCGTTAAATAACTCAAGGGTAGACATGCTATAAAACCAACCAACCAACCAACCAGTTTTCTTATAATGTAAGACCTCATTTGGAATTTGCTAATGACGTTTGGAGTCCAAGACTAATCAAGGACATAAAACTCATTGTGGGAGTTCAAAGGAGAGCTACTAAGGTAATGAATGATTTTAAAAAACCTTATGTATGAAGAAAGACTTAGGAACATTGACTTAACAAGTTTGGTTTATCGACGTAACAAGAAGGGATATGATTGAAGTCTACAAATATACACATGGATTTTATTCAACGAACTTTGACCTACTAAACGTTGCTCAAAATATCAATACCAGGGGTCATAAATTAAAACTGTTTAAAGAGTTTTGTAAAGCAAATGCAAGACAAAATTATTTTAGTAACAGAATGGTGAATACATGGAATAAACTACCATCATCAATAGTGAATGCCTCATCTCTAAACTTCTTTAAGGCAATGTTAGATAATCTGTGGAAAGAGTATAAATATTCTGTGGAATTAAGATGAATGTTTATAAGGAACAGCTGACAGGTCTCAGACTTAATATACTAGCTGAAAAATATTATTATTATCATTGTTTACTCCTTTTGAGTTTTTCACATCAGCGTTAGCTGATGGCATTTCATTGGAGTCTGATTGACAACAAGTCTCCTCAGTTCTCCAGGACTCTTCTGAGTATTCTGGCAGATTGCAGCAGTGCAGTATTCTGGATGGTCCCAATCTTTCCTCTGATGTCCAGATTTTCCAATCCCTTTTCCAATCCCTTTGGGACCGTTCCAAGTGCACCAACTACAATTGGTATCAATTTGACTTTCATATTCCATAACTTTTTCAGTTCTTTGGCAAGGTCCAGGTATTTGCCCATTTTTTCGTTTTCCTTCAGCTCCACTCAGTGATCTGCTGGAACTGCAAAATCCACCAATTGACAAGTTCTTTCTTTTTCTGTTAATCAACACTAGGTCTGGTCTTCTTTTAAGGTGAACCGTTTTATCTCAAAGTTCCAGAAAATTTTATGCGTTTTGTTCTCAAGAACAGATTCTAGTTTATGCATATACCATTTTGTTGTATGGTCGAAATTTAATTTTTTGCATAATACCCAGTGAATCACTTTTACAGCCCAGTCGTGCCTAGTTTTATACTCCTGTCGTGCTAGTTTGCTACATTCGCATAGTACATGGTTTACAGTCTCATCTCTATCACCGCATAGTCTACATTTACTATTTTGTTGGGTCTTATCAATTTTTGCTTTGATATAGTTTGTCCTTATGGCGTTATTTTGTGCCTCAATTATAAATGATTCTGTTTCTCTTTTGAGGTTTCCCTTTCTTAACCACGTCCAGGTTTTTTCATATGCAAGCTCTCCGATTTGTCGTTTGAAGTGTCCATATAATTATTTTTCTTCCCATTTTGTTTTCTAGTTTTTGTTGTTTTTCTGTTTGTCCATATGTCACATCGACTTTTGTTGGCTGTCATAAGTAATCTTTCTTTGCTCTTTTTTGTGTAGTCTTCGAGGTGTTGGATTGTGGCCTCTACGCAGTCCTCTATGTTGGCAAGTCCTCTTCCCCCTTCCTTTTTTGATACATATAGTCTATCTCTATCGTCTCTCGTGTGTAGAGCCTTATGCATGGTCATTAATTATTATTATTATTATTTGCTCCTTTTGAGTTTTCACATCAGCATTAGCTGATGGTCTTTCATTGGAGTCTGAGTGACAGCAAGTCTCCTCAGGTCCTCCAGGACTGCTTCCTGAGTATCTGGGGGACGG
>CM042172.1:22118268-22125768 GCA_023376005.1 Doryteuthis pealeii
TTCTCTTTTAAGTATACTGTGTTGAAAAAGACAGACATTTCTTGTTTGACGAGTTCTTTTCGATATTTTTTAGTTTTCTGTCTAGTTTCTTAATATCGGAGTGTTCGTCTCTTTAAATCCCTGCTTCTTCTTCCACTTCTTCATTTAAACTTTCTTTTGAAAACAAAACTTGTCACCCAAGAAATGTTCGTTTTACGCAAACAGTATATATATATATATATATATATTATATATTATATATATATTAATATATATATATATATATGTCTTTTAACATATGAAGTTGATTAAAATAATTTCCACATACGAACAAATTTTCAAAGGATTAAAGGGAGATAACTTTATGAGCAAAAAATGCAGAAATTGAAAAATTCAAAAATATAGTCGAAAGCATAAAGTGCGTCCACAATAATCAACCGACGTAATTTGCGGTCCAAAAACATAACAGCAAGAAATGTCTTCGCATAAAGACCAGAAGAATTATTATATATATATATATATATATATATATATAAGTCATCGGGGTTGCTTAAAGTCGGTATCAGCCAATCAGTGAGGGAGTCGATCCTTTTTTCACAAGCGCTAGACCAAGGAGATTGTTTTTGTGTCTGAGGTGTAGCGCAACACCTACCATCAGTTCCTTACTATACCGTACATATCCCTGTGCTATTCATATGCTGATTTGGCGAGAGCCGGTGTTGAACTAGGAACCTTTTGGTTTCTAGCCGAACGTTCTACCGACTGAGCTAAGCCGGCCCCTGTTAAGAGCACTACCTGCTGCTATTCATAGTTGGAAGAGTTCATGAGTGCCTGGTAAATTACCAAAACGGTAATAGAAGACTAGTTGAAATACCCGCCTTACACAGGGTGAGAGGTCGACACTTTGAACACAACTGGTTATTTGTTTTTACCCAACTCCTCTGTCATTTTCATTACTTCCAGGTCCACTCTAAATGATGCCTAAGGATGGAGCCCAGGTGGATGAGCAGTTCATGACATGCAATACTCCACTTTGGCCCTATCTTGGGCTAGACGGGCGGTCGGAGGGCCCCCCTCCAATCAATCGGCTGGTCATGTCAAGCCCTAGCACCTATATGATTTTCCCAACCCTGTTGCCCTTATGGCAAGCCCCAACCCCTTTTTAACATATGGATGCTAGAATGCGGTGGCTGTGGGTCTACATGTCCTGGGAATGACGTTAAACTCTATTTGATGGCGAGGTTCCAGTTTTGGAGGTTTGGGGAATGTGGAGCACCCCTTCATCACCATTGCTCCCTGGTCCACTCTGACCCGGAGTGGTATTACCTGTTAGGGTCCCATCTATGGGTTAAATAGAAAAATGTATTTATAAAAAAATTGTATTATCCATTAAGAATTGATTTATTTCAAAACTTTATCGGCATTAAATGACCCACTGAGGTTGATATGCCGTAAAACAAAACAAACCAAACCAAACCACTCTGAATGACAGTAAGTCATTGGGGTAGCCAAAAGTTGGTATGAGCCAGACAGCAAGGGAATTTATCCCCTTTTCACTTGCGCTAGACGAAGGAGATTGTTTTTTAGTGTCTGAGGTGGAGCGCCACGCCTAACATCATCTCTTCACTTTATCGCATAGAATACAAATAATCTAAATAACAGATGGCAATATTTCATGGGCAACAGTGATGTAGAAATGGGTATTCTGCGACCGGAATTTAGGCCGTGCGGGGATGTGCATTTTTAGGAAGCTGCAAAAATACAGACCGCTCGAGTTCAAAGAGTTAAAATAAATGGAGAAGAAAATTAGATTATGCAAAGACGCAATCTTCTCAAAGACTCAATCTTCTGGCATCGAATAAATTGGTCGGCCTTAAATTTCAAGAATTTTATCAACCACTTAACGTAATTCCCCAAAGTAGACAGTTATCATTTACTAAACTGAGCCCAGTTTGTCAAAAGGTCAGAGGAATGAAACTCACTAACAATAGTTATATATTATATATACTAGCAAAATAAAAAAAACACCCACTGGGCGATGTAAAAATAGATTTTTTGAAACATATTGCCTGAGGGGTAGGAGTTAAAAATTCAATGTCAGCGAGTTTGTACCCTAAATAAGTAAAATCATACCATCAGTTTCCAAACTGAAGATGGCAGATCGACATGCCGAAAGCGCTTGTAGAGACACCTTTGGTGGATTACTACACCAGTTCGACCCTGACACCAAAAAGATGGCCAGACACCTTGAAAGGATTGAATAGAAACTCGTACGACAGGAATTGTCACTCGAGTTCAACCAAACATGTTAAAAGAGAAAATGCTGCCAATATATATATATAAATATATTATAATATATATATATATATATATATATATATATATATATTATATATATATACTAGTACAAAAAAAAAAACACCTTCTGGGTGATGTAAAAAATAGATTTTTGAAACATATTGCCTGAGGGGTGGGAGTTAAAAATTCAATGTCAGCGAGTTTGTACCCTAAGTAAGTAAAATTATCAAATTCATTAAAGGATTAAAAAATAAAACAATTTGAAATGTAAACTTTAAATATGTATTAAAATAAAACAAACTATATATAGATATATAATACCAGTGATGTATTTATTAAAACTTGTTTTAAAAAACAATGAGGACTGTATAATGCTGCATGTTCAAATTTTGAGTGTATTTATTCTATGTTATGACGATTTTGGGTAATGTGACGTAAGCAGTGACGTAATTTTTGTTACAGACAAAAACCGGAAGCGAATCTCCATTATTAATAGATATAAGTATAAATAATTACTTGGAACCATATAATTATTAGATAATAGTACGTGAAACTATTATAACTGTGTGAAAATTATTTGTATTAAATAGGAATGCTTCATATCATATAAGTAGTAGTTAGTAAAGTTGGTGGGGTGGCAAATTGTTAGTATCAGCCGGACAGGGAGGAAGTATATCCCCTTTTCACGTCAAGCCCTAGTACCTATATGTTTATCCCAAGAGGAACTGCGTGGTGTAATGGTTAGAGTAATAGGAAATGGACTCGTCGCCCCGAGTTCAAATCCTGGACGTGATAATTTCACTTGGCGCTAATACCTTAGAAAAGGCATGAATTCTACTCTCCCTCCAGCTATGGGTATATAGTAGGGCAGACTGGGCTCTTTAACCTTGGTTAGGCAACCGGTCTAGGAGAAGGAAAACTCTGAATTCAAACCTGTTGAACTCCGCTTAAGAAATTGACCTTGTGTCACATCCTGCTCGTGCGGAGGGGTTGGTATATATATATATGATTATCCCAATCCTATTGCCCTCATGGAAAACCCCATCCTTTTTAAAATCATATTTATGCAAGAAAGCGTTGGCTGAGGGTCTTAAGTGTCTGGGCTATGGCTTTAAACTGCATTTAATGGTGAAGTTTCAATTTTGGAGTTCTGGGAAAAAGGGTTGATATGCCGTAAAAAAAAAACCCAACCATCGACAGTAAGGATTATGGTCAAATCACTCTGAAAGCACCGGTTTCTGATTTATCCCCGAAGTTAAGCAGCAATGAACTTGTTCAAAACTTAATTGGGTGACCACTTAAGCAACAGCAGGAAGCATGCTGAGTTCTCTGTTTATCAAAGTGACTTGATTTGTAGATTCGGCATTAAACACCCTGAAAAGGGTTGATATGCCGTAAAAACAACCAACCAACTTTTCAAAAGGAGTATTCCTTTATTGTCATTACTCCCAGGTCCACTCTGTAGGCACCAACTGGTTATACTCAGTGTTGTGAGGTTTTAAGGGGTCAAATAAAAACAAAACAACGGGTAACGAAAAGTAGAAAAATGTATTAACAGAAAGTATAAATACAATAGAGAGATGTGGAAATTACGTCCAACGAACAGAGTTATTGGCACTCGCATTGGCTTGCTCCTTAAGCCACAATTATCCCTGTTTATTTATAGTAATCTGTTGGCGCATTCCATTGGTCTTATAGGGTGTGTCACCTATAACACTCAGATAGGCAGAAATTGCCATATTTGTAATAGATTCATTGGTTTGTTTCTATTTAACCAAGCTACAAGTTGAAGCATTTTTTTGTAATATAACTAACTGGTAACATTTCAAATATTCAAGTGTATGGCTTTTAATGTAAGCTTTTGCTATTGTACATTGTTATGTTATATGGGGATAATTTGCCTGGATAGCTTAGATCAGTGTTTCTCAGCAGGGGTTCCCCGGAACCCTAAGTTTCTGCAAAAGGTCCCTAAAGATTCCACTGTAACGAGATAATGGAAGGTCCTGGCTTTTGTGAGCGAGAACTACTATATTAGAAAAGGAGGAAGAAGAAATAAGAGATGATAAAGGTTTAAAAAATAGTGATGAGCACAAAACAGGATGAACGATGATTTCACCGTAGCGTGACTCCAAATGGAGAATTGAGTGTCGACCGGAAGTTTCGGGTGTTGACCGGAACCGGATTTCACGTGGTGACGTAGAACAACGAAGAAAGGTATCGGTCTCTTTTTGCTTTCGGACGTCGTAGGGTACGGACCTGACTATGGGCCCCTTATGGGTTCACATTAATCTAGAAGTACAGTTCTCTCTCTCTCTCTTTCTCTCTGCCTTTCCTCCTCTCCGATTCAGCACACGAGACGAGCACGAAATAAAGGCTAGCAGTTGTGACTACATATTTCTCGCGTTGTAATATTTATCAACACCATTTTAGCACTGTGAATTTGGAGGCACGTGGACGAGACCCGCTATACAATATACACCGCCGCCGCCACGTTACAGTTATCATTTTAGTGCCCGGAAAAAGGGGACAACGTTACACCACAAGAACAAGTGAGATACACTAATGCACGTTTGACTTTTTATTTAATTTCATATACGTAATATTACTAAACACGCACAATACAGGGTGAGTCAAAATGCACGCAAATTTATATTGTTCAAAATTATTCCACCAATTATATATTAGTTTGTTTGTTTGTTTTGTTTTACGGTATATCAACCTTAGTGGGTCATTTAATGCCGATGAAGTTTTGAAATAAATCAATTCTTATTGGATAATACAATTTTTTTATAAATACATTTTTCTATTTAACCCATAGATGGGACCTTAACAGGTACTACCACTCCGGGTCAGAGTGGACCAGGGAGCAATGGTGATGAAGAGGTGCTCCATATTCCCCAAACCTCCAAAACTGGAACCTCACCATCAGATATATTTTAACGTCATTCCCAGGACATGTAGACCCGCAGCCACCGCCTTCTAGCACCCATATGATAAAAAGGGTTGGGGCTTGCCATAAGGGCAATAGGGTTGGGAAAATCATATAGGTGCTAGGGCTTGACGTGACCAGCCGATTGATCGGAGGCAGCCTCTCCGACCGACCGTCTAGCCCAAGATAGGGCCAAAGTGGAGTATTGCATGTTATGAACTGCTCATCCACCCGGGCTCCATCCTTAAGCATCACGGGTCGCCACCCACCCAATTATATATTAGTTAACATTACTTTTATTTATGTTATAGATATATGCATGGCGTTTGTATAATTAATGTTTTTTTTTATACTTTACAGGTCATTATTTACATCATGCCACTTGATTTGGAAACTAGACTGGAGCTAGTAAAATTGTATTATAAGAATAAAGAAAAATGCAGCTGCAACAATGAGAGCATACAAAAAGATAAAAACCATGCGAAACAATCCATTTCCTTTATCTACTCTGACACGATTGATAAAAAAATTCGAGAGCACAAAAACACTGCATGATTTACCATCAAGAGGCAGACCGTCACTGGAGGAAAATCGTGTGGGTGCTGTTGTAGAGGCAATCACAAGCTTACAGTCAACTAATCCACTTGGTCATGCAAGTTCAAGAGGCGTAGCTTAACTCACAGGCATTCCTCAACGCAGTGTTACACGGATTCTTCATCACCAAGGTATGCAGCCTTACCGCATGAGCCTTATATTTGCGTGCATTTTGACTCACCCTGTATATTCTTGGTTATTCTAATATTGTAATATAGACTAACTTATTATGTTATTAAAAATATATCAATCATTTTGTTTATCAACTCATGTTTTCTATTTAACCCATAGATGGGACCTTAACAGGTACTACCACTCCAGGTCAGAGTGGACCAGGGAGCAATGGTGATGAAGGAGCGCTCCACATTCCCCAAACCTCCAAAACTGGAACCTCACCATCAGATAGAGTTTAACGTGTTTCCCAGGACATGTAGACCCTCGCCCACGGCCTTCTAGCACCCATATGATAAAAAGGGGTTGGAGCTTGCCATAAGGGCAATAGGGTTGGGTCAATCATATAGGTGCTAGGGCTTGACGTGACCAGCCGATTGGCCGGAGGGGGCCTCTCCGACCGCCCGTCTAGCCCAAGATAGGGCCAAAGTGGTGTATTGCATGTCATGAACTGCTCTTCCACCATCACTCTATCCTTAAGCATCACGGGTCGCCACTTACGGCCAACAGGTGGCCCCATTGGGGGAGGGGGGGGCTTAATTTTGGAGAACAACTGTTTACAGCTGTATATCGTGGCAAACATGCTCACTACTTGCTGGGTGTGGGTGCGGGTGTGGGTGATAAGGCTGGGGATTTGACCAGATAGTAGCACGTGATGTCATTTGAGAAAGAAGTATTAATTTTTCCTTAAACCAGTTATTCAAAAATATATACTAAAAATATATATATAAAAGTCATTTATTCTACTTAACCCACAAATGGAATCCTAACAGTCATTACCGCTCATGGTCAAAACACACAGAAAAACTAAAGAGTCCCCCCAAAATCTTGCATTTTTGTTTACAAAAAGTCACCAAGAAATATTTTAAATGCAGAAAAAAAAAAAATTGCCAAAAATCAGAGAATTATCTGATTTTAATAAAATTTTCAGTGTTGACGAATTCTTTTAAATTACTGAACCATTTCAATCAAACTGATTCAATGGAAATAAATTGAAATTCTTTAAAATAAATGCCACCTATATGCACCTTGAAAACAACAATCCATATGCTTAATTAATAGATAAAATTCATTTAAAATATGAAATGCCTAAATTTAAGTTTTAAATTTCATAATTTTAGATTCTAAAAACAAATATCTATTTAAACAAGCCCACTTTAGAATTGTTTATGAATGGGTATTCCACATTCCCCTGAGCTTCTGAATTAGAACTTTACCGTCAGATAGAGTTTAACATCATATCCAGGACATGAGATCCATAACCCTCATTATTATCTCATTAGAAATAAGAAAGTCAACGATTAAGTGACACCAGATAATTAAGATTTACATTTTGGTATTTTATCTTGGACGATTTAGACGGTCTCATTTTTAACCAGAGCATGTTGCAGGCTGATAATATAATATATATATACAGCTCTGCTGATGAGGCCTAATAGGCCGAAATGTACATACAGAGATTGATTTTTCTCGATTTGTTTAGCCTTACATTTAATAGGTATGCCCGCCTAATTAATTAATTTATTAAT
>CM042172.1:22130768-22138424 GCA_023376005.1 Doryteuthis pealeii
CGTTGTCTGTCATCTCAGGTACACCTTCCCCATGCGTTGACAAATCTATTCATTTTTACATTATGAAACAACTCCATTTTAAGTCCTTTCTTTCTTTCTTTCTTTCTTTTTTCCTTCCTTTTTTTCTTTCTTTAGTGCGTTCTTTCTTCCTTTCTTTTAATCATTACAGATTTCTCATTCTTAAAGTCCTTTTCTTTCTTTCTTTCTTTCTTTCTTTCTTTCTTTCTTTCTTTCATTCATTCATTCTTTCTTTCTTTCCTTTTTTCTTATTTTCTCATATTCTTTCCTTCTGACTTACTTTCATTCTTTGCTTCTTTCTTACTTTTTTCTTTCATACATTCTTTCATTTTTTCATTCATTCTTTCTTTCTGACTTACTTACTTACTTTCATTCTTTCTTTCTCTCATTCATTCTTTCTTTCATTTTCTTTCTTACTTACTTTACTTACTTTCTTTCTTCTTTCATTCTTCTTTCTTCACTTCTTTCTTCTCATTCTTTCTTTCTTACTTTACTTCATTCTTTCTTTCTCTCATCATCCTTTTTCATTCTTTCTTACTACTTACTTACTTACTTTACACTTCTTTCTTCTTTCATTCTTTCTTTCTTACTTACTTTCATTCTTTCATTATTCTTCTTCTTTCTTTCTTTCATTCTTCATTCATTCTTCTTTCTTTTATACTTACTTACTTACTTTCATTCTTCTTCTTCATTTCTTCTTTCTTTTTACTTACTTACTTTCATTCATTCTTCTCTCTTTTTTCTTCCCTCTTTCTTTCTTTCTTTTTCCTTCTTTCATACGTTTTTTCTTTTCCTTTCTTTTGATTATTACAGATTTCTGATTTTTAAAGTCCTTTTCTTCTTTCTTTCTTCATTTATCAATCTATACACCAGCTTCTTCAAAATGCTCTTCATGACATGTATTTAGCCCGTATTAAATTTTATTGAACTTGAACAATATTTTTCAAACAATTAACTGTTTTTATCAAAACAATAAAATTTGTCTATTTTGAACTTCATTGCAAAGCTGCAGGATAAACAATATTTTTAATTTTCCCAGTACAAATAATTGTATGATAGGCAATAGATAAAATACAGAAGAATACACAATTGATAGCATCATTTAAGTATTGTATTATTATTTAAGCTTACTTTTTAAAAGTTCAACGATAATTGCTCCTCGTGTCAACCTGCATGGAAAAGGGTAATTTTTACCTTTAGTTGGCTAAATTCATAGGAAATAAGGCAATTAGAGTAACCTCCATTGACTTTCACTTTGAAACAAGCCGGTATCTATTTTGAAAGTCTCCGTGCGAAATACACAAATCTTAGAAACTTTTTCGAAAACAATACAACTGCATGCTTTAACACAAAAAATATCATAAAATATGTTTTTAATAACAACTAAGTTCATTTCAGATAATTTTATGCTAAGAATTTAGCCAACTGACTTTCACTTTCAAACAAGCCGGTAGCCATTTTGAAAGTGTCCGAGCGAAATACACAAATGTTCAACGATAATTATTTTGCTATCACTTGATTTAAAGACATTTTGGTATATATAGTATTATTATTCGGACTATTGTCCTCATCTTCATTGTTATTTGTACAACGTTTTCAGCCGATTTACTCTCCGGCCTTCTTCAGATATTTCTTGTCGGACTCGGGAATCTCTCGGGACTCGAATCTTCTTCTTGTAATCGGGAATCCTCATAATTGTCTAGTATTATTTGTATTATTCGGACTATTGTCCTCACCTCCATTGTTATTGGTACAACGTTTCGGCCGATGTGTACTTCAGCCTTCTTCAGGTATTTCTTGTCGGACTCGGGAACCTTCTCGAACACGGGAACCTTCTTATCGTAATCAGGAATCGTCTTGTCGTAATCGGGAGCCATCACAGAACTTTGAACCTAACCCTGTATTGAGTAATACAAATAATACTAATTATAAAACCTCATCTCAAAAATTCAGAGAAATAGTATCATAAACGTCTTTTCTCTTCTTTTTTTTTTGCCACTCGACTCTTTTTTTTCTTCTCACTTCCCTCTTCCTCCTCCTCTTTCCACATCAAAAATTCTAAGTTTCTACATTAACCCTTTTCACACCAGCTCACCGCCGCAATACATCGACTATCATTACCACTGTAATTATTACAACAGAACTCCCTTTTTTCTTTCTTATACATTCACTTTTCTCTTTCCTCCTTTTCTTTAGGTATTTAGTTCGAATAATACAAATAATCCAAATCATCAAGCCCCATCCAAAAAATTCAGAGAAATAATGTAGATAACAATAAAGATGAGGACAATAGTCCGAATAATACAAATAATACTAATTATCAAGCCTCATCTCAAAAATTCAGAGAAATAGTGTAGATAACAATAAAGATGACGACAATAGTCCGAATAATCCAAATAATACTAATTATCAAGCCTCATCTAAAAAAATTCAGAGAAATAGATTAGATAACAATAAAGATGAGGACAATAGTCCGAATCATACAAATAATACTAATTATCAAGCCTCATCTAAAAAATTCAGAGAAATAGTGTAGATAACAATAAAGATGAGGACAATAGTCCGAATAATACAAATAATACTAATTATCGAGCCTCATCTAAAAAATTCAGAGAAGTTTTGGTATACGTATGCCCTTACTTCCCATCGTCGTCGTCGTGGCCTCGTGTCGGTATCAGCTTGACAACGAGGGAGTCTATCCCCTTTCCACTAGCCCTAGACAAAGGAGACTGTTTTGTGCCTGAGGTGAAGCGCCATACCTACCATCATCTCCACTCTTTACTATACTGATCCCTGTGCTACTCATGCATTGAGTTGGCGATGGCCAGAATCGAACTCGGAACCTTGTGGTTACTAGTCCGATACTCTACCAACTAAATTTAAACCAGCCCTATATTAAGCTAAGTCGTTCGCGGTGGCCTAATGTCGTATCAGCCATTAACAGCGATGGAGTTTATCACCTTCCACTAGCGCTAGACCAAGGAGACATGTTTTGTGCCTGAGGTGAAGCGCCCACAACCTACCATCATCTCCTCTGCTTTACTGACACTGATCCCGTGCTACTCATGCGTTGAATTTGCGCGTAGGGCAGGTTTCGAACTCGGAACCTTGTGGTTCTGTCCAATGCCTCATACCGACTGAACTTAACACCCAGCCCTATATAAGCAAAATCGGCCCACTATTTTTATTTTGTGGGTAAACTTTAACTGGTTTTCACAATTTGATTTTCCGCTCTGTCCTGGTGGGGCGTTCTTCTGCAGAAGGGTAAGACTTCCCCCAATGGGGTCCACAATGTTGGCCGTGAGTGACGACTCGTGATGCTTAAGGCATTAGAACCCAGCGTGTATGAGCAGTTCGATGACTTAGCAAATACTCTACTTTGGCCCTTTTCTTTGGCTAGACGGACGATCGCGAGCAGGCCCTCTTCCGATCAATCGGCTGTTTTCACGTCAAGCCCTAGCACCTATATGATTTTCCCTAATCCTATGCTCTTATAGCAATCCCCAACCCCTTTTTATCATATGGGTGCTAGAAAAGCAGGACTGAGGCGGTCTACACGTCCTGGAATGACCGTTAAAACCTCTATCTGATGGTGAGGTTCCAGTTTGGAGGTTTGGGGAATGTGGAAGCACCCCTTTCATCACCATTGCCCCTGCCGTCCACTCTGACTCAGGAGTGGTAAGACCTGTTAGGCGTCCCATCTATGACGTAAAAATAGAAGAAAACATGAGTTTAAAATAAAAATTGTTATTAAGCATGTAAGAATTGCATTTTATTTTCAAAAAACTTTATCGTGCATTAAATAACACACTGAGGTTGATATAGCGTAAAACAAACCAAAACTACAACAATTTGATTTTGATATATTTCCGAATTTATCTTCCAAGTAAAAAAAAAAAAAATTCTTATACATAAAATTTCGTCGCAAAAAAAATACGTAAAAAATTCCACCGAACACAATCGAATAAATTAAAACTTGGGATCGAAAAATTCAGGATTCCAGTTTCGGATTTCGACCCGAAAAATGTTTTTTTATTTGCTCACGAGTAGGCCTGATTCAAAAATGGTATGAGATGTTGGGCTACCGGCCTCTAAGAGCAAAGTTGAAAAAATGCCGACACAACTGACATTCGCATTTATTTATTAGAAATTTATTTATTCCTTTCTTACGTTTCTTCTTTCTTTCTTTTCTTTTTTTTTCTTCTTTCTTTCTTTCATAGTTCTTCTGACTTTCTTTCTTTTAAATCAGTATGCTTCTGGCTTTTTCTTCTTTCTTTTTCCTCTTCATACGTTCTTTCTTTCTTTCTTTCTTTCTTTCTTTCTTTCCTAACTGCATTTTAAAATCATTTTCTTTTTTTCCTTTTCCCTTTTCTTTTTTTTTTTTTTTCCAAAATTTTCGTTTTTTTTCTTTTTTTCTTTTTTTTTTTTTTTCTTTTTCCCAAAAAGGTTTTTCATTAAAGTTTTCTAGTTTTTAAAAAATCTCTTTCTTCTTTCGTTTCTTTCTTTCTTTCTTTCTTTCTTTCGTTACTGTCTTTCTTTTAACCCTTTCTTTCTTTCTTTCTTATCTTTCGTCTTTTAATTCTTTCTTTCATCTTTTACCATGTGTTATTTTTTTCTTGCTGTTCTTTTTCCTTTTTGCTTTTATCTTTTTGTCGTCAACATATTTTCTTTCCTCCTTTCCTCCTCTTCTTACTCTCTCCCTCCCTTCTCTTACTCTCACCCTCCCCCTTCTTTTTTCCTTCCCTCCCTCATTCCCTCTCCCTCCCTTCCTCTCTGCTACTCTCACCCTCCCTCTCCCTCTTCTTTCCTCCCTTCCCCTTCCTATCTCCCTCCTCTTCCTTCCTTCTTCCTCCCTTCCCTTCCCTTCCTCCCCCCTTTTTCCTCCTCCTTCCTTCTTTCCAATCCCCATCCCTGCCCTCCCTTTCTTCCTCCCTCCCTCACCTCCTTTCCTTCCTCCCTTCTATCCTTCCTCCCTCCCTCCCTCTCTTCCTCTCTTCTTCCCCTCTTCTTTCCTCCTTCCCTTCCTTCCTTCCTTTTTCCCTCCTTTTCTTCCTCCCTTCCTTTCTTCTCTTCTTCCTTCCTCTCCTCCTCTCTTCCTCCCTCCCTCCTTTTCCATCCTTTCTCCCCTCCTTTTGCTCCCTTCCTTCCTTCCTCCTCCTCTTCCTTCTCCCCCTCCCTTCTATCCTTCCCTTTCCATCCTCCCTCCCTTCCTTCCTTTCTCCTCTCACTCCCATTCCTCCCTCCCCTTCCCCATTCCCCCACCCTCATGTCGCCCTATGCCCATTTTCATGAAAACAGGTCGATCTTTTGGGAATTCAACGAGTTAAACATTCGAGCATTTTTTCCCTCACGTACGAAATATGTCTTCCATTGTATAATTCTTATTGTCCTCCCCGGCTCCCCTTTGTATTTCGTCTCGTTATCCGCCCCTCACCCCACACCCCCATTCTTCTCCTCATTTACATGACCGTCACAGGCGCCTCTCACTGTTCAGCACCTTGAATTTGTCCTGCAACTACCACACCCCCAACACCCCCCATCGCCCCCCACCCCACTTGCTCGCAGTGTTAAACGCAACAACGATTAAGCTGGTGCGCGGTGGGATGATTGGTTCCAGGGGGTGACAATGATGACTTTATATTCATGCGATTTCTTGTCAACCCCTTATGCCAGGTTTTTGTAATAATAATAATAAATAATAATAATAATCCATAATAAATAATAATAAGTAATGAAAGAATAAAGAAGAAGAAGAAGAGAAACAGTGTGAATTATAAGAAAGTAAGAAAAAAACATGATGAAAAGAAAAGAAAGAGTATAAAGAGAAATATTTTGAAAAAGGAAGGACGGAAGAAAGGACAAAAGAAGAAAAAAAATGGAAAAAGAACAGAAAGAAAGATGTCTAGATAAAGGTAGTGTTGGCATAGAAGGAAGGAATTAAAAAAGGGAGGAAGTGTATTACAGTAAGCAAAGAAAAAAGACAGAAGAAAAAAGAAAGAAAGGAAAAAAAGAAGAAAAGAAAGCAAAGGAAAAAAAGAATGAAAGAAAGAAAAAAGAACGAAAGAAGAAAAGCCAGGTGATATATGTAGTGAAGCATAGAAGAAAGGAAATAAGGAAATTATTAAGAAAGAAAGAAAGAAAGAAAGAAGGGAAAAATGGGATAACATACATACAAGAAGGAAGGAAGGTTTAAGCCGAAGGAAGTGTATTTATTATGTCCCCTTGGTATCTTCTCTCTTTCTTCTATTTTTTACATCAACCTTAAAAGAAAGAAAAGAATCTTTGCACAGAACATATTACAATATCTTATCATAATGGAGATTATGCTCCTGTAACCGAAACTATATCACTACTCAAGTCATTATCCAATTTAGTTATTGTACATCACATTCTCCATGAATCATTTTTATTTAAGCCTCAGTTATAAATCGAATTGTTTTTCATTATTAATACTGCTGGACATATCTAATTACTAATAACATGCAATTGTATTTATATATACAACAAAATAGCGGTTTACAGTGTGAACGGCAAGCCTAATTTGCATATTGATATATGGACGGCCCACACTGGCATGCCCATGTACAAGCTTCTACACGAAGACCGTCACTTATGCAGATCGTTCTTGCTTTCTCCAGCAAGTGTCCCGCGTGTCTTGTTCGTCTAACTCAGATGGTTTCGGTGATTATGGGGCAGGACCCGAAAAATGCTTTGCATAAGCGTTAAACAAAACATTCCAACCAGCCAGTGCCTACAGCGGCTAGAGCATTCTGATCCTTGGAACTAAAAAATAAAATGAATAAAAATAACAATTTACCACTCTCGAAAGGTCCTCTGCGCAGCATTCCAGTGATCCGTTGCCGTTGTCGTTAAACAAAACAATCAACCAGCCAGGCTACTAGTGGCATAGAGATTCTGATTCATTGAAACTAAAAAAATAAATAAATAAGATAAAGTAAAAACTAAAATAAATAAATGAACCCAATCACTCACTCAAAGCGTCCTCTTGCGCAGCATCCAGTTATCCGTGCAGAAATGCTCTGGTTAATCTACGTCTTGTTGGACCGGCGCCCACACTGGCGCGCTGATTCGATCGTGCAAGCTTCTTACACGCAGGACGGTTTCACTTATTAGAATCGTTCTTGCTTCTACCAGCAGTATTTCCTGTGTTGTCCCTGTTTAGGTCTAACTGCATTCCTTGGAAACTTTTAAAAAATTAAAATAAAATGAATAAAATAAATAAATAAATGAAAATAAATTAAAATAACCAAATCACCATCTCGAAAGGTCCTTCTGCGCAAGCATCAGTATCCGTTGCTTGTGTCGTTAAACAAAACAATCAAACCAGCCAGGCCTACAGCGGCAAAACATAAATCGATTCCTGTTGCGAAACTAAAATAAAAAATAAATAAATATAAAAACAAAGGCAAATAGCACAGATACTCCATAAGAATCTCCTCCAACTGTCCTATCACCCATTGATCTCCGGAGGTCCTCTGCGCACAGCATCCAGTATCCATGAAAAGAAAACAACTGAATTATTGTTGAATGTTGAAACTGCCTTGATGCCTGTGCGCAACAAGCGAAACACAGTTATCGGACATAAACTCCACTTATGCGAAGATTTTTTATCCCACC
>CM042172.1:22138524-22161024 GCA_023376005.1 Doryteuthis pealeii
GAAGACAGGAAGGAATAAATTCCGGCCTGGTCCCACGTCCAAGCCTAAGGAAACTTATAATGATTTTTCCCCCCCCAACTATTGACCCTTATGGCAAGCCCAACCCCTTTTTTAATCATATGGGTGCTAGAAAGCGGTGGCTACGGGTCTACATGTCCTGGGAATGACGTTAAACTCTATTTGATGGTGAGGTTCCAGTTTTGGAGGTTTGGGGGAATGTGGAATACCCCTTCACACCATTGCTCCCTGGTCCACTCTGACCCGGAGTGGTAGTACCTGTTAGGGTCCCATCCATGGGTTAAATAGAAAAATGTATTTATAAAAAAATTGTATTATCCATTAAGTATTGATTTATTTCAAAACTTTATCGGCATTAAATGACCCACTGAGGTTGATATGCCGTTAAACAAACAAAACAAAACAAACAAAACAAACAATACCATCAGGAAAAAAAATAAAATGTTTTCGGCATAAATAACCCAAGAAGAGTTGACATGCCTTAGATCCTACCAACCAGTTAACCAACCAATTTTCAGTATTCAAGCTGGCTTACTAACCCAATTCCAATACCTATCAAGAATGAATAAAATAAAATCACTTCGGTATAAAATAACCCACCCTGTGTTGACATGACGTAAAATCCAACCAACCAACTAACCATCCATTTATCCCTCCCCCTCCACGACGAGGCTTGTACTTACTTAGGCAATCTTAGTTAAATATCAGGCCCGTGCAGGGTCTACGTGGGGTTATGAAGAACATGCCAGTGAATTGCAACTAATTGTTTTGTCTGCGATTCAGGTGTCCACAGTCCGGTGTCTACAGAGTTCCTTAATTGGGGCTAATAAACTAACAACCTCGGTGCGTGACACATGATGGGAGTGGCAGGGGCGTAAGGGGGGGTCGGGACGAGGGGTGATGGGGTCATTGAGCGGGTAGAAATTTTCTGGGGAAGGGTGGGGGTGGTGGAGTGAAAGGGATGCGTAGAGGCGAGTACGAAGACGATGTTCCTACCACTACCAGTACTACCGCCAACGCCAACGAATGTTCGTGAGTCCGTGGCTCATCAATCTAGACCTTTTTTCCGCCCCCTTTCCAACGACCGCAACCTGTCTTTTTTTTTCCCCCCCGCGAACGGAACTGCATTCGAACAGCCGCGTTCGGAGCTCATTACTAATCAATTCACGCCCGACAATCAAAAAGTGTTTCGTAGTAATCACGTTTTCGCACATGCGCACGCGGAACAGGCAGCACACGCACTCGTAAACATAAGTATTCTAATATGATCTCCCTTACACCCCTCTCTCTCTCATATATATATATAATATATATATATGTGGTGTGTATATATATATATATATATATATGTGTGTGTATATATAGTATATATATATATATGTTGTATATATATACATATATATGTGGTATATATATATATATATATGTGTGTGTGTGTGTATATATATGTGTATATATATATATATATATGTTGTGTAAATATATGGTGTGTGTATATATAAATGTTCACTCTGATGAAGGTCGATTCTTCTATGTGTGCGAAATATTTTCACACACATAAACTGACCGAAACACATGTGTAAGTGATATCGATTAATGTGATATCGATTAAATTCATTTATCCATCTACATTTCTTTTCTTTACTCATTTTCCTCATATTGTCGGATTCATTTTCCTTTTCCATTTTCACATATGTGTGTGTGTATATATATATATATATATATATATATTATATATATTATATATATATATATGAGTTATATATAAAAGATATGAAAACACCACAAAATGCTCTTAAAGTGAAAACATTTTATAACTTCGCTGATATTGAGCAATATTTCGATTTTATGAAAATCGTCATCAGAGCTTGTTTATAACCACAAAATCCCCTTCACGTGACATTTTCCATTATATACTTCCGAACAAATTTTAAATTTTTCACCTTTTCCAAAAAATAAAAATAAAGCCTTACAACCGTTCATACTTTTTTTACTTTATATATAAGAAAAACAAAAAATAGAAAATTTACAATATTAATTACAAAAATAAAAATTCTTTTTCTATAAAATCTGTTGAAGACTAACCGTAAACAGGCTAATACTCATCCCGTTGAATAAGAGAATTCGTCTAGTGTCAAAACTTGTTAATATGTCATCTTTTAAAAAAAAAACTGTTACAATATGATATACATAATATGATGACCGAGAAAGATGCGGCAGAAGTGCTCACATTCGAAACTATTGCATAACTTTTTTCTTTTTGCAACGTCAAGGTTTTTGTTTTGAACTCATATGACTTTTGTCTCCGCTCTTAACAACACGGAGTATAAACAAGCTCTGATGATGATTTTTCATAAATCGAAATATTGTTCAATATCAGCGAAGTTATAAAATGTTTTCATTTTAACAGCATTTTGTGGTGGTTTCATATCTTTTTATATATACTCATACCGTCGGATTCATTTCCTTTCTTTTAACTCTGCTGATGAGGCCTAATAGGCCGAAATGTACATACAGAGATTGATTTTCTCGATTTGTTTAGCCTCACATTTGAATAGTATGCCCGCCTAATTAATTAATTATTAACTTTCAAAATTAGGTACGACTTCAATTAAGCACATATTCTCCCAAATATATATATATATATATATATATATATATATATATATATATATATTAATAATCCAAAAGACCAGAGAAGAAATCTTCCTTATGACATAGGTTTTTTTTTTAAACACCTTGTCGCAGTTTGAGAGCTCGATGTGTGCTCTTATTTTTAGAGTCACTGAGCAAATTTATAATTAAAGAAAATTTCGCATCTGATGAGTCGGGAGAATTAGACATTTTTGTTTAAGCCCTGAAATAGTCTATAATGCAAGATCTCTAAGTCTTTTGTTATTTCTTTAATTATATATATATATATATATATATATATATATATATATATATATATATATATATATATATGTGTGTGTGTGTGTGTGTGTTGAATTAAACAAAAGACACATCTCCTGTTTAACAATTTTATTTTTGATCTTTTCAAGTTTTCTGGCCAACTTTTTAATATTTGGGTGGAATTCGTGGATTAGTCACCAAAGTTCAGGTCCGAGTACTTTCGGCACTTCGAAGTGCCATCATCAGGGGTGATGTGTTCCAGGTTTTTAAATTATATTAATGGATGTGGAGGCAGGAATAATATATAATTATATAATTTAAAAACCTGGAACACATCACCCCTGATGATGGCACTTCGAAGTGCCCGAAGTACTCGGGACCTGAACTTTGGTGGACTAATCCACGAATTCCACCCAAATATTTAGAAGTTGGCCAGAAAACTTGAAAAGGATCAAAAATAAAATCGTTAAACAGGAGATGTGTCTTTTGTTTAATTTAACATGCATAAATGAAAAATGCTGCCCAAATACACACACACACACATATATATATATATATATATATATTTGTGTGTGTGCGTGCGCGCGCTCGTGTGTGTGTGTGTGTGCTTTACATAAATAGACAATTGTATTCTAAATCAGGTTTGCCTCGCACGTAACATATATTCAAAAATTATAATTCAAATTTTTTAAATAAACCACATGCGTTATTTACCGTCACCTTAGCTACAAAATCAAAACAAACAATTATAAGAATGCATATAAAAAATTACACTTATTTTAATTATATTTTGATTAGTTTCTGTGTGGAGGAAAAGGGAAAACCAGTATATGTGAGAAAAAAACTATTTCTTAGTGGTATATAACACACGTTGCAGGATTTGAAACGCTATCATAACATGGGCTGTTTTGAGGCAAATCTACCTCAGATTTCATAGAGACCTCGTTAATAAAAAAGAAAGAAATATGTATTCTATCTATTAATCATATAGTCTATAGATTAAATACTCATTAATAAACTTATGCAATTTCTGATGGTATTGTGATATAAGCAGTGACATAGATTCTCAGAGACGCCGAATCTCCATTATAATAACACTGGTTTACAAAGAAATTGAGACAAGCACAAAAATAGCTGTTTTAACCTAATTTGGGGGTGCTGAATTCAGATTTGATATTCGTTTTTACTCATCACCTCTAGATTTTTTAGATATGCATACTGTACATTTTGTACACATATTGTACATAAAGGCGTATATGCATTCAGGGTTAATTTCTAATATTGTGTGACTTATGTCTTCTTTTTTAGTTATTATGCAATAAATGTAAGTGATAGCATTACATTATATATATATATAGCTATATATCAAGACGTTTTTTAGCCAACACGTCTCAATCAACAGCCAGTAGTGCAATGGCCAGTAGTGCACTGGCAGTCAGCAGATCATCTAAAGAAAACACATTTCCAACTGTCTGCGGTACTATGAATTGTGTACATTGTGTCATCCAAGTATATTTATTCTGTCAATGTTCTTTATCTATCCTGTTTTATCTGTAATAAGCTGCTGCAACTGTTGAAATAAGCACGTAATACTCTGTATATACTAAAATGAGACTATTTAAAAGACAGAAAACTAGAGGTGATAGAGCAAAAACTGTTTATAAATTTGAATGCAGCACACCCAAATTAGTAAAAAAACACCCATTTACATTCTTGCCTCAGACAAAAAAATATTTTTTGTAAACCAGTGTAATATTAACGATAGATCAGCAAATTCGTATATCTTGTCACACCTATGAAGATTTTTTTTAAACAACAACCACTGCTAAACTTTTGGCTTCGTGTGTCTTTTGATAGGTTTAGGTTTGGCTTGTTTTACGGCATATCAACCTCAGTGGGTCATTTAATGCCGACAATGTTTTGAAATAAATTCATTCTTAATGGACACTCAATTTTTTTTTATAAACACATTTTTCTATTTAACCCATAATGGGACCTAACAGGTACTACCACTCCGGGTCAGAGTGGACCAGGAGCAATGGTGATGAAGGGGTGCTCCACATTCCCCACCTCCAAAACTGGAACCTAACCATCAGATAGAGTTTAATGTCATTCCCGGGACATGAAGACCCTCAGTCACCGCCTTCTAGCACCCATATGATAAAAAGGGGTTGGGCTTGCCATAAGGATAATAGGGTTGTGGCAATCATATAGGTGCTAGGGCTTGACGTGACCAGCCGATTGATCGGAGGGGGCCTTTCCGTAAGTAAGAGTCTAAGTGGAGTGTTGCATGCCACGGATCGCTCATCCACCAGGGTTTCCCCCTCACTCATCTCGTGGCTTTTGAGTATTAATTACTCAAAAGCGGTTAAAATCTTTTGCAGCAACATACGTATGCGATAAAGCATTTGCAACACTTATTAATATGATGACCAAATACAGATCTATGAAAAGTTAGATTATTTGATGGTATATAAACCGTGCTACAATACACCTCTTAAATTTATAGACTAAGCGAGCTCACGTGGTTTAAACCTCAGCCAATCAACAGCCCGAATGCGTGACTGGTTGACTACTTAATCACTGATACTGAGAGACGTCTATTTGCAATCATTGACGAAGGACATGCAAAGCTGAGGAGCACTAAGGAACAACCAAGGATTCTTTCCAAGGATCGCGCTATGTTTAACACAATATGAATCATTAGGTTTATAAGTTCTCAAAATTCACATTGTCCTCACCTTCATTGTTATTTGTACAACGTTTCAGTCGATGTGCCCTCCGGCCTTCTTCAGGTATTTAGTCCGAATAATACCAATAATATTAATTATCAGCCTCATCTAAAAAAAAAAGATAAATTTTGGTATACGTATGTCCTTACTTCCCATCGTCGTCGTCGTCGTCGTCGTCGTGGCCTCATGTCGGTATCAGCTTGACAACGAGGGAGTCTATCTCCTTTTTCAATAGCCCTAGACCAAAGACATTGTTTTGCCCCTGAGGTGGACGCTCTCTACCAAGTAAATTAACCAGCCCTATACAAGCTAAGTCATCGGGGTAGCCTAATGTCGGTATCAGCCATAGAACGAGGGAGTCTATCCCCTTTTCACTAGCACTAGACCAAGGAGTGTTTTGCGCCTGAGGTGAAGCGCCATACCTACCATCATCTCCCCTCTTCTGCACTGATCCCTGTGCTACTCATACGTTGATTTGGCGAGGGCAGGTATCGAACTCGGAACCTTGTGGTTCCTAGTCCAATGCTCTACCGACTGAACTAAACCAGCCCTATATAAGCAAAACCGGCCCCATATTTCTATTTTGTGGGTAACTTTAACTGGTTTTCACAATTGATTTTCCGTCCTGTCTTGTTTCTCCTAGACAGGTTGCCTAAGCAAGGTTAGCTGGAGGAATCATAATTGGATACATACCTCTCCCAAGGTTATTAGCTCTATGTGAAATGCAAATAGCCTCGATCAGGATTTGAACTCGGGTCGACGAGTCCATTTCCTACAATTTAACCATTATACCACGAATCGTGAAAAGAATAACAAAACAAATTAAAAATGCTTTAAATATTTACAAAATCTTTTCCGCCCTGTCGGCTGGGGCGTTAGAATGCACCGACCGCACCTCTGCAGAAGGGTAAGACTCCCCCAATGGGGCCACCTGTTGGCGTGGGTGGCGACTCGTGATGCTTAAGGATAGAACCCAGGTGGATGAGCAGTTCATGACTTGCAATACTCCACTTTGGCCCTATCTTGGCTAGACGGGCGGTCGGAGAGGCCCCTCCCGATCAATTGGCTGGTCACGTCAAGCCCTAGCACCTATATGATTTTCCCAACTCTATTGCCCTTAAGGCAACCCCTAACCCCATTTTTATCATATGGGTGCTAGAAGGCGGTGGTTGCGGGTCTACATGTCCTGGGAATGACGTTAAACTCTATCTGATGGTGAGGTTCCAGTTTTAGAAGTTTGGGGAATGTGGAGCACCCCTTCATCACAATTACTCCCTGGTCAACTCTGACCCGGAGTGGTAGTACTGTTAGGGTCCATGTATGGGTTGAATAGAAAAACATGAGTTGATAAACAAATTGTATTAAGCAATAAGCATTGATTTATTTCAAAACTTTATCGGCATTAAATAACCCACTGAGGTTGATATGCCGTAAAACAAACAAACCAAACTAAACAACTGATTTTGATTATTTCCGAAGTTAAAAAAAAATTTATACAGAAAATTCGTCGCAAAAAAATCACGTAAAAATTCACCGGACACAATCGAATAAATTAAAACTTGTGAATCGAAAACTTCAGGATTCCGGGTTCGTATTCGACCCGGAATGTTTTTTATTTACTCACGGAGTAGGCCCGATTCAAAAATGTTATAAAATGTTGGGCTACGGCCTCTAGGAGCAAAGTTGAAAAAATGCGACACACTGACATTCGCATTTATTATTAGAATTATTTATTCCTTTCTTACGTTCTTTCTTCTTTCTTTTTTCTTTTTTTTCTTTCTTTCTTTCTTTCTTTCATAGTTCTTTCTGACTTTCTTTCTTTAATCAGTATTGCTTTTCTGCTTTTTCTTTCTTTCTTTTTCTCTTTCATACGTTCTTTCTTTCTTTCTTTAATTATAACTGCATTTTAAAATCATTTTCTTTTTTCTTCCTTTCTTTCATTCGTTCTTTCTTTTTTTCTTTTCCAGTTTATTACAGTTTTCTGGTTTTAAAAATCTCTTTGTTTGTTTCTTTCTTTTTTTTCTTTGTTTCTTTCTTTTCCTTTCTTTCTTTCTTTCTTTCTTTGTTTTCTTTCTTTCTTCGTTTTTAATTCTGTCTTTCATCTTTTCCATATGTTATTTTCTTGTTCTTTTTCCTTTTTGTTTAATCTTTTTGTCGTCAATCATATTTCTTTCTTCCTTCCCCCTCCCTCCCTCCCCCTTCCTTTCTTCCTCTCTTCCTTCCTCTCTTCTCCCTCCTTCCCTTTCTCCCTCCTTTTTCCTCCACCTTCCTTCTTCCATTTCTCCCTCCCTGTCATCCCTTTCTTCCCCCTCCCTCATTTCCCATCCTCCTCCTCCTTCCCTAACTCCCTTTTTCCTCCCACCTTCCTTCTCATTCCTCTCTCCCTGTCCTCCTTTCTTATTCCCTCCCTCCTTCCCTCCTTTCTCCTTCTTCCCTTCCTTCCTCCCCTCCCTTCTATCCTTCCTTCCCCCTCCCTTTCTTCCCCTCTCCCTCCCCCTCTTATTTCCTCCCTTCTTCCCTTCATTCCTTCCTCCTTCTCTTCCTTCCTCCCCTCGCTTCTATCCTTCTTTCTTACACCTCCCTCCCTCCCTTCCTTTCCCCTCCTTCCCTTCCTCCTTCCCTGTTTTCCCCCTCCTTCCTTCTTCCATTCCTTCCTCCCCTCTTTCCATCTTTTTTCCTTCTTCCCTCCTTTGCTTCCTTCTTCCTTCATTCCTTCCTTCCATCCTTCCTCCCTTCCTTCCTTCCTTTCTCCCTCACTCCCATTCCTCCCTCCCATTCCCCTCTCCCCTCCCCCATTCCCCACCTCATGTCGCCCTATGCA
This sequence comes from Doryteuthis pealeii, assembly GCA_023376005.1. NCBI lineage: Eukaryota > Metazoa > Mollusca > Cephalopoda > Myopsida > Loliginidae > Doryteuthis > Doryteuthis pealeii. The sequence continues at coordinate 22,146,991 of CM042172.1, forward strand.
TTTGTCATGTAAACAGGTCGATCTTTTGGGAATTCAACGAGTTAAACATTCGAGCATTTTTCCCTCACGTACAAATATGTCTTCATTGTTATAATTCTTATTGTCCTCCCCGGCTCTCCTTTTGTATTTCGTATCCTCGCCGCACCCCACCCCTCACCCCTCACCCACCCACCCATTCTCTCCTCATTTACATGACGTCACAGGCGCCTCTCCACTGTTTCAGCACCTTGAATTTGTCCTGCAACCACCACCCCCAACACCCCCCCCAATTGCCCCCCCACTTGCTCGCAGTGTTAAACCGAACAACGATAAGTGGTGCGGGTGGGGATGATTGTTCCGGGGGTGACAATGATGACTTTATATTCATGCGATTTCTTGTCAACCCTTATGGCCAGGTTTTGTAATAATAATAATAATAATAATAATAATGAAGAAGAAGAAGAAGAAGAAGAAGAGAAGAAGCGTGAATTATAAGAAAGTAAGAAAAAACATGATGAAAAAGAAAATAAGAGTATAAAGAGAAAAATGAAAGACGAAAGAAGAAAGAAAGAAAGAAAAAGGAAAAAGAAAGAAAAAAGGAAAAAGAAAGAAAGAATATGTAGATAAGGTAGTGTGTGCATAGAAGGAAAGGAATTTAAAAAAAGGGAGGAAGTGTATTACAGAAAGAAGAGAGAAGACAGAAAGAAAGAAAGAAAGGAAAAAAGAATGAAAGAAGAAAGAAAAAAGAATGAAGAAAGAAAAAAAGAACGAAAGAAAGAAAGAGGTGTATAATGTACTGAGCATAGAAGAAAGGAAAGAGGAATGTATTATAGAAGAAAGAAAGAAAGAAAATGGGATAACATACATACAAGAAGGAAGGAAGGGGTAAGGAAGGAAGTGTATTTATTATGTCTCCTTGGGTATCTCTCCTCTTTCTTCTATTTTTTTTTACATCAACCTTAAAAGAAAGAAAAGAATCTTTGCACAGAACATATACAATATCTTATCATAATGGAGATTATGTCTGTAACCGAAACTATATCACTACTCAAGTCATTATCCATTTAGTTATTATACATCACATTCTCCATGAATCATTTTTATTTAAGCCTCAGTTATAAATCGAATTGTTTTTCATTATTAATACTGCTGGTCATATCTACGTACTAATAATATGGAATTGTATTTATATGTACAACAAATAGTGGTTTACAGTGTGAACGGCAAGCCTAATTTGCATATTGATATATGGACGGCCCACACTGGCATGCCCATGTACAAGCTTCTACACGAGACGTCACTTATGAGATCGTTCTTGCTTCTCCAGCAATGATATGGGGCAGGACCCGAAAAATGTTGATAAGCCGTTAAAACAAAACAACAACCAGCCAGGCTACAGCGGCAGATATTCTGATCATTGGAAACTAAAAAATAAATGAATAAATAAATAACAATCACCCATCTCGAAAGGTCCTCTGCGCAGCATCCAGTATCCGTGCCGTGTCGTTAACAAACAATCAACCAGCCAGGCTACAGCGGCAGAGATTTTGATCCTTGGAAACTAAAAAATAAATAAATAAATAGATAAATAAAATAAAATAAATAAATAACAATCACCCATCTCGAAAGGTCCTCTGCGCAGCATCCAGTATCCGTGCAGAGCTGGTTAATGTACGTCTTTGTTGGACGGCCCACACTGGCGTGATCATGTGCAAGCTTCTACACGAGGACGTCACTTATTAGATCGTTCTTGCTTCTCCAGCAGTATCCTGTGTGTCTTGCTAGTCTAACTGATCCTTGGAAACTAAAAATAAATGAATAAATAAATAAATAAATAAAATAAATAAATAACAATCACCCATCTCGAAAGGTCCTCTGCGCAGCATCCAGTATCCGTGCCGTGTCGTTAAACATTTTTGATTCTGATTCTGATCCTTGGAAACTAAAATAAATAAATAAATAAAACAAAGGAAATAGCACAGATATCCATAAGAATTTCCCTCCAACTGTCCCTATCACCCATTTATCTCGAGAGGTCCTCTGCGCAGCATCCAGTATCCGTGCAAAGAAAACAATGAATTATTTGTTGATGTTGAACTGTGTGCGCAAAGGAAACACAGACAGTAATCGGATAAACTCCACTTATGCCGAAGATGTGTTTTTCATTCTTCGTCGAGTACAATTGTTATTTGTAGAGGTAGGCACCCTTACAATTAATAAAACTAGGCCGTTGTCGTGTCAGTACTGCTGTACGGCTGCACCACCTGGACCCTAACGAAACGACTGGAGAATAAACTCGATGGGAGCTGTACAAGAATGCTGCGTGTGATCCTGAACAAGACGTGGAAACAACACCCCACGAGAAAACAGCTATACGGCCACCTGCCACATATCACCCAACCATCCGAGTAAACGGACAAGACACGCGGGACACTGCTGGAGAAGCAAGGACGAACTCATAAGCGACGTCCTCCTGTGGAAGCCAACACATGGCACGCCAGTGTGGCCGACCAACAAAGGCGTACATTGATCAGCTCTGTGCGGATACAGGATGCTGCATAGAGGACCTCCGAGAATGATGAGCGATAGGGACGGATGGAGAGAGATTGTCATGGAGATCCGTGCCAACAGCGCGACATGATGATGATGATGATGATGATGATATGGTATCAAGTATTGATATATAACTAAAATAATTCTAAATATATTTGACCTATAGACGTTACCCTAATAGGTATTACCACTCCACGTCAGCGTATTCTAAGTCTTGTCAAAAGGGTGATTGCTTTGTTTTGGGCTTTTATTTTTTGGTTTGGTTTGTTTTACGGCATATCAACCTCAGTGGGTCATTTAATACCAACAAAGATTTGAAATAAATCAATTCTTAATGGACAATACAATTTTTTATAAATACATTTTTCTATTTAACCCATAGATAGGACCCTAACAGTTACTACCACTCCGGGTCAGAGTTGACCAGGGAGCAATGGTGATGAAGGGGTGCTCCACATTCCCCAAACCTCCAAAACTGGAACCTCACCATCAGATAGAGTTTAACGTCATTCTCAGGACATGTAGACCGCAGTCACCGCCTTCTAGCACCCATATGATAAAAAGGATTGAGGGTTGCCATAAGGGCAATAGGGTTGGGGCAACCATATAAGTGCTAGGGCTTGACGTGACCAGCCGATTGATCGGAGGGGGCCTCTGCGACCGCCCGTCTAGCCCAAGAAAAGCCTAAAGTGAAATATTGCAAGTCATGGACTACTCAGCCACCTGGGTTCTATCCTTAAGCATCACGGGTCGCCACCCACGGCCAACAGGTGGCCCCATTGGGAGAATCTTACTCTTCTAACGCCACACCGACAGGGCTGGCTTTGTTTTGGGCTTTTATGTTGTTTTATTTTTACTATATTATATATACTGTCAAATAAAAAAAACACCCACTTGGCGATGTAAAAATGGATTTTTGAAAGATATTGCCTGAGGGTGTGGGATTAAAAAATTCATTGTCAGAGAGTTTGTACCCTAAGTAAGTAAAATTATCAAATTCATTAAAGGAGTAAAAAATAAAACAATTTGAAATGGAAACTTAGTTCTGATAACTTTAAATATATATTAAAATAAAACAAACTATATATAAATATATAATACCGGGCATATATTTATCAAAACTTGTTAAAAAAAACAATGAGGTTCGTCTAATGTTCCATGCTCAAATTTTGAGTGTATTTATTCTATGTTATGACGATTTTGTATCATGTGACCTAAGCGTTGACATAGTTTCGGTTACAGACAAATTGAGACCTCATCTCTATTATTAATAGATGTTATATATACTAGCAAATATATGCACCATCCGGGTGCAAGTATTAATGTCATAAAATATTATATTAAATTAGAAAGTCTAAAGAAACTAAACAAGAATACAGATAAAAAGATTTCAAACAGAGAGGGGTATAACCGAAAAATATAACAGCTGTATCTTCCTCTTCCATCATCCCCGTCTTTCATTGCTAAACTTTTCTAATTTAACTATTTAGTTAAATTAGGAAGTAAAGAATAAAATTACAGTTATTTCTTTTTGTTAATGGATTTCTTTTAAGATTTATCTCCGAGATTTTTGTTCATATTCATTAAGATAAAATCAAATAATTAGAAATCAACAATACCAAGCACATATTTATTAAAATCAAATTCTAAATATCAATATGCAAATTAGCCTTCCGTTCACACAGTAAACCGCTTTTTGTTGTACATATAGATACAATTGCATGTTATTACTACGTAGATACGGCCAACGCCGGGGTCCAGTGGCTTCGGCCCTGGATCTTTACGATTTAATAGCGTCGATCCCAGGGGGCCATCCCCCAGGCAACACCTGCCCCTCGATTTAAAGGGGCAGGGCTGGGTTTATTGCCCAGTGCCTGAGGCGCCCCCTTGAGGGGGAATGCCGACGGGATCGACGCAATTTTTTACCTGCCACTCCATGAGCTTCGGCTTGTGGGTGGTCCCACGTTAATAGGGACTTTGTGCCTGACCCGTACAAGTGGGGTACGCGGTAAATATCACGTAGATATGGCCAGCAGTATTAATAATGAAAAACAATTTTATTAATAATTGAGACTTAAATAAAAATGATTCATGGAGAATGTGATGTACAATAACTAAATGGATAGTGACTTGAGTAGTGATATAGTTTCGGTTACAGACAAACAAACACATAATCTCCATTATAATAAGAAGATATTTACTCAATCTTCTGGATAAATAATGGGGAGGTACAGTAAAAAAAAATCTTCCTGATCAGCACTAACGAAAAAGTGATTGAATTCATTAGTGTGTTCGGCTGATACCGACAATTGACCACTCTACAGACTATCCATTTACATGTTTGCTGGGGCCACCCGTACAACAAAGTTGTCATTGGATTACGCCCCTAACAAATAATAGGTGTTGATTGTCCAATAACTGCCACCATATAGGCTGCTTATCGCTTACACGTGTCCGTCTAATTAAATACACACGACCCGTACTCACAGTTTTATCACCTCATCATGTCGCGCTATTAGTACAGATATCTATGACAATTTATCGCTAACCGTCCCTATCACTCATTGCTCTCGAGAGGTCCTCTGCGCAGCATCCAGTATCCGTACAGAGCTGGTCAATGTGCGTCTTTGTTGAACGGCGCTATTAGCACAGATATCCATAACAATCTCTCTCCAACCGTCTCTATCACCCATTAATCTTCAGAGGTCCTCTGTGCAGCATCCAGTATCCGTACAGAGCTGGTCAAAGTACGTCTTTGTTGGACGGCGCTATTAGCACAGATACCCATAACAATCTCTCTCCAACCGTCCCTATCACTCATTGCTCTCGAGAGGTCCTCTGCGCAGCATCCAGTATCCGTACAGAGATGGTCAATGTACATCTTTGTTGGACGGCGCTATTAGCACAGATATCCATAACAATCTCTCTCCAACCGTCTCTATCACCCATTAATCTTCAGAGGTCCTCTGCGCAGCATCCAGTATCCGTACAGAGCTGGTCAATGTACGTCTTTGTTGGACGGCGCTATTAGCACAGATATCCATAACAATCTCTCTCCAACCGTTCCTATCACCCATTGATCTCGAGAGGTCCTCTGCGCAGCATCCAGCATCCGTACAAAACTGGTGAATATATGTCTTTATTGGACGGTGCTATTAGCACAGATATCCATAACAATCTCTCTCAAACCGTCCCTATCCCCCATTGATCTCGAGAGGTCCTATGCACAGCATCCAGAATCTGCACAGAACTGGTGAATATATGTCTGTTGGACGGCGCTATTAGCACAGATATCCATAACAATCTCTCCCCAACCGTCCTAAACAATCTCTCTCCAACCGTCCCTATCACCCATTGATCTCGAGAGGTCCTCTGCGCAGCATTCAGTGGCCGTACAAAGCTGGTTTGGTCAATGTACCTCTTTGTTGAACAGCGCTATTAGCACAGATATCCATAACAATCTCTCTCCAACGTCCTAAACAATGTATCCACCATTGATCTCGAGAGGTCCTCTGCGCAGCATTCAGTGGCCGTACAAAGCTGGTCTGGTCAATGTACCTCTTTGTTGAAAAGCGCTATTAGCACAGATATCCATAACAATCTCTCTCCAACCGTCCCCATTAGCCATCTCGAAAAGTTCTCTGCGCAGCATCCAGTATCCATGCAAAGAAAACAATGAATTATTTGTTGGTGTTGAACTGTGTGCGCAAGGGAAACACAGAGTGTAATCGGAGAAACCCCGCTTCTTGCCTTATAGGCTGCTTATCGCTTACACGTGTCGGTCTAATTAAATTCGCGCGACCCGCACTCACAGTTTTTATCACCTCCGCCATCAAACACGCGTCAAAGTGTGCCAAACGGATTTGTTTAGTCTTTTTATTACCGTGTTAATCTGCTTTTCCCCTGTCAACAACCGATATCTTTTTATCTTCCTCCTTTTTTATTTCTATTTGTCCCTTTTTATTCATTTGTCTGCACAGCAAATAAATATTTCAACAAACCCGTGTGTTGATCTAACCGCGATAAACAGACTCGCGGGAAAGTTAAACAACGCCGGATATTAAGCTCTTCAGAACGAGGCTCTTTCGTCCATTTATTTCTAACCTCCCCATCTTGTCCATTTGACACTGGTCGTCTGCTTTTAGCCATTTCGTCTACGCCATTGCTGATAGGGGGAATGGAAGTTTTTTTGGGTACGTTCAAGAAGAAAAATAAAACGGCTGGTTGTTTCTTCAATGGATTTGAGCAAACTTTTGCTGAGTCGGTATATTAATGCGTGACTTTCTCTCTAGATCTATCTATCTATCTATTTATCTATCTATCTATCTATCTATCAGTCACAGACTCTGCATATCTATCTATCTACCTCCATCCCGCCAAATTTATCTTCATCCCTTCACACACACCCTATCTCGGTCTGTCACTTTCTCTGTCTCTGTCTCTCTGTCTGTCTGTCTGTCTGTCTGTCTCTCTATCTATCTATCTATCTATCTATTTATCTATCTGTCTCTGTCTCTCTGTCTCTGTCTCTGTCTCTGTCTCTCTCTCTATCTATCTATCTATCTATCTATCTATCTATCAACCTCCGTCTAACCAAATCTATTTATCTCCAAATTTATCTCTGTGTCTCCATCTATCCATATTTATCTCTCTCTGTCTCTGTCTTTGTCTCTGTCTCTCTGTCTCTCTGTCTCTCTCTCTCTCTCTCTCTCTCTCTATATATATATATATATATATATATATATATATATATATATACAAATCTATATACAAATCAATGTACATCTATTTATCTCTCCGAATATTTATCTACAAATACATATATCTATCTATGTCTGTTCCTATCTATCTATCTATCTATCTATTTCAGTCTATGCACAACCGAAGAGATTATTCTATCCAATCCTGTATGATAAATTTGCATTGGCAAAGATTTTAATATCTATCTATCAATCTATTTATCGACTGCTCATATCTATCTATCTATCCATATTTTCCTTTGTCTATCTATCTACAGATAATCTTATCTATCTATCTATCTATCTATCTATCAATTGTGATGCTTTTTAGCACGCAAAATCAATGGGAAGGACGCTTAGTACTTTAGAGGAAGATTTGCTAACATTTTTACTACAAAACCAGACTGCCCAGAGAAGAACGAAACGTCCTGTAATACCTCTAAAGACTAGTCTACTAAGCAAACAATAAACGGGGATACAGAGAGAAAGAAAGTTTATTCTCCTGTACCCTCTATGTATTGGAATAAATATATTTAGTATAAAATGCATTGGCAATGATTTTGCTATAGTAATTATTGTACTATAAAAATGCATTGGAAATTATTTTACTATAAAAATGCATTGGAAATGATTTTTACTATAAAAATGCATTGGAAAGGATTTTTACTATAAAAATGCATTGGAAATTATTTTTACTATAAAATGCATTGGAAATGATTTTGACTATAAAATGCATTTGAAATGATTTTTACTATAAAATGCATTGGAAATTATTTTTACTATAAAAATGCATTGGAAATGATTTTTTACTATAAAAATGCATTTGAAATGATTTTTCTATAAAAATGCATTGCAAATGATTTTTACTATAAAAAATGCATTGGACAATGATTTTTACTATAAAAATGCATTGCAAATGATTTTTACTATAAAAATGCATTGGACAATGATTTTTACTATAAAAATGCATTGGAAATTATTTTTACTATAAAAATGCATTTGAAATGATTTTTACTATAAAAATGCATTGGAAATGATTTTACTATAAAATGCATAGGCAATGATTTTTACTATAAAATGCATATGAAATGATTTTCCTGTAAAATACATTGGCAATGCTTTTACAATAAAATTCATAGGAAATTATTTTACTATAAAATGTATTTGCAATGCTTTTACAATAAAATGCATTGGCAATAATTTTACAATAAAATGCATTTGAAATGATTTTACGATAAAATACATTGGCAGTGATTTTACAATGAACATCCATAGGCAATGATTTTCCTGTAAAATACATTGGCAATGACTTTGCACTAAAATGTATTGGAAATTATTTTACTATAAAATGTATTAGCAATTCTTTTACAATAAAATGCTTTGGCAATAATTTTACAATAAAATGCATTGGAAAGGATTTTCCTATAAAATACATAGACAATGATTTTGTAATAAAAATGCATTGGAAATGATTTTACTATAAAATACATCAGTAATGATTTAACTATCTATCTATTGATTAAAAATATTACAAATCATATTAAATCAAAAGTTTTATCATTCAATCAAGTCAGACAAAATACATATTTCAATTATTAATGCGAATGTATATCAGAACATTTTATCATAAAAACACAAAGGAAATGATTTTACTGTAAAAATGAATTGGAAAGGAAAATGTATTAGAAATTATTTTGCCATAAAAATATATGTAGATTCTTTTGAGATTTAAAAATTCATTGAATATGATTTTCCTTGAAAAATTTATTAGCAAGGACTTTTTTTTAAATAAAATGCATTTGTAAGGATTTTCTCTAAAAATGAATTCAAAAAGATTTTTTCAAGGAAAATGCATTGAAATGATTTTGCTATAAAGATACATTCGACATGATATTGCTATGAAAATGCACTGAAAAGGAATTTACTATAAAAATGCATTGAAAATTATCTCTCTAGAAAAATTCAGGGGAAATAGTTTTTCTAAAGAAATGCATTTAAAAAGATTTTGCTATAAAAATGGATCCAGTATTTTTTTCTTTTGAAAAATAAAATGATTTGCAATGGATTTTATGATTTTAAAAAAATGCAATGCAAACTTGCAAGCTCGACATGAAAAGGATTGGATATGTATTAAGGAAAGACAAACTGTTTGGGATAATTATTACTATAAAAATGCATTGTATATGTTTTTACTATAAAAATGCATTGCATATGTTTTTACTATAAAAATGCATTGTATATGTTTTTACTATAAAAATGCATTGCATATGTTTTTACTATAAAAATGCATTGTATATGTTTTTACTATAAAAATGCATTGTATATGTATTTACTATAAAAATGCATTGCATATGTTTTTACTATAAAAATGCATTGTATATGTTTTTACTATAAAATGCATTGTATATGTTTTTACTATAAAAATAGCCTATGCTTTTTCTATAAAAATACATTACCCATGTTTTTAATATAAAAAATATTGCACAGGAAGTAACATCTTGTTATAAAAATGTCTTGCACATTAATTTAATTGGATATGATTTAACTATGAAAATGCACCGCAAATTATTTTACTACAAAAATGCAATGACCATGATTTTATCATGAAAATATTTTACACATGACTTTAATAATAAAAATTAATTGCACATCATTTTACTATAGAAATGCATTGAAAATGGGTTTAGTATGAATTACATCCAAAATAATTTTACTAACAAATGAGTAAGGGAAATTATTTTTATATAAAATTATATTTTACTATAAAAATGCAACTGGAAATTATTTTTGAGTAAAAATAGATTTGAAATTATTTCACTATAAAAATCCATGGAAGGAATTTTATTATGAAAATGCATTGGCAATGATTTTACTACAGAAACGAAAGGAAATGATTTTTCTATGAAGTTGTATTGCAATTTATTTTGAAAATGATATAGCAATGATTTTACCATGAACATTCATGGAAATGTTTTTACCCTAAAATTGTATTGGAAATTGAGCAGTTCTACATCAAACCACACACACACACACACACACACACACACACACACACATATATATATATATATATATATATATATACATATATATATATGCACATATATAAAGGGCAGTTGTGTGTATGTGTATGTCCCGAGGAAACTTCGAAAATAAAACAATTAACCAGAAAGTAAATATATATGCACATTAAATATCACCAGGGCTTGGTTTTTGAGAAAAATTAAGATTTGATTTATATTAGTGAAGATATTTAAAAAAAAAATTTAGCTGATAACAACATGGAATTGTTTTTTTGTTGTTGTTGTTGTTTTTTTGCGTTTAATATTTTAAATAGAAAACATTAATGTTTTTTTTGTTTTTTTGTAGAGTGGATGGACCATCGTAAGGTCTTTTTTACGTAGAGATTTTAATTTGGCATTCTACGAGGATTCAACTCACGATTCAGTAATAATGGATCTGCAGGACTAACTTTTAAAAAATCCCCTTCTACCCAGGCGATGCCAGGTAGCCACTTCTAGTATATATATATATATATATATATATATATATATATATATATATATATATACAAGGACCTACATGAGTCAGATACTCCTATCTATTTTTCACACGGATAGAATTTAGAATATATATATATATATATATATATATATATATATATATATATATATATTACAAAATTTGCAATAGATTTGTATGGTAACATCGTCGTCGGGGCGGCCTAATGTCGGTATCGGCCAGACAGCGAGGGAGTCTATCCCCTTTTCACTAGCGCTAGACCAAGGAGATTATTTCAGCATCAGAGATGGAGCGCCACACCTACCATCAGCTCCTCACTTTACCACACAGATCCCTGTGCTACTCATTCGCTGAGTTGGCGAGGGTCGGTATCGAACCAAGAACCTTGTGATTCCTAGCCAAACACTCTACCGACTGAGCTAAACAGTTTACCGGTATAATAAGAAATAGTTATTTTTTCTGTCCTCTATAGACACACACACACACACACACACACACAAATATATATATATATATATAATATATATATATATATATATATATATATATATATATATATATATGTCTATAGAGAACATAAAAACTAAGTCTTTCTTATTATACCGGTAAACTATGTTACAATAAAAATCTATTGCCAATTTTGTAGTTCTTCATGAAACGTCTTTCCTGTTCGAAGGAGACAAAGAAAACATTCCTTATTATAATTATTAAAGATGCAGCACAAAACACTTTGGTATAAAAAATACATAAAAATTGTCTTAGTATAAAGATGCATTGAAAATCATTTTACGATAATATTGTAAATGATTTTACAATGAAAATTAATGGTAAACATTTTTATATAAAAAATGCATTAGAAAAAGTATGTTATAAACAGGCTATGAAAATGATTCTTTTTATAATAAAAATGTATTGAAATGATTTTTGTATTATAAAAATGTATTGGAAAAGATTTTATTTTAAAAATGCACTAGAAATGAGTTTTCTTTATAAAAATGTATTGAAAATGATTTTGCTATAAAAACGCATTGGGAATGATTTTTACTACAAAGATTCACTGGAAATGATTCTAGTATAAAAATGCATTGGAAATTATTTTTGTATCAAAAATGTATTGGAAATAATTTTTACTATAAAAATGCATTGAAAATGATTTTTAGTATAAAAATGCATTGGAAATGAAAATCATTTCCAATGTATTTACCATAAAAATGTATTGAAAATGATTTTTACTATGAAAATGCATTGGAAATGATTCTAGTATAAAAATGCATGGGAAATGATTTTACTTTAAAAAGCATTGGACATGAAAATGCATTGAACAATGATTTTTACTATAAAAATGCATTGGACAATGATTTTTACTATAAAAATGCATTGGACAATGATTTTTTACTATAAAAATGTATTGGACAATGATTTTTACTATAAAAATGCATTGGAAATTATTCTTACTATGAAAATGCATTGGACAATGATTTTTACTATAAAAATGCATTGGCAATGATTCTTACTATGAAAATGCATTGAACAATGATTTTTACTATAAAATGCATTGGACAATGATTTTTACTATAAAAATGCATTGGACAATGATTTTTACTATAAAAATGTATTGGACAATGATTTTTACTATAAAAATGCATTGGCAATGATTCTTACTATGAAAATGCATTGGACAATGATTTTTACTATAAAAATGCATTGGAAATAATTTTTACTATGAAAATGCATTGGCAATGATTCTTACTATGAAAATGCATTGGACAATGATTTTTACTATAAAAATGCATTAGAAATGATTTTTACTATGAAAATGCATTGGCAATGATTCTTACTATGAAAATGCATTGAACAATGATTTTTACTATAAAAATGCATTGGACAATGATTTTTACTATAAAAATGCATTGGACAATGATTTTTTACTATAAAAATGTATTGGACAATGATTTTTACTATAAAAATGCATTGGCAATGATTCTTACTATGAAAATGCATTGGACAATGATTTTTACTATAAAAATGCATTGGAAATGATTTTTACTATGAAAATGCATTGGCAATGATTCTTACTATGAAAATGCATTGGACAATGATTTTTACTATAAAAATGCATTAGAAATGATTTTTACTATGAAAATGCATTGGCAATGATTCTTACTATGAAAATGCATTGAACAATGATTTTTACTATAAAAATGCATTGGACAATGATTTTTACTATAAAAATGCATTGGACAATGATTTTTTACTATAAAAATGTATTGGACAATGATTTTTACTATGAAAATGCATTGGAAATTATTCTTACTATGAAAATGCATTGGACAATGATTTTTACTATAAAAATGCATTGGCAATGATTCTTACTATGAAAATGCATTGGACAATGATTTTTACTATGAAAATGCATTGGACAATGATCTTTACTATGAAAATGCATTGGAAATGATTTTTACTATAAAGATACATTGGACAATGATTTTTACTATGAAAATGCATTGGAAATGATTTTTACTATAAAAATACATTGGACAATGATTTTTACTATGAAAATGCATTGGACAATGATTTTTACTATAAAAATGCATTGGAAATGATTTTTACTATGAAAATGCATTGGACAATGATTTTACTATGAAAAATCATTAGAAATGTAAGCATGTGCAATTTAATTTTTATGATAACGATTATGAAATGAAGGTAGAATGATTTCAATATAAAATGTGTTGACAATGATTTTACTATGAAAATGCACTGGAAATCATTTTTATAGTAGAATCTATAAAAGACAAGGGAATTTACGATAAAAATGCATTAGAAATGATAAGACATTGGAAATACAATTATGTGCAATGCATGTTTTATAGTAAAACATATAAAATATCGGAGAATGGTTTTACCACAAAAATACATTAGAAATGATTTTACTAGAAAAATGCATTAGAAATTATTTTACTAGAAAAATGCATTAGAAATGATTTTACTAGAAAAATGCATTAGAAATTATTTTGCAATAAAAATGACATTGGCAATGATTCTGCACTCAAAATGCATCGAAAAGTAGTTTAATATAAAAATGCATTGGAAGTGATTTTACAATGAAATTTCTTTGGAAAAATGATTTTTCTATAAAATGCATTGAAAATAATTTTGCTATAATAATGCATTGGAAATTATTTTCCATTGGAAATGTTTATACGATAAAAATGCATAGAAATGTTTTGTTTTGTTTTGT
>CM042172.1:22166024-22175959 GCA_023376005.1 Doryteuthis pealeii
GTTATATCGCTGACTTACCCCACTGAATTCTACACTTAATAACCATCGTGACCAAATTCACCGGTAAGTCAACCTTTCCTTTATAAATATATATATATATATATATATTGAAGAAATGGATACAATAGAAACCTACTCGAGTTTCATTGTTAGAATCATCAGGGTTAAATCCACTGAATTAATCGAGCTACCGATTAATTGCAGCTGATCACACGTGTGTTCATTGAATAAGATTTTACGTTACCTCCAAAGATCGTGCCCATATTTCACCGGTAAGCCACCCTTTATATATATATATATATATATATATATACGAGGGAGATTAAAAAAACTAACTGCACTCTTGTTTTATGGAAAACCGAACTCATTGAGGATGTTTTGATGGACAGAACCAGGAATAACCTGCAGAGAACTAGCTAGCTCATCGATCATAACTCGCCGGTGTACCAATACTATCTCTCGAGCTTGCTGAATGTTTTCATCAGTGGTGGAGGTCGACGGGCCTCCTGTTCCCTCTTTGTGCGTCACGCTAGTCCCTTTACTTTTAAACGTTTCTATCTACGCATAGATACCTCTGTGTGGGAGTGCACTGTCTTCGTTATATGCTAATAAAAAAAAAAAACAATGATGAATTTCAGTCCCTGAAACTCCTTCCGACAAGAGAAATCAGGTCACTTCTTCGGTGGATACTGCGAAGACAGCAAGTAAAATGACGCGATCAGGTTCTATCTTTGATCACGTGACCACAACAGTACCAATTATAAGCACGCAAGCGCAGAAGGCAGTGTGAGAACAATAAAATATGTTCTGGCGAAAAGAGCGGATAATTTTTTTTTTTTACATTTCCTCATGCATCGGCGTTTATAGATAGATAGATAGATAGATAGATAGATAGATTGTGGAAGCGCGTGGTGTAATGGTTACAGTCATGGGAAATGGATTCGTCGCCCGAGTTCAAATCCTGGATATAGTAATTGCATTTCACTTAGCGCTAGTACCCTCGGGAAGGTATGAATTCTACTCTCCCTCCAGCTATGGTTAAATAGTAGGGTAGACTGGGCTCTAGAAGCTTGGTTAGGCAACCGGTCTAGGAGAAGGAAAACTCTGAATTCAAACATGTTGAACTTCGCTTAAGAAATTGACCTTGTGTCACATCCTGCTCGTGGGGGGTAAATATATATAAATAGAATATCATCATCCTCATAGCATTGATTCCCTTCTCTCTCCCTCCCCCCCTCTCTCTCTCTCTCTCTCTCTCTCTCTCTCTCTCTCTCTCTCTCTCTCTCTCATACACACACTCATTCTCTCAGACAAACACCCTCGCATTCTCTCGATAATATAACTACCTATCTTTCTATCTGCCTGTGTGTGTCTCTCTCGCACATACACAGTCTCTCTCTCTCTCTCTCTCTCTCTCTCTCTCTCTCTCTCTCTCTCTCTCTCTCTCTCTCTCTCTCAGACACATACTTATTCTCTCTCTCTCTCTCTCTCTCCCTCTCTTTCACCACCCTCCTTATAAATCCATTGCTTTAGATAAGTCCTCTAAACGATACCCACTGTCCGCAAAGAGGTTTAAGATTTTTTTTCTTTTTTTACTGTTCGATCAACACAGGTGTGTCCATGTGTAGTAGTCCATAGGAGAATGTTGAATTCGTCCTTACTTCTCCTGCATGTCTTGTTCGTCTTTCTGTGATGGTTTGAGAGATGGGAGGTAAGTGGCCGTAAAATAATGGTTGCCAAAAATTGTTCAGTGCTACTCCAGCGGATAGGGCTTGTTTTGGGTTATTTGGGGATATAACCCTTGCTACTATACACCACTTAAATTTATAGACTAAGTGAGGTCACGTGGTTTAAACCTCAGCCAACCAACAGCACGAATACGTGGCTGGTTGACTACTTAATCACTAATACTGAGAGACGTCCATTTGTAACTGTAACAGCCTAGAACCTAAAATATCAAGATTATGTCCGGGCGGAGTGCTCAATCGTCAGACGGAAAGCGGAGGAAAAAGCGGCTGCTCAACTATAATCTAACGTATGAGAATTTTGTCACGTGACATGATGTGTCGGGCACGTGACATTCATACACATACACACGCACACGCGCACACACACGCGCGCGCGCACGCACGCACACGTATATATACACACACACACACACAGACCAGCTTTAAGAAAGTTTAGAAAAGGAACAAGTCATTGTGTCCCGATTACGCATTGGTCACACAAGACTAACGCACTCCTATATGCTCAAACAAGAAAACAACAACCACAATGTGAAACATGTGAAACACCTTTGACAGTTAAACACTTATTCATGAAATGCAGGTTTCTTGCTCCCCTCAGAAACCGTTATTTTAAAGCAAACAATATGAAGGATCTGTTTGAAAATGTCAACATGGGGATATTCTCTCCTTTTTGAGGGAAATAGAATTATACGATAGAATATAGACATGAACTTAATCAATACCATACAACATAATCCCCAATAATGCTAACACCTTTTTTAAAACCAATTACTAAAATGTATAAATATAAATACACGATATGTATAACTTCCTAACCGTTAGGCACGACATAAACCCCAGACGGGGCGATATGCCATTAAAATCAATAAACCAACCAACCAGAGAAAATTCTGTAAGAGCACTTTCCTCCATCATTTATCATTTTCAAGGATATCAGAAAGATATAGGACCAGCGTTACCTTTTGGGCGAACTATGGGGACGCCTATGGCGCCAACTTTTGAGGTACCACAAATCATCGCAAACTTGATTTGAATTAAAAATGAAGGAAGAACTGTATTGTACACTGTATCATTGACATATCTTATTATAATGGAGATTGTGTGTTTTTCTGTCTGTAACCGAAACTATATTACTACTCAAGTCACAATTCCCTTCGTTATTTACATCACATTCTCCATGATTTTATTTATATTTAAACCTCAATTATTAATAAAATTGCTCCATCTTTTTATTAGTGTTGTCCATATCTACATACAAATAACATGCAATTGTATTTATATATACAAAAAATAGCGGTTTACAGTGTGAATGGGAAGGCTAATTTGCATATTGATATTAAAAATGTGATTTTATTAAATATGTGCTTAGTATTATTGATTTCTAATTGTTTGGTTTTATTTTCATGAATATAAGCAAAAATCTCTTCAATGAATCTTAAATGAAATCCATTAACAAGAAAAAATAACTGTCATTTTATTCTTTATTTCCTAATTTAACTAAATAGTTAAATAAGTAAAATTCAGCAATGAAAGACGGGAGTGATGGAAGAGTAAGTTTCATTTCTATTTTTCTATTATACCCCCACTCTGTTACATATCTTTTTATCTGCCTTCTTATTAGACTTTCTAATTTAATACGATATTTCATTACATTAAAACTTAAATACTTGCACCCGGAGGGTGCATATATTTGCTAGTACGTCTAATATTTATTGACTTAATGTAAGTAAAGTCGTGGTGGCCTAAAGTTGGTATCAGCCAATCAGCGAGGGAATCTATACCCTTTTCACTAGCGCTAGTCCAAGGAGATTGTGTTTGCATCTGAGGTGGTGCGCCACACCTACCATCATCTCCTTACTTTACCACACAGATCCCTGTGCTACTCATACGCTGAGTTGGCGAGGCCGGTATCAAACTATGAACCTTCTGGTTTCTAGCCAAACGCTCTACCGACTGAGCAAGTAATAACAATAATTAGCAGGACCTGTGGATATACCACAGTGAAATGATAATTCAATTACAACGTTTGATATGTTTACTTAAAAGCTATTGCAATTAGTTCGATATGTAAAAAATGTAATAATATTGATTTAACCCTGTCTCACTCTTTCTAAAAAAAAAGGTGTTGTAAAATATTTACATTGATTTGCCGATAAAAAATCTGGTGGGAAAGCTTTTAACATATCTACATTAATTTGCAAACAAAAACGTGACAAAAACACTACTCGGAAAATATCTAAGTTGGGCCGGAAATTACCAAAATATATTCCGTAATTCCCAATTTCAATATTACAAATAAAATAAACATGTAACTTCTTTTTTAATTTTAAATCTGTAACTTCTTTTAAATTTTATGTTGTGCATTTAAGTTGGGTCGGAAATTCGCCAGACGTTGACTTGCTAAAACATAGCGTAAATTAAGACAGGAGACCGTGACGACCTAAGATCAAAATTAACAAAATATATTTTATAATTGACAATTTCAGTATTACAAATAAAACAGACATGTAACTTCTATTTTATTTTTCAATTTATTTTTAATTTTACGTTGGGAATTTAAGCGATGAAAGACCATTTGGAATGTTTCGTTTTTAGAATTGCATGAAATAGAAAGGAACAAATAAGAAATCTGCGATTAAGCGGCACCAGCTAATCTGGATTCACATTTTTGCATTGCATCTTGAACAAGTTGGACGGTCTCATTTTTAACCAGAGGGTGTTGTAGGATGATAACAGACGGAAGATTAAGGAAAACCAGTATTGTTTTTTTTTTGTTGCATGAATTAAGTAATAAAGTGACAAGATAAAAATTATTCTATCAATGGTGTTTCGAAAGTTAGAAGTAAATGGTTAGGATTAGTCCATTTCTCTGAATGTTTGAGATGAGGCTTTTTTACTCCACCCCTCAGGCAATATGTTTCAAAAATCTATTTTTTACATCGCCCGGTGGGTGTTTTTATTTTGCTAGTTCTGTTAATAAATGATCACAATTGTTGTTGTTTTTTTTTAAATTAGTGAATCCGTGTATTTATATTGGTAAATTTATTTATTTGCTTTTAATATGATCTTAGGATCATTGTTAACATTTTTGTGTCATAATAAGTAAGGTGTCACAAAATGAAATAAAGTGTGTTATCTGCATTATTGGGACTATTGTCCTCATCTTCATTGTTATCTGTACAACGTTTCGGCCGATGTGCCCTCCGCCTTCTTCAGGTATTTCTTGTCGGACTCGGGAACCTTCTTTGCGAACTCGAGAACCTTCTTGTCCCGAATACGACAAGAAGGTTTCCCATTCTGACAAGAATGTTCCCGAGTCCGAAAAGAAGGTTCCCGAGTCCGACAAGAAATACCTGAAGAAGGCCGGAGGGCACATCGGCCGAAACGATGTAAAGATAATAATGAAGATGAGGACAGTAGTCCGAATAACGCAGATAATACTACATTAGTTTATCAAAACTTTCAAGAGGCCATGGTTTCATGCATGCGTAAGTGCAAACAATCTTCAGGTGACGTTGTTTCAATCGAAACTTGTTTGCACTTACGCATGCATGAAACCAAATGGTTATGACTGTTCCTTTGTCATCAAATAAAGATATGTAAAGGCTTGCCTAGGGTACCAAATCATCTTGCACTGACCCGAGTCATATCCAGGACCCCTCTTTATTTGGGGTGGGTTTCTCTCTGTAGGAGATGTATATATTTACCAACCCCTCCGCACGAGCAGGATGTGGCACAAGGTCAATTTCTTAAGCGGGGTTTATCAAGTTTGAATTCAGAGTTTTCCTTCTTCTTGACTGGTTGCCTAACCAAGGTTGAAGAGTCAAGTCTGCCCTACTATTTACTTGAAGTGTATATAATATATATATATATATATATATATTAATATTTTGAAGGCCAATACAATGCGTATGAAAAATAAAAACAAAAAGATGTTATTTTTGTCTTATCGATTTCGAAGCATGAACTTCATCATCAGAGTTTATTTTCAGAAATGGACGTGCTTTAAAAAAAAAGAGAGAAATAAGAAATTACAGTTATTCGCCCATTTCATTTATAAAGGAGGAAAAGAAGAAAGAGAAAAAAAAAGGAGAGGAAAGGAAATCAGAAGAGAAATTGTAACCACACAAAAAAAACATAAACAGGTCCATTTCTGAAAATAAACTCTGATGATAAAGTTCATGCTTCGAAATCGATAAGACAAAAATAACATCTTTTTGTTCTTATTTTATACGCATTGTATTGGCCTTCAAAATATTAATATATTATAACATAGTTAACAATGCTTCAAGCAAATTACAAATTACTTATATATATATATATATATATATATATATATATATATATATGATGGACTCTCCTATCGTGAACGATAGATGGGGATCAGCAGTGAGTGTTTTTTTTCTCCCAAGTTGTGTATGCTATCAGAAGACATTTTGTGTTTTCTGAGTGTGATAGCAGCCCTGCCTTTCTGCGAGTTATGAAGCCGCACTGACAGATGAAATTTTCTAAAGTGGGAGTCAGATGTTTTTGTTTTAAAGTTAAACGGAGCTCATCTCGATGTTTCAGTCTATTTTCTTCAAAGCTCTTTAATCTAGCGAAACATGTCTTACGCCATTCTTTCCAATCTGAGGATAGATTTTCCCAAGCACTCAGGTTAATATTGAGGCGTTTAGAAAGAAATATGTTTATTTTTACACGTAACATTTTTTTAAAACACACACACAACATATGATTGATGTGTGGAGGATGATCACTAATTAGTACTGAGCCTATTCTAGTGGTGATCACCTTTGCTATTTCATATGTTTAATTTATCATTTAAACAGTTTAAAATATTAATAGTACGACTTAAAATAATAATATTAATAATAATAATAATAATAATAATAATAATAATTCCAAACTACAGCACGATTGGGATCGGCTAGAATACTCAGAAGAGTCCTGGAGACCTGAGGAGACTTGCTGTCACTCAGCCTCCAGTGAACCATCAGCTACGGCAGGTGTGAAAACTAATAATAATAAACTACTTCCACTCATATATATATATATATATATATATATATACTTTGGCGGTACCATAACCACGATACCCATGGTATTTAAGGCCTTTTATTCCCAAATATATATATTATAATATATATATATATATATATATATATATATATATATAGGGTGCGGCATAAGTAACGGGCGTTATGAGACGTGATACGTCAAAAAAACGGTGTCAGTGGATGACTATATATATATATATATATATATATATATATATATATACAACTAACATACATATATATGTATATATCACACGTACAATTAGCCTATATATATACAGGATGCAGCATAAGTAAAGGGTGTACTTATGCCGCACCCTATATATAATATATATATATATATATATAATATATATTAATATATATATATATATAATTACACTTCGATTCATTTACTTCGGCTGTCAACGTCAGAAATACATATATTTATGAATATATATATATATATATATATTTATTATATATATATATATATATATATATGAGAAGTAAATACACAAACGATGTGTTTTGATATGGCTTTTTTTTAGCCGACAGTTTTTGGGGAGAATATTGCTTAATTGAAGTCGTACCTAATTTTGAAAGTTAATTAATAAATAATTAATTAATTAGGCGGGCATACCTATTTAAATGTAAGGTTAACAAATCGAGAAGATTTTCTCGATTACATTTGAATAGGTATGCCCGCCTAATTAATTAATTATTAATTGATTAACTTTCAAAATTAGGTACGACTTCAATATATACATATATATATATATATATATACATATATATATATATATATATATATATATATATATAGAGAGAGAGAGAGAGAGAGAGAGAGAGAAAGAGAAAGAGAGACAGACAGACAGAGGCAGAGACAGAGAGAGAGGGTGTCAAAGATGGAACGTTTCTCAATTCCTCCAACTCCCTCTTTTGTTCTACTCTCCCTTCTCCTATCACTTTGCAAATGTTTCTCTGGTTGACAATGGCGCGTCGTCAGTACCACTCAACCACAACATCTGGTTCAAGTGTCATCGCCGGAGCTCCTTTTCGCCCGGGGGTCATCGGTCCCGCCCCTGCTAGTCTCTCTCTCTGTCTCTCTCTGCTATGGACACAAGGGCCGAAAGAGCAACCCGATGGACTCGCCAACTGTCACGGGCTTCCCTGGGACAACCTGCTGTCGGGTTTAGGGAAAAGCAAAAATCGTGACGAGGAGACGAGGGCAAAAAAAAGCACCCGAGGATAGAAAAGAGGGAAAAGCTCTGAGGCTTTCAAATGAATAGAATATGAACAGACACCACAGACAGATACAGACCAGAAGAATACGCACGCACGCACATATACAGAGAAACAGAGAAATATACATGTATTCATTACTAGTAATAAGCATGTCTATCTATCTATCTATCTATCTATATCTATATATATATATATATATATATATATATATATAATATATGAGAGAGAGTAGGTAAATAAACAATGTGTTATTTGATATGGCTTTTAGCCGACAATTTTTGGAGGATATGTGCTTAATTGAAGTCATACCTAAGTTTTGAAAATCAATTAGTTAATAATCAATGAATTTAGGCGGGTATATATGTTCAATATATGGCTAAACAATCGAGAAAATATCAATCCCTGAATGTACATTTCGACCTATTGCTGATGGACATAATAGGTCGAAATGTACATTCAGAGATTGACATTTTCTTGATTTGTTTAGCCTTACGTTTGAATATATATACCCGCCTAAATTCATTAATTATTAACTAATTCATTTTTCAAAATTAGGTATGACTTCAATTAAGCACATATCCTCCAAATATATATATATATATATATAATATATATATATATATATATATATATGTGTTTTATAATTTCATTATATTATATAATAGCTCTATTTTTTATATTGAGCACTCTCCCAATAATACTGCACTTTGGCACACCGTTCCAGTAAAACCTGAAACTGTGACAATCCTACACTATAGTATATATATATATATATATATATAGCGTGGAAGGTGAACATCGCGTGTTTGGGACTAAAACATATTTTAAAAATGGTGACTCTATAATTGCACTTTTACTAGCGTCTGTGCAACAGGAATTTTAATGATTGATTAATTGATTGATTTTAGTGCATATCAACAAAATCTGGGGTTATTTATATAAACAGGTTATCTTAAATATAGGTTAGGGAATCGCGTTCATTGTATATTCATATTTACAATTTTTGAATAGTTGTTTCTTAAGAGGGTCATTTATCTGTCTAGTAGTATTCATAATAAATACGTATATATATATATATATATATATATATATATATATATAATGTGTGCGTGTGTGTATGTAAGAATATCTATTTATTGTTGTTGTTGGCATCCTTCCGTCTACTAAAGACGATGGCGTAGTGTCTACTTTCTTTTTTCTTATCTGCAATAGCGTGAGTGGCTAAACAGACCAATTTTTAAATGGCAATCTCTGGTGTAGTGACTGCAAACAAACAGTGATGCTTGCTGAAGTTGCTGTGTCTCTCCTTTCTTTTGTCTCTCATTTCTGTGGCGGCATCTTCTTCTCTTTTTCACTCCCTTTCGTTCCAGAAGTCTCCTAGACTGGTAACCTAGCCATGGTTAAAGAACCCAGTCTGCCCTGCTATTTTCCTATAGCTGGAGGAAATCGATTCATACTTTTCCCATGGGTATTAGCGCATGTGAAATGCAAACAACTTCGCCCAGGAATCGAACTCGTGTCTACGAGTTCATTTCCTCTGACTCTAACCATTAGACCACGCCGCTCCACGTTTATATATATACGTATCTATATATGAAGAATAAGATAACAGAGAAATATGATGACATGGGTCTCCATAATATCGCAGGTATATATATATATATATATAATATATATATAATAGTTGTGTCTAACCACACTGAAGAGCATGAAACGCCGAACACGTGTCTGTGGATGACTTATTAATATATGCTCCCATAAATTTGCTATGAGCCTCTCTAATTGGTAATTTAAATTAACTCTCACTACTGAGCATATAAGCAATGATCGTTTCCCCGGATATTTGATCTCTCAGTGACCGTAAAATACATTAACAAACCTATGTACTTACCTTAATAGGTTT
>CM042172.1:22176059-22191059 GCA_023376005.1 Doryteuthis pealeii
ATGATTTTCTTTAAAAAACATTGGCCAATGACTTTACAATAAAAATTATCTTTACTATAAAATGTATTTGCAATGCTTTACAAATACAATGCATTAACTATAATTTAACAATAAACTGCCATTTGAAATGATTTTCCGATAAAATACATTGCAATGATTTTACATGAAAATCCATAGCAATGATTTTGACTTATAAAAATTATTGGAATGAGTTTACTAATGAAAAATGCTATTGCGAATGATTTACTATAAAAATCATAGGCAAATGATTCTTTTACTATAAAAATGTATTGGAAATTGATTTTTTCACTATACAAATGATTGAAATGATTTTACTATTAAAAATGCATGAGGCAATGATTCTTACTATAAAAATGTGCATGTGAAATGATGTTCTTTTAAAAATTTACATTGGCATGACTTTACAATAAAAAATTATTTTACTATAAAATGTATTGCAATGCTTTTACAATACAATTGCATTAAACCTATAATTTTACAATAAACGCATTTGAAATGATTTTCCGATAAAATACATTGGCAATGATTTTACAATGAAAAATCCATAGGCAATGATTTTGACTATAAAATGCATTGGGGGGAATGATTTTTACTATGAAAATTTATTGGAAATGCGATTTTACTTATAAAATAAATTGGGGATTTGATTTTTACTATAAAAAATGTATTGAGAATATTGTTTACTATAAAATGTATAGGCAATGATTTTTGACTATAAAAATGCAATTTGAATGATTTTTCTATAAAAATGCATTAGAAATGATTTTTACTAAAAAATGCCATAGAAATGATTTTACCTATAAAAAATACATTCTGAAATGATTTTCCGATAAAATCATAGGCAATGATTTGCAATAAAAGCCATTGAAATTATTTAACTATAAAATTATTGCAATACTTTTACAATTAAACTGCATTTGAAATGATTTTTCATATAAAACCACATTTACAATGAAAATGCATTGGAGAATTGTTTCTACTCTAAAATACATTGTTATGATTAACTATGATATCTCTTGATTAAAATATATTGCAAATCATGATAATCAAAATTTTATCATTCAATCAAGTCAGACAATAATACATATTTCAATTATTAATGCCGAATGTACTAGGCAAGGAACATTTTATCATAAAAACACAAAAGAAATGATTTTTACTGGGGGTAAAAATGAATTTGGAAAGGAAAAATGTATTAGAAATATATTTTCATAAAAATAATGTAAATTCTTTTGGGATTAAAAATTCATTGAATATGATTTCCTACTGAAAAATGTATTAGCAAGACTTTTTTTTAAATAAAATGCTTGTTAAGATTTTCTCTTAAAAATGCATTCAAAAAGATTTATTTCAAGGAAAATACATGAAATGATTTTTCTATAAGATAGATTAAGACATGATATTGCCTATGAAAAGCACTGAAAAGGAATTACTATAAAAAATGCATTGAAATTATCTCTCTTTGAAAAATCAGGGAAATAGTTTTCTAAAGAAATGCATTTTAAAAAGATTTTGCTATTAAAAAATGGATCCAATATGTTTCTTGGAAAAAAAATAAAATGATTTTGCAATGGATTTTATGATTTAGAAAATTGCAATGCAAAAACTTGCCAAAGCTCGACATGAAAGGATGATACTGTATTAACGCAAAGGCAAACTGTTGGGATAATTATTACTATAAAAATGCATTGTATATGATTTTACTATAAAATTGCACTTGCATATGTTTTACTATAAAAATGCATTGTATATGGTTTACTATAAAAATGCATTGTATATGTGATTTTTACTATAAAATGCATTGTATATGTTTTACTATAAAAATGCATTGCATATGTTTTACTTAAAAAATGCATTGTATATTTTGATTTTACTATAAAATGCATTGTATATGTTTTTACTAAAAAATGCATTATATGTTTTTACTATAAAAATGCATTGTATATTTTACTATAAAAATGCATTGTATATGTTTATTATAAAATGCATTGCATATGTTTTTACTATAAAAATGCATTGCATATGTTTACTATAAAAATGCATTGTATTACTATAAAAAAGCATGCAGATGTTTTTACTATAAAAATGATTGTATATGTTTTACTATAAAAATGCATTGTATATGTTTTTACTATAAAAAAGCATTGTATATGTTTTACTATAAAAATGCATTGTATATGTTTTTTCTATAAAAATGCATTGTATATGTTTTTTCTATAAAAATGCATTGTATATGTTTTACTATAAAAATGCATTGCATATGTTTTTACTATTAAAAATGCATGTGCATATGTTTTTACTATAAAAATGCATTGCATATGTTTTTACTATAAAAATGCCATTGTATATGTTTTCACTATAAAAAGCATTGCATATGTTTTTACTAATAAAAATACATAGCCTATGCTTTTTACTATAAAAATACATTACCCCATGTTTTAATATAAAATATTGCACTGGAAGAAACATCTTGTTATAAAAATGTCTTGCACATTAATTTAATTGGATATGATTTAACTATGAAAATGCACCGCAAATTATTTTACTACAAAATGCAATGACCATGATTTTATCATAAAAATATTTTACACATGACATTCATAATAAAAAAAATTATTGCACATCGTTTTACTATAGAAATGCATTGAAAATGGGTTTAGTATAAATTACATCCAAAATAATTTTACTAACAAATTAGTGGAAATTATGTTAATATAAGATAATATTTACTATAAAAATGCAGCTGAAATTATTTTGAGTAAAAATAGATTTGAAATTATTTTACTATAAAAATCCATGGAAAGAATTTTACTATGAAAATGCATTGGCAATGATTTTACTATAGAAACGAAAGGAAATGATTTTTCTATGAAGTTGTATTGCAATTTATTTTGAAAATAATATAGCAATGATTTTACCATGAATATTCATGGAAATGATTTTACCCTAAAATTGTATTGGAGATTGAGTAGTTATACATCAAACCACACACACACACACACCCACACCCACACACACACACACACACACACACATATATATATATATATATATATATATATATATATATATATATATATAGCATATATCTATCTATACATATATAAAGGGCAGTTGTGTGTATGTGAATGTCCGGAGGGAACTTCGAAAATAAAACAATTAACCACAAAGTAAATATATATACACATTAAATATCACCAGGGCTTGGTTTTTGAGAAAAAATAATAAAGATTTGATTTATATTAGTGAAGATATTTAAAAAATAAAATTTAACTGATAACAACATGGAATTGTTTTTTTTTGCGTTTTTTTTGCGTTTAATATTTAAATAGAAAACATTAATGTTTTTTTGTTGGTTTTTTTTTTTAGAGTAGATGGACCATCGTAAGGTCTTTTTACGTAGAGATTTTAATTTGGCATTCTACGAGGATCCAACTCACGATTCAGTAATAATGGATCTGCAGGACTAACTTTTAAAAAATCCCCTTCTACCCAGGCGATGCCGGGTAGCCGCTTCTAGTATATAATATATATATTATATATATATATATTATATATATATATACAAGGACCTACATGAGTCAGATACTCCTATCTATTTTTCACACCGGTAGAATTTAATATTATATATATATATATATATATATATATATATATATATATATATATAATATATATAATACCACATATATATATATATATACACATATATATATATATATATATATATTACAAAATTTGCAATAGATTTGTATGTAACATCGTCGTC
The DNA here is from genome assembly GCA_023376005.1 of Doryteuthis pealeii. NCBI lineage: Eukaryota > Metazoa > Mollusca > Cephalopoda > Myopsida > Loliginidae > Doryteuthis > Doryteuthis pealeii. The sequence goes on from CM042172.1 coordinate 22,179,850, forward strand.
GGGGCGGCCTAATGTCGGTATCGGCCAGACAGCGAGGGAGTCTATCCCCTTTTCAATAGCGCTTGACCAAGGAGATTATTTCAGCATCAGAGATGGAGCGCACACCTACCATCAGCTCCTCACTTTACCACACAGATCCCTGTGCTACTCATTCGCTGAGTTGGCGAGGCCGGTATCGAACCAAGAACCTTGTGATTCCTAGCCAAACACTACCGACTGAGCTAAACAGTTTACCGGTATAATAAGAAATAGTTATTTTTTCTGTCCTCTATAGACACACACACACACACACACACACACACACACACAAATATTATATATATATATATATATATATATATATATATATATATATATAGAGAGAGAGAGAGAGAGAGAGAGAGAGAGAGAGAGAGAGAGAACAGAAAAACTAAGTCTTTCTTATTATGCCGGTAAACTATGTTACAATAAAAATCTATTGCCAATTTTGTAGTTCTTCATGAAACGTCTTTCCTGTTCGAAGGAGACAAAGAAAACATTCCTTATTAAAATTATTAAAGATGCAGCACAAAACACTTTAGTATGAAAAATACATAAAAATTGTCTTAGTATAAAGATGCATTGAAAATCATTTTACGATAATATTGCAAATGATTTTACAATGAAAATTAATGGTAAACATTTTTATATAAAAATGCATTAGAAAAAGTATGCTATAAACAGGCTATGAAAATGATTCTTTTTATAATAAAAATGTATTGAAATGATTTTTGTATTATGAAAATGTATTAGAAAAGATTTTATTTTAAAAATGCACTAGAAATGAGTTTTCTTTATAAAAATGTATTGAAAATGATTTTGCTATAAAAACGCATTGGGAATGATTTTTACTACAAAGATTCACTGGAAATGATTCTAGTATAAAAATGCATTGGAAATTATTTTTGTATCAAAAATGTATTGGAAATGATGTTTACTATAAAAATGCATTGAAAATGATTTTTTGTATAAAATGCATTGGAAATGATTTTTAGTATAAAAATGCATTGGAAATGAAAATCATTTCCAATGTATTTACTATAAAAATATATTGAAAATGATTTTTACTATGAAAATGCATTGGACAATGATTTTTACTATAAAAATGCATTGGACAATGATTTTTTACTATAAAAATGTATTGGACAATGATTTTTACTATAAAAATGCATTGGAAATTATTCTTACTATGAAAATGCATTGGACAATGATTTTTACTATAAAAATGCATTGGAAATTATTCTTACTATGAAAATGCATTGGACAATGATTTTTACTATGAAAATGCATTGGAAATGAATTTTACTATGAAAATACATTGGACAATGATTTTTACTATGAAAATGCATTGGAAATGATTTTTACTATAGAAATACATTGGACAACGATTTTTACTATGAAAATGCATAGGACAATGATTTTTACTATAAAAATGCATTGGAAATGATTTTTACTATAAAAATACATTGGACAATGATTTTACTATGAAAAATCATTAGAAATGTAAGCATGTGCAATTTAATTTTTATGGTAACGATTATGAACTGAAGGTAGAATGATTTCAATATAAAATGTGTTGACAATGATTTTACTATGAAAATGCACTGGAAATTATCTTACTATTGCATTGAAAGTAAAATCATCTTTATAGTAGAATCTATAAAAGACAAGGGAATTTACGATAAAAATGCATTAGTAATGATAAGACATTGGAAATACAATTATGTGCAATGCATGTCTTATAGTAAAACATATAAAATATCGGAGAATGGTTTTACCACAAAAATCCATTAGAAATGATTTTACTAGAAAAATGCATTAGAAATGATTTTACTAGAAAAATGCATTAGAAATTATTTTACTAGAAAAATGCATTAGAAATTATTTTGCAATAAAAATGACATTGGAAATGATTCTGCACTCAAAATGCATCGAAAAGGAGTTCAATATAAAAATGCATTGGAAGTGATTTTACAATGAAATTTCTTTGGAAAAATGATTTTTCTATAAAATGCATTGAAAATAATTTAGCTATAATAATGCATTGGAAATTATTTTCCATTGGAAATGTTTATACGATAAAAATGCATAGAAATGTTTTGTTTTGTTTTATTTATTTATTTATTTATTTTTACAATAAAAAGTGATTTGAAATGATTATACTATAGAAATTAATTGGAAATTATTATATTATAAAAATGCATTGAAATGATTTTACTATAAAAAATCCATTGGAAATTACTATTCTATAAAAATGAATTGAATTGATTTTACTATAAAAATGTACTGGAAATGATATTACAATAAAAATGTATTGGAAATGATTTTACTATAAAAATGTATTGGAAATTATTATACTATAAAAATGCATTAAAATGATTTTACTATAAAATCCATTGGAAATAAATTTACTATAAAAATGCATTGAAATGATCTTACTATAAAAATGCATTGAAATGATTTTACTATAAAAATGCATTGAAATGATCTTACTATAAAAATCAATTGAAATGATTTTACTATAAAAATTCCATTGGAAATGACTATTCTATAAAAATGAATTGAATTGATTTTACTATAAAAATGTACTGGAAACGATTTTATAATAAAAATGTATTGGAAATGATTTTACTATAAAAATGCATTGCAAGTTTGTAATTTCTACAAGAAACAATTTGCTTGTCTATAAAGAAACGATAAACAAACTCTTCTTAATTATTAATATAAATAACTAAGTTTAAATGAAAATAAGATCAAGTCATTTCTTTAGTATTTCAATGGGGATTTCATTCATCCTCGTTGAACTAATGCCCCTCCTTTTGATGCCTTTCTTTATTCTGTTAACAGTCCCATTCATTTATTCAAGGCGTGAAAGGGGGCGTGTCCACAGGCGAGCGCGTGAGTGTTACGCACCGAGAAAAGAATGACGATGATCGTGTCAAGTAAGTTTAACTTAAACAGAAAACGATTCGTGGCGACGATACTCAGAGAAGCGAACACACGCGCACAAAAAAAAAACTGCAGACCCCACAGAGGAGAGGCCAAACATCTACAGAAAAGCATATATGGGGGGCGTGTTCCTCGCCTTGGCTACTCCATATTCCCTCCTCCTTCATTGGCAGCTTGAATCGACTTTCTTAAAGAATTCACGTTTGTAATGGAAGGTTTGATGTTGAAGTAGAATCGGAGGTGGAGCTAAACGGTAGCAAGTGACACGCCCCTTATTTGCATAAACCACGCCTCTATGTACTTTTTTTTTCTCTTTCTCGTTGATGTTCGACTTCTTCGTCGGCTTAATTCGGATGGTTTCTTTCTTTCTTTCTTTCTTTCTTTCTTTCTTTCTTGTGAGGTCAACAATTTCCGTGGTTATTTACTTAGATTCTTCCTTAAATAATATGTTTCTTTCTTTTGTTTTATTTTCTTTTTTTTTTTTTTTCGCTTTCAATTTTCATTCACTTTCTTCTTTCTCGTTTTCTTTCTCTCTTTCGTTCTTTTTCACTTTCTTTCTTTCTTTCTTTATTTATTCAATTAGTGTGACTTTTCTTATTTAGTCATCGTATTTTCTTTTTCCTTCTTTTCGCTTTCAATTTTCATTCACTTTCTTTCTTTCTCTCTTTCTTTCACGCTTTTGTATTTTTCGCTTTCTTTCTCTCTTTCTTTCTTTTCTTCATTCAATTAGTCTGACTTTTCTTATCTAGTCATTGTATTTTATTTTTTCTTCTTTTCGCTTTTCAATTTTCATTCACTTTCTTTTCACTTTCTTTCACACTTTCGTTCTTTTTCACTTCTTTCTTTCTTTCTTTCTTTCTTTCTTTCTTTCTTTCTTTAGTTTTGACTTTTCTTATCTCTTTCTTCTATTTTTCCTTTTCTTTCTTGTCCTACATTTTCTTTCTTTCGTTTTGACCTTTCTAAAAATTTCCATCCTAAAATGTATAAACAAACCTATGTATTTAATAGTATAAACACCGCCCCGTTACGACAGCTGTCAAAATGGACGAGAGGTTAAGAAATCGGCCTGGCAAATAGTCAGTCGGAATGGCCAGAGGTAGTTGTTGTGTCTAGCCACACTGAAGAGGCGTGAAATGCCGAAACACGTGTCTGTGGATGACTTATTAATTTATATATATATGTGTGTGTGTGTGTGCGCGCGCGCGCTCACGCGTGTGTGTCTGTGTCTGTGTGCGTGGTTATATATATGTTGGATACCGGTCTTTCACACACACACACACACACACACACACACATATATAATTATATATATATATATATATATATATATATATATAATCCAAAAGTCCAAAGAAGTAATCTTCCTTACGACACAAGAGTTTTTTTTAAAAAACCTGTCGCAGTTCCCTGAAATAGACTATAATGCAAAATCTCTAAGTTTTTGTTATTTCTTTACTTATATATATATATAATATATATATTATATATATATATCTGCATCAGCATCATGTCGCGGCAACAGCGCGGATATCCATGACAATCCCTTGCCAACCGTCCCTATCATTTATTGACCATGGATGTCCTCCGCACAACACGTAGTATCCGCAAAGAGCTTGTTTATGTAGGTCTTTGCTGGACGACTCGCATTAAGGTCTACATATGCTGGTTTACATAAAAGGACGTCGCTTATGAGTTCCTCCTTTTATTCAAATGGATTATCTAAATGAGAATTTGTCAAGATATTAGATTACGAAATTTGAAGTAGACAAACAATGTTTGAGATGGCGATAGCCGACAATTTTTGGGAGATTATGTGCTTAATTAAAGACATACATAATTTGAGAATTAATTAGTTATAATTAAATGAATTACGCGTACATATCGGTTTAAAATGTAAGATGTAAACATATCGAGAAAAAGTCAATCTCTGTATATATATATATATATATATAATATATATATTATATATATATAATATAAGTTGTAAACACGGTTTGTTTGGAATGGCTTTTTGCCATATATATATATATATATAATATATATATATATATATATATATGGCAAAACCATTCCAAACAAACCGTGTTTACAACTTATCATATATATATATATATATATATATATATATATAAAATAGTATTTGATAATTTGCTTGAAGCATTGTTAAGTATGTTATTATTTATTTGTTAAGAAAGCAATTACAATGCGTATAAAAATTAAAAATAAAATAATGTTCAGTCTTATCGATTTCAAAGAAACTTTATCATAAAGTTTCTTTGAAATCGATAAGACTGAACATTATTTTATTTTTATTTTTATACGCATTGTAATTGCTTTCTTAACATAAATAGATAATAATAATAATAATAATAATAATAATAATAATATATATATATATATATATTATAAAATGGGTACAAGAGATAACCTAGTCAAGTTTCACCATAAGGATCTTCAGGGTTAAATCCACTGAATTAATCAAGACACCGATTAATAGCAGTCGATCTCTCGTGTTTGGTCATTGCATTAAAATGTTCGTTCACAATGCAATGACCACACACGTGAGATCGACTGCTATTAATCGGTGTCTCGATTAATTCAGTGGATTTAACCCTGTAGATCCTTATGGTGAAACTTGAGTAGGTTATCTCTTGTACCCATTTTATAATAAATTTGCTCTACTTAGTATTGAGCACTTTGTATTTCTTATATCGCTGACTTACCCCTCTGAATTCTACACTTACTAACCATCGTGACCAAATTCACCGGTAAGTCAACCTTTCCTTTATAAATATATATATATATATATTGAAGAAATGAATACAATAGAAACCTACTCGAGTTTCATCGTTAGAATCATCAGGGTTAAATCCACTGAATTAATCGAGCTACCGATTAATTGCAGCTGATCACACGTATGTTCATTGAATAAGATTTTACGTTACCTCCAACGATCGTGCCCATATTCACCGGTAAGCCACCCTTTATATAATATATATATAATTATATATATATATATACGAGGGATAAAACAAACTAGCCGCACTCTTGTTTTATGGAAACCGAACTCATTGTGGATGTTTTGATGGACAGAACCAGAATAACCTGCAGAGAACTAGCTACCTCATCGATCATAACTCGCCGCCCAATACTATCTCTCGAGCTGCTGAATGTTTTCATCAGTGTGGAGGTCGACGGGCCTCCTGTTCCTCTTCGTGCGTCACGCTAGTCCCTTCACTTTAAAACGTTTCTATCTACGCATAGATACCTCTGTGTGGGAGTGCACTGTCTTCGTTATATGCTAAAAAAACAATGATGAATTTCAGTTCCTGAAACTCCTTCCAACCAGAAAAATCAGGTCACTTCTTCGGTGGATACTGCAAAGACAGCAAGCAAAATGACGAGCACAACAGTACCAACTATAAGCTGCAAGCATAGAAGACAGTGTGAGAACAATAAAAATATGTTCTGGCGAAAGAGCGGATAATTTTTTTTTTTACTTTTCCTCATGCATCGGCGTTTATAGATAGACAGATAGATAGATAGATAGATAGATTGTGGGAAGCGCGTGGTGTAATGGTTAAAGTCATGGGAAATGGACTCGTCGCCCCGAGTTCAAATCCTGGATGTGGTAATTGCAATTCACTTAGCGCTAGTACCCTCGGGAAAGGTATGAATTCTACTCTTCCTCCAGCTATGGGTAAATAGTAGGTTAGACTGGGCTCTTGAAGCTTGGTTAGGCAACCGGTCTAGGAGAAGGAAAACTCTGAATTCAAACCTGTTGAACTTCGCTTAAGAAATTGACCTTGTGTCACATCCTGCTTGTGCGGGGTGGGGTAAATATGTATAGATAGAATATCATCATCCTCATAGCATTGATTCCCCCCCCCTCTCTCTCTCTCTCTCTCTCTCTCTCTCTCTCTCTCTCATACACACACTCATTCTCCCAGACAAATACCCTCGCATTCTCTCGATATATAACTACCTATCTTTCTATCTGTCTGTGTGTGTTTCTCTCTCACACACACACACACACTCTCTCTCCTCTCTCTCTCTCTCTCTCTCTCTCTCTCTCTCTCATTCACCACCCTCCTTATAGTCCATTGCTTTAGATAAGTCCTCTAAACGATACCCAGTGTCCGCAAAGAGGTGATGATTTAAAAAAAAAATTTACTGGTCGATCAAAACTGGTGTGTCCATGTGTAGTAGTCCATAGGAGAATGTTGAATTCGTCCTTACTTCTCCTGCGTGTCTTGTTCGTCTTTCTGGGATGGTTTGAGAGATGGGAAGTAAGTGGCCGTAAAATAATGGTTGCCAAAATTTGCTCAGTGCTACTTCAGTGGAGAGGGCTTGTTTTGGGTTATTTGGGGATATAACCCTTGCTACTATACACCACTTAAATTTATAGACTAAGCGAGGTCACGTGGTTTAAACCTCAGCCAACCAACAGCACGAATACGTGGCTGGTTGACTACTTAAGCACTGATACTGAGAGACGTCCATTTGTAATCATTGACGAAGGACTTGCAATACTGAGGAGCACCAAGGAACAACCAAAGGATTCTTTACCAAGGATTTCCACAGGACAAGCGCTCTTGCTTCAAGCCTAAAGGATGGTCACTAAAACTGTAACAGCCTAGAACCTAAAATATCAAATTATCTCCTCGTGAGGAAAGTGCTGACTGCTTCGCCTCGGAATAGTTAATGACCAACTAATTTTGCTCCCGCTAATCAAGTAAATTGTTACAGAAGTTTCTTCATGTCGAGCATACTACCAGTGTTACCAGACCACAGGTAGGAGTGGGTCGCAGAAGAGTATTCTTTTTGCAACCCCGACTCGTCAGCCTGCTCCACCTGGGTCACCAGAGTTAACTATTTTATTTTTTCTATAGAATAAATAAAAGTTCAGCGGTACAATGGGACGGGCAAACCCAATTTGTCTGAGAGATGACATCAAGGGGAATTACTCGTCTGGCAACTTACAACCTATGAGAAAAATCTATGAACAGTTTAGCCACGTGAATAAAATAGGAGATACTTTTTTTTTCTTTTTTTTTTAATAAATGGCTTAAATATTTATTAAACTGGGATTTTAACAGTACAATGCTGACGTTTTAGCTTTAAAAAGGTTTAATACAAAAAGAAAGTTGAATTTAAATGAATTTAAAGACGGAAAGCGGAGGAAAAGCGGCTGCTCAACTATAATCTAACGTATGAGAATGTTGTCACGTGGCATGACGTGCCGGGCACGTGACATTCATACACATACACACGCACACGCACACACACATACACACACGCGCGCGCACACGTATATATACACACACACACAGACCAGCTTTAAGAAAGTCTAGAAAGGAACAAGTCATTGTGTCCCGATTACGCATTGGTCACACAAGACTAACGCACTCCTATATACTCAATCAAGAACAACAACCACAATGTGAAACACCTTTGACAGTTAAAAACTTATTCATGGAATGCAGGTTTCTTGTTCACATCAGAAACCGTTATTTTAAAGCAAACAATATGAAATATCTATTTGAAAATGTCAACATGGAGGATATTCTCTCTTTTTTTAGGGAAATAAAATTATACCATAGAATATAGACATGAAACAAATCAATACCATACAACATAATCCCAAATAATGCTAACACATTATTAAAACCAATTACTAAAATGTATAAATATAAATACACGATATGTATAACTTCCTAACCGTTAGGCACGACATAACCCAAGACGGTGCAATATGCCATTAAAACCAACCAGAGAAAATTCTCTCTCAGAGCACTTTCCTCCATCATTTATCATTTTCAAGGATATCAGAAAGATATAGAACCAGCGTTACCTTTTAGGCAAACTATGGGGACGCCTATGGCGCCAACTTTTGAGGTACCACAAATCATCGCAAACTTTGATTGAATTAAGAATGAAGAAAGAACTGTATTGTACACTGTATCATTGACATATACGTCTAATATTTATTGACTTAATGTAAGTAAAGTCGTGGTGGCCTAAAGTTGGTATCAACCAATCAGCGAGGGAGTCTATACCCTTTTCACTAGCGCTACACCAAGGAGATTGTGTTTGCGTCTGATGGGGACCTACCATCAGCTCCTTACTTTACCGCAGAGATCCCTGTGCTACTCATACGCTGAGTTGGCGAGGGCCGGTATCGAACCAGGAACCCTGCGATTCCTAGCGGAACGCCCTACCGACTGAGCTAAACCGAATGTAATAACAATAATTAGCAGGACCTGTGGGTATACCACAGTGAAATGATAATTCAATTACAACGTTTGATATGTTTACTTAAAAGCTATTGAAAATAGTTCGATATATAAAAAATGTAATAATCTTGATTTAACTCTGTCTCACTCTTTCTTAAAAAGTGGGTTGTAAAATATTTACATTGATTTGCCGATAAAAAATCTGGTGGGAGGCTTTTAACATATCTACATTAATTTGCAAACAAAAACGTGACAAAAACACTACTCGGAAAATATCTAAGTTGGGCCGGAAATTACCAAAATATATTCCGTAATTCCCAATTTCAATATTACAAATAAAATAAACATGTAACTTCTTTTTTAATTTTAAATCAGTAACTTCTTTTTAATTTTATGTTGTGCATTTAAGTTGGGTCGGAAATTCGCCAGACGTTGACTTGCTAAAACATAGCGTAAATTAAGACAGGAGACCGTGACGACCTAAGATCAAAATTAACAAAATATATTTTATAATTGACAATTTCAGTATTACAAATAAAACAGACATGTAACTTCTATTTTATTTTTCAATTTATTTTTAATTTTACGTTGGGAATTTAAGCGACGAAAGACCATTTGGAATGTTTCATTTTTAGAATTGCATGAAGTAGAAAGGATGTTGTAGGATGATAACAGACGGAAGATTAAGGAAAACCAGTATTGTTTTTTTTTTGTTTTTTTGCATGAATTAAGTAATAAAGTGACAAGATGAAAATTATTCTATTAATGGTGTTTCGAAAGTTAGAAGTAAATGGTTAGGATTAGTCCATTTCTCTGAATGTTTGAGATGAGGCTTGATGATTAGTATTATCTGTGTTATTCGGACTATTGGCCACATCTTCATTGTTATCTGTACAACGTTTCGGCTGATGTGCCCTCCGGCCTTCTTCAGGTATTTCTTGTCGGACTCGGGAACCTTCTTTGCGAACTCGAGAACCTTCTTGTCCCGAATACGACAAGAAGGTTCCCGATTCTGACAAGAATGTTCCCGAGTCCAAAAAGAAGGTTCCCGAGTCCGACAAGAAATACCTGAAGAAGGCCAGAGGGCATATCGGCCGAAACGATGTAAAAATAATAATGAAGATGAGGACAGTAGTCCGAATAACGCAGATAATACTACATTAGTTTATCAAAACTTTCAAGAGGCCACTCATCTAAAGGCTTGCCTAGGGTAATACACTAAGGTGATACACTGGGAATTATGAAAAAAAAACTAAATTTTGACCATACAACAAAATGGTATATGTATAAACCAGAATCTTTTCTTGGGAATGAAATGCATCTCAGCCAGAAGACCAGACAAAAAAAAAAGAGAGAGAACTTGTCAACTGGTAAATTTTGCCGTTCCAGCAGATCACAGGGTGAAGATGAAATAAAACGAAAAGAAACAATATAGTAAATGGTAAGTATACTTACATTAGTTTATCAAAACTTTCCAGGGGACATGCGCCTAAAGGCTTGCTTAGGGTGCCAAATCATGTTGTACTAGCCCGAGTCATATCCAGGACGCCTCTTGATTTGGGGTGGGTATCTCTCAGTAGGAGATGTATATATTTACCAACCCCTCCGCACGAGCAGGATGTGACACAAGGTCAATTTCTTAAGCGGAGTTTATCAAGTTTAAATTCGGAGTTTTCCTTCTTCTTGGCTGGTTGCCTAACCAAGGTTAAAGAGCCAAATCTGTCCTACTATTTACTTGAAGTGTATAAATATATATTAATATTTTGAAGGCCAATACGTGCTTTAAAAAAAAAGAGAGAAATAAGAAATTACAGTTATTTGCCCATTTCATTCATAAAGAAGAAGAAGAAAGAGAAAAAAAAGGAGAGAAAAAGGAAATAAGAAGATAAATTGTAACCACACAAATAAAAACATAAACAGGTCCATTTCTGAAAATAAACTCTGATGATGAAGCTCATGCTTCGAAATCGATAAGACAAAAATAACATCTTTTTGTTTTTATTTTTT
>CM042172.1:22193559-22208559 GCA_023376005.1 Doryteuthis pealeii
ATTCATTAATTATTAACTAATTAATTTTCAAAATTAGGTATGACTTCAATTAAGCACATATCCTCCAAATATATATTATATATATATATATATATATATATATATAATGTGTATATATTTTTATTTCATTATATTATATAATAGCTCTATTTTTTTATTGAGCACTCTCCCAATAATACTGCACTTTGGCACACCGTTCCAGTAAAACCTGAAACTGTGACAATCCCACACTATAGTATATATATATATATATATATATATATATATATAGCGTGGAAGGGTGAACATCGCGTGTTTGGGACTAAAACATATTTTTAAAAATGGTGACTCTGTAATTGCACTTTTACAAGCGTCTGTTCAACAGCAATTTTAATGATTGATTAATTGATTGATTTTAGTGGCATATCAACAAATCTGGGGTTATTTTATATATACAGGTTAGGGAATCGCGTTCATTGTATATTCATATTTACCATTTTTGAATAGTTGTTTCTTAAGAGGGTCATTTATCTGTCTAGTAGTATTCATAATAAAATATATATATAATATATATATATATATATATATATATATATATATATATATATATATATATGTGTGTTGTGTGTTTGTGTAAGAATATCTATTTATTGTTGTTGTTGGCATCCTTCCGTCTACTAAAGACGATGGCGTAGTGTCTATTTTCTTTTTCTTATCTGCAGTGAGTGGCTAAACAGACCAATTTTTCAATGGCAATCTCTGGTGTAGTGACTGCAAACAAACAGTGATGCTTGCTGAAGTTGCTGTTGTCTCTCCTTTCTTTTGTCTCTCTTTTCTGTGGCGGCATCTTTCCTGTCTTTTTCACTCCCTTTCGTTCCAGAAGTCTCCTAGACTGGTAACCTAGCCATGGTTAAAGAGCCCAGTCTGCCCTGCTATTTTCCCATAGCTGGAGGGAGAATCGGATTCATACTTTTCCCATGGGTATTAGCGCTATGTGAAATGCAAACAGCTTCGTCCAGAAATTGAACTCGTGTCTACAAGTTCATTTCCTCCGACTCTAACCATTAGACCACGCGCCTCCACATTTATATATATATATTTATCTATAATGAGAATAAGATAAAAGAGATGACATGGATCTCCATAATATCCGCAGGTATATATATATATATATATATATATATATATATATATAGTTGTGTCTAGCCACACTGAAGAGGCATGAAACGCCGAAACATGTGTCTGTGGATGACTTATCAATATATGCTCCCATAAATTTGAGCTCTCTAATTGGTAATTTAAATTAACTCTCACTACTAAGCATATAAGCAATGATCGTTTCCCCGGAAATTTGATCTATCAGTGATCGTAAAATACATAACAAACATATGTACTTAATAGTTTAAAAACACCAGTCCCCGCTACAGCTCTCAGTAGACGAGGGTATAAGATATCGGGCTACCATACGGTCAGTCTGAGTTCGACCATAGCCAAAATAAGTTGTGTCTAGCCACACTGAAGAGGCGTGAAACGCCGAAACACGTGTCTGTGGATGACTTACTAATATATATATATATATATATAAGTAATTGGTAATTTGCTTGAAGCATTGTTAAGTATGTTATAATATATTAATAATTTGAAGTCAATTACAATGCGTATAAAAAATAAAAACAAAAAGATGTTATTTTTGTCTTATCGATTTCAAAGAAAATTTCGATAATACAAAAAACATCTTTTTGTTTTTATTTTTTATACGCATTGTTAATATTATATATATATGTGTGTGTGTGTGTGTGTGTGTGTGTGTGTGATTGGTAAAGAAAAGGCTTAACAATCGCCCATTTTATGGTTATGGTACTATTTCTACCCACAGGTACACACAGATAACTGTAGGTAAATTAGGACAAAATTATCGATTTACGTTGCTCTGTTCAATATATATACATGCTCTATGCATGATATTGAGCACGATTAACTTATAAGTATAACACGCTATATTTTCAAACACACATACACACGCTCGCACGAACGCACACATACCTACTATAAAACGGATAGATAACTCTCTGGCGGTCCTTACATATATACATATGTATGTATTCATCAGTTAAAATCCTTGTCACCGTCTGTAGGTACTGACGGTTAGAAGTTTGACGGACGATAAATCGATCGGGTTTCCATCCCGGCTGGAGGTAGTCTGTCACACTGAAGAGACATGATACGTTAAACCACGGTGTCTGTGGATGACTATATATATATATATATATATATATATAATATATATTAATTTAACTATTCCTATCACATTCTCTTTAAGAAGACCATCAAACAGAATCTGTCAGTGTACTATTAATATTTGTTTTTCTATGTATATATATTATATATATATATATATATATATATATATATATTGTATCAAGTGTTTCCTTGATACGATTCAACTAAAATTGAGAATTCAAATGTGCATACAAAGATTTGCATATACCTTTTAAATATACGGGATATTAGAAATTGTATACATATTCCAAAAAGAAATAATGATAAAAAATAATCCATTTCGGCAGCATGCCCTGGAAATTTTGTTTATATAATCACAGACAATCCCTTACAAATGAAAAACTAAAAAAACAAACCGAATTTCTAAACATTTCTGGAAACTAAAAGAAAAAAAAGAAAAACCCACAAATAAAATGGCAAATAATTTTAAAAAAGTTAACAACACTAACAAACAAAGAGTCCCCCTCCGTTCAATCGGCTGGCCATGTCAATCCCTAGCACCAATATGATTGTCCCGACCCAACTGCCCTTATGGCAAGTCTCAAACCTTTTTATCATATGGGTGCTAGAAAGCGGTGGCTGAATGTCTTCATGTCCTGAATATAACGTTACACACTAACAAAGGTTCCAGTTCTGGAGGTCTGGAGAATTTTTGCATTTTTCCAGGTCAGTTAACTTTGAACCACGAATCTTTGAGATTCTAAAAGATGAATATTTCAAAGTTAACTGACTTGAAAAATGTAAAAATAAATATAAAATAATTGGTGCATATCTTTTATTCATTAAAATATCAACACTGAAAATGTTATTAAATTTGGTTAATTCCCTGATTTTTGCTATTCTTTTTTCTTTCAGCGGTTTGACATACGATGGTGGAATTTGGGTCCGTTAAGTTGGATTTAACCGAAAAATGTTAGGACTCACCCTAGTATTTTTCCTATTTTGAAGGGAATCTGAAGTTGTCTAGGTACGTGTTATATTTGCGTACGGACATTATCTAGCTTTGCCGCTCGAGATATATTTTCAATCTTCGACATTGATTACAGTATATATTGTATCAATTAGTTATTGGGAATTCATATCAAGTAGCGTTGATGGATACATTCTAAATTAACATTCTATGATATATTTGTTTGGAGGAAAATAGCATTAATAAAATTCAAAAACCGAAAGAAACTATTAAATAAAAGAAATGAAATTATAATAAAATGTAAACATTCAAATAGTTTTTCAAATTTTGGGGCAGATTTCTTAATATCAGGGTGGAATCTAATAATTAATACTTCAAAATTTTAATTCCTAGTACTTTCGGCACTTCGAAGTGCCATCATCAGAAGTCGGTGTAATTGAATGTTTTCCTGGTTCTATCTAAACGCCCGTCCTGTTCAATACCGTATATATATATATATATATATAATATATATATATATATATATATATATATATATATATATAAAACTCGGTAGAGCTCTTTAGGGGTGTCTTAAATTAACTTTCACTGCCAGCATATATAAAGCATTGATCGCCTGTTCACAGACTGGATCTCTCTGGTGATCGTAAAATATATAAACAATTGTATGTATTTAATATAGTTTAAACACCACCCCTTTACAGCAGCTGTCAAATGTCCGGTTAAAGGTTAAGAAGTCGGGCTGATAAAAGGTCAATCGGATTTCGCTCCTGGTCAGAGGTAGTTGTGTCTAGCCACATTGAAGAGGCGTGAAACGCCGAAACATGTGCCTGTGGATGACTATATATATATATATATATATATATATATATAAGTGTGTGTGCGTGTGTGTGTGTTTATATATATTATAATATATATATATATATAATATAATATAATATATATAATATATATATATATATATATACATATATAATAATATATATTATATATATATATATATATAAATTAAGGTTAATAACATCATATTCACACATTCACTATACACTTAATATCTTTCATTTTGTCCCTCACATAAACATTACTTAACAGTGTCCTAAAGATGGTACAATATACTGAAATGCTTAAGTATT
Source organism: Doryteuthis pealeii (assembly GCA_023376005.1). Lineage (NCBI taxonomy): Eukaryota > Metazoa > Mollusca > Cephalopoda > Myopsida > Loliginidae > Doryteuthis > Doryteuthis pealeii. The sequence goes on from CM042172.1 coordinate 22,197,862, forward strand.
GACACATAAAATTATTTCCCCTAATCATAACATCCTGTGTTTTTTATATTTTTAAAATATTTTCTTCTCATATATATATGTGTGTGTGTGTGTGTGTGTGTGTCTATCAATAGTATATATATTGTTTGGGCTTTGGTGTGAAGCATTAGGAATAAATATCAGAAAGTCGGTTTGAATTGTTAAGTTTCGTTTTATTCGTTTAATTTTCGAGAGCGTTAGTGTCTCTTCTACAGAACGTAAATATGACTGGCCAGGTCTGGCAGCTTTTATAGTAGTCGTATCATCTGTTGGGTGGTGTGAGGACTGTAGAAGAGAAGCTAATGCTCTCGTAAATTAAACGAATGAAACGAAACTTAACAATTCAAAACCGAGTTTCTGATATTTTATTCCTATTGCTTCATACTAAATCTCAAACAATATATATACTATTGATAGACACACACACACACACACACACACAATAATATATATATATATATATATATATATATATATATATATATTATAATATATACTAGCAAATATATGCACCCTCCGGGTGCAAGTATTTAAGTTTTAATGTAATAAAATATTGTATTAAATTAGAAAGGCTAATGAAACTAAATAAGAATACAGATAAAAAGATTTGAAACAGAGGAGTATAATAAAAGATTTGAAACAGAGGGGTATAATAAAAATGGAACAACTGAAACTTACTCTTCCATCACTCTCGTCTTTATTGTTATTTTTTCTAATTTAAGTATTTAGTTAAAAGAGGAAGTAAAGAATAAAATGACATTTATTTTTTCTTGTTAATGGATTTCATTTAAGATTCATTGAAGAGATTTTTGCTTATATTCATTAAAATAAAACCAAACAGTTAGAAATCAATAATACTAAGCACATATTTATTAAATTCGATTTTTTAATATTAATATGCAAATTAGCCTTCCCGTTTACACTGTAAACTGCTATTTTAATAATTGAGGTTTAGATAAAAATAAAATCATGGAGAATGTGATGTCAATAACTAAGAGAATTGTGACTTGAGTAGGAATATAGTTTCGGTTACAGACAGAAAAACACACAATCTCCATTATAATAAGATATATAAACACATATATCAACTAGAATCATACGTGGACCCCTCAACAACAACAACAACACACAAACACACACACACATATATATATATATATGTGTGTGTGTGTGTGTGTGTGTGAAGAAAGGAAGTGAATCCGACAGTATGTAGTATATTAAGAAAAATGAAAAAAACACAGGTTTAAATGGGTTAGTCCTTGTTATTCAGTCTGTTTTAATATACTACATACCGTCGGATTCACTTCCTTTCTTCACATCCTGTCTTTGAAAAAACACACACGGCGAACAAGGATTCATTTTTCCTTCTTCGCCTTACCTGTCCAAGGTTGTTCTCAAGAATTATACATAGGAGAGACGTCCAGACATATTGACCAACGAATCCGAGATCAGAAATGGTCAAATGAACAAACAGACTGAATAACAAGGACTTAAACCCTGTGTTTTTTTCATTTTTCTTAATTATATATATATATATATATATATATATATATATAATATATATATATATATTTGTGTATATGTATAAGTATTACTTACCGGTGGGTATAAGAACGATCGTTGGAAGCGCACAATATCCAGAGGTTAAGGTTGAGAAAAACAAATACAAAGTGCTCATACAATGTAGAGCATAAAATTTATTTAAGAATGGAAATGAGTAACCTACTCGGTTTCATCGATAGATTCTTCAGGTTACTTTAAATTAATCGGGTTTAATCGGGTATACATGCCCGTTGGCATGTTTATAACACCAAAGATTAATCGTAAACCCGATTAATTTAAAAGTAACCCTGAAGAATCTATCGATGAAACTCGAGTAGGTTACTCATTTCCATTCTTAATAAATATATATATATTTATATATATATATATATATTACGCGTGTTTATTATGAATACTACGAGATACTTCTTAAGAAACAACTATTCAAAAAATGTAAATAGGAACATAAAATGAACGTGATTCCCTAACCTGTTTATATAAAATAACCCCAGATTTGTTGATATGCCACTAAAATCAATCAATTAATCAATCATTAAAATTGCTGTTGCAGAGGCGCTAGTAAAACTGCAATTATAGAGCCACACCATTTAAAAAAATAAGTTTTAGTCACAAACGCGCGATGTTCACCCTTCCACGCTATGATGACAACTGAAATGGAATGGCTGCACTGCCCTGTGCAGTCTGGGGGAATCTACCTACCCTCTGGAGAAGTGCAGTCGGCGTATTTTAGTACACCGACTGCACTTCTGCAGAGGGTAAGACTCCCCAATGGGGCCAGCTGTTGGCCGTGGGTGGCGACCCGTGATGCTTAAGGACGGAGTCTTTGTAGATGAGCAGTCCATGACCTGCCACACTCCACTTAGACCCTTACTTGGGCAGGGCGGTCGGTCTGTGAGGCCGCCTCTGATCAATCGGCTGGTCATGTCAAGCTCTAGCACCTATATGATTGCCTCGACCATATTGCCCTTATGGCAAGCCCCAACCCCTTTTTATCATAGGGGTTCTAGAAAGCGGTTGACTGTGGGTCTACATGTCCTGGGAATGACGTTAAACTCTATCTGATAGTGAGGTTCCAGTTCTGGAGGTTTGGGGAATGTGGAGCACCCCTTCATCATCATTGCTCCCTGGTCCACTCTGACCCGAAGTGGTAGTACCTGTTAGGGTTCCATCTAAAGAGAAAAATGAGTTTATAAAAAAAATTGAGTATCCATTAAGAATGAATTCATCTCAAAACTTTGCCGGCATTAAATGACCCACTGAGGTCGATATGCCGTAAAACAAAACAAACAAACAATGACTGCAGATGCCCAAAGACATATATCTCAACGACTTCAGCGCCTGTGCGGCAGCATTTTTAATCTGGGTAATCATTCTGCCAGACCCTGTATATATATTTACCAACCCCTCGCACGAGCAGGATGCGACGTCAAGGTCAATTTCTTAAGCGGAGTTCAGCAGGTTTGAATTCAGAGTTTTCCTTCTCCTAGACTGGTTGCCTAACCAAGGTTAAAGAGCCTAGTTTGCCCTACTATTTACTCATAGCTGAGGGAGAGTAGAATTCATACCTTTCCCAAGGATATTAGCGCTAAATGAATGCAATTACCACGTCCAGGAATTGAACTCGGGGCGACGAGTCCATTTCCCATGACTTTAACCATTACACCACGCGCTTCCTACAGACCCTGTATATTGGAAACTATTTGTCAAGATAAGAATAAGGAATAATAGATATCCATTTCTTTTGTTCAAAGAAATAATCATCCCGCTTCAATATGATAACGGGGTGCCGATATTACCATAAATTTACGGCCGTAAACATTCAAGTGCTCACCCCCAACCCCTTCTCACATAGAAACTCCTCCACCACACACACACACACACAACACACATAGATGTAGGCGTACGAACGCACGTAATGACGTACATACATTAAACGCCCGATTCACCCCCTCCTCCCCTCAAAACACCCCCCCCCCACGCCCGCCGCCGCCGCCGCCGCCATCGTCAATGCTTTACTTTTCACCTTGCGATAATTGATTTTTTTAATTGCTTGAAAGAATTCAAAAATCGTTCATCTTGAAGGTCTTAACAGGAGTTGACAGGAGGTGCGTCGGGGATGAGAATGACAGAAACTCTTTAAAAAAGAATGCTTTAGCGTCTTCATTCAACCGACTTTTAGCTTTCTTCTTCTTCTTCTTCTTCTTCTTCCTTCTTCTTCTTGTATTGTTACTTCTTCCTTCTCTTCCTTCTTCTTTCTTCTTCTTCTTCCTTCTTCTATTCCCCATCCTTCTTCTTCTCCTTCTTTTTTCTTTTTTCTTCTTCTTCTTCTTCTTCTTTTCTGTTCCCCATTCTTCTTCTTGTTCTTTCTTGTTCTTGTCTTCTTCTTCTTCTTCTCTTCTTCTTCTTTCTATTTTTCACATATTTTCTTCTTCTTCTTCTTCTTCTTCTTCTTCTTCCTTAATTTCCATTTTCTTCTTCTTCTTCTTCTTCTTCTTCTTCTTCTCTTTTTTCTATTTCACATTTCTTCTTCTTCTTCTTCTTCCTTCTTTCTCTTCTTCTATTTCCCCATCCTCTTCTTCTTCTTCTTCTTCTTTTCTATTCCCCTTTCTTCTTCTTCTTTCTTCTTCTTCTTCTTCTTTCTTTTTCTCTTCTTCTTCTTCTTTTTCTTCTTCTTTCTTTTCTTCTATTCTCCTTCTCTTCCTCCATTCCTTCTTCTTCTTCTTCTTCTTCTTCTTCTTCTTCTTCTTCTTCTTCTTCTCTTTATTCTTCTTTATTCCCTTCTTCTTCTTCTTCTTCTTCTTTCTTCTTCTTTCTTCTCTTTCTTCTTCTTCTTCTCTTCTCTTCTTCTTCTTCTTCTTCTTCTTCTTCTTCTTCTTCTTCTTCTTTCTCTTCTTCTTCTTCTTCTTCCTTCTTCTTTCTTCCCATTCTTCTTCTTCTTCTTCTCTTTCTTCTTCTTCTTCTTCCTTCTTCCTCCTCTTCCCTTCTTCTCTTCTTCTTCTTCTTCTTCTTCTATCTTCTCTTCTCTTCTTCTTCTTCTTCTTCTTTCTTTTTCTTCTTCTTCTTCTTTTTCTTCTTTTCTCTTTCTTCTTTTCTTCTTTCTTCTTCTTCTTCTTTCTTCTTCTTCTTCTTCCTTCTTCTTTCCTCTTCTTCTTTCTTCTTCTTCTTTCTCTTCTTTCTTCTTCTTTTCTTTTCTATTCTACCCATTCTCTTCTTCTTTTTTTCTTCTTCTTCTTCCTTCTTCTTCTTCTTCTTCTTCTTCTTCTTCTTCTTCTATTTCTCTCTTTCTTCTTCTTCTTCTTCTTCTTCTTCTTCTTCTTCTCTTCTTCTTCTTCTTCTTCTTCTTCTTCTATTCCTCTTCTCTTCTTTCCTTTTCTTTCTTTTCTTTCTTCTTCTTCTTTCTTCTATTACATCTCTCTTCTTCTTCTTNTAGTCAGACATCGGCGGCAGGTAGCATCTTAGATGGATGAAGGATAGTGATCTGGATAGGAGTCAGAAATTGGGAGCACTATAGCCGTCAATGTTGTGCTTATGTTCTCGCCCGTGCCAGCCATAGTGTTCAGATAACTGGTAAATACATTTGCAATATTTCTATGGAAGAGATTATGTAGCTTAGAAATGAGGGTAAGCCACGGGTATGGATAGAACCTGTTAGTTATTTCAGTGAGGAGTAAAACTGCTGCATTGTAATTTGAAGTTAAACTTTGGTAATGGTGGAGCTTATCATTTCCCCAGGGGGACTCATTCAAATCAAATCCATGCGTCTCAGGACGACTAAGTTGAAAAGTTATCTGCATCACTGGCATCAAGGCATATCTCGCGCCATTTCTTCCGATTTGATGCTGAGTTTATCCAAGCACTCGGTTAATTGAAGCTTTCAAATTGGTCCTTCAATTTATCTTAATGGCGTAGGAGAGGACGAGTCCAATTGAACGCTTAGCTATTGGTAATTGTCCATTATAAAATCTCTTTGGAAGGCTGTTCTCAATTCTATTTATATGTATTTATTATATATGTATATAGTATATTTAATAGAAAATATTTGTGTGGTGTGTGTGTGTGCTGTGTGTATTAAGACCAACCAAATTTTCCCAAGCAGCTCCGGTTAATATTGAAAAGCGTTTCAAATTGTCCTTTAATTTATCTTTAGTGGCGTAGGAGAGGACGTCCGAATTGAGAACGCTTAGCATTTGGTAATTGTCCTATAACTTCTTTGGGGAAGCCTGTTTCATTCTATTTATATTGTATTTTATTTTTATATAATATTATATATATATATATATAGATTAATAATATATAGATATCTATATACAATCAGCCAACACATTATTATATATTTTAGCGTGATGTGTGTGTGTGATTGTGGAAAAGGTGAATTGAGTGAGGTGTGTGTGTGTGCAAGGACTACATGCAAGTACGCTAGGAGGAGTAGTAAAAGACAACATACGCATCAGACCCTAGGAATTATGCAACTTCCCGCCTGGCCACGCGACTAGGAAAAATTGTCCTCAATTTATCTTTATGGTGTTGAGAGAGGACGTCCAATTGAATGCTTAGCATTTAGGTAATTGTCCGTATAAAATCTTCTTTGGAGGCCTGTTCTTATTCTATTTATTGTATTTATTATATAAGGGGCCGGGTTAGCTCAGTCGGTAGATGCGTTCGGCTAGTAAATCACAAGGTTCCTAGTTCGATACCGGACCTCGCCAAACTCAGCGTATGAGTAAGCACAGGGATCTGTGCGGTAAAGTAGGAGCTGGATGGTAGGTGTGGTGCTCCACCCCAGTGCTAATATACAATCTCCTTGGTACTAGCGAAATTGAAAAGGGGATAGACTCCCTCGCTGACTGGCTGATACTGACTTTAGGCCACCCCGACCTTTACTTTTTTACTTATTATATATATATATACATATATATATATATATATACCAACACACATCCATATATATATATATATATTGTGTGTGTGTGTGTGTGTGTGTGAGTGTGTGTGTGCAAGACCAACCAAAGCTGGGGATATAAACAGCACATACCATCAGACCCTAGAATTATCAACTTCCGCCTGCCACGCGACAGGAAATAATTATATATTAAAGAGAGAGAGAGAGGGGGGAAGAGAGAGAGAGAGAGAGAGAAAGAGAGAAAGAGAGACCATCATACGTGCGAGTGTGCACGCACGTGTTTGTATGAACCTGACGTCATGGATATGCGCTGGCAGCCAATCCTTCGCACGTGCGCCGCGGTCATTACGGTTTCGATACGCGTGCGGTGCACACGCCCGTACTTGATGACCAACGTTTAAAATGGTCTCACGAAATTTATAGCAACACTGAAAAAAAAAAGACAGAAAAAAAAAACAAAGCAAAACAAACAAAAAACAACAACACCAAACAAAAACAATAAAAAAACTCACTAAAACTGACTTGTAGATTAACGTGTTAACTCCATGAACGAAATGTCTCTCGTCGGGCGCCACCCCCCCCCCATCTCCCCGTAATGTAACGGTTGGGGGGGGGGCTAGGCCCATTGCGATTGACTGATTAATTCTGGCGGCATGTTAACCCCTCTAGGGTTATTATATACCTATATATATATACCAACCCCTCCGCACGAGCAGGATGTGACACAAGGTCAATTTCTTAAGCGGAGTTTAACAGGTTTGAATTCAGAGTTTTCCTTCTCCTAGACCGGTTGGCTAACCAATGTTAAAGAGCCCAGTCTGCCCTACTATTTATCCATAGCTGGAGGGAGAATAGGATTCATACCTTTCCCAAGGGTATTAGCGCTAAGTGAAATGCAATTACCACGTCCGGGATTTGAACTCGGGGCGACGAGTCCATTTCCTATGACTTTAACCATTACACCACGCGCTTCCTACTTTTATACCTATATGTTAGGGAAGTGTAGGAAGCGCGTGATGTAATGGTTAAAGTCATGGGAAACGGACTCGTCGCCCCGAGTTCAAATCCTGGACGTGGTAATTGCATTTCATTTAGCGCTAATATCCTTGGGAAAGGTATGCATCCTACTCTCCCTCCAGCCATGGGTAAATAGTAGGACAGACTGGGCTCTTTAACCTTGGTTAGGCAACCGGTCTAGGAAAAGGAAAACTATGAATTCAAACCTGCTGAACTCCGCTTAAGAAATTGACCTTGTGTCACATCCTGCTCGTGCGGAGGGGTTGGTAAATATATATATGTTAGGGAATTGCGTACATTGTACGTTTATATTTACATTTTTATATAGTTTTTAGGGGATTAAACCCCGAAAACAAATCAGGAGCCGGAGTCCCGAAGGTGGTGTGATGCTGAAATCTAGTATTACCCATCAACTCCTGCCACACTACCGTTGCCAAACCGCATTGGTACCTTACCTTTCCTTTGGATCACAGTGCCAGTGTGGAGTGGGGGATTTGCTGCATGGGCAACAGCTTATCCTCCACGCGAACCTGCTCAGGTTATGTATTTCAAAGAAGAAGAAAAAAAAACTTTGACACTGCGCCATCGCCTCTCGTAGACGGAAGGCTGTCAACCATATAGAGTCTTAAGATTTTTTTTTTTGGGGGGGGGGTGGGGGTCTGCTATAAACAAATTGTCAGTCATATAGAAGTCCGATCTCACTGACAAACTAAAGCAACAATTCTTCCAGGCCGAAAGAAAATAAAAACTGGAACATAAACACATCAAACCCTGATGATGGCAATTCGAAGTGCCGAAAGTACTTGGGATAAGAACTTCGGTGGACTAATTTACGGATTACATCCAAATGTAAAAAAAGGCTTGCCAGAAAGCTCGAAAGATCGTTAATAAAATTGTTAAACAGGAGACGTGACTTTTGTTTAATTCTACATGTATAAATGAAAAGATGCTGCCCAAACACACACACACACACACTCACACACACACACACACACACACACACACACACATATAAATATTATATATTTGGGAGAATATGTGCTTAATTGAAGTCATACCTAATTTTTGAAAATTAGTTGATAATTAATGAATTAGGCGAGCGTATCTGTTCAAATGTAAAGCGTAAACAATTCGAGAAAAAGTCAATCTCTGTATGTATGTTTTCTCGATTTGTTTACGCTTTACATTTGAACAGATACGCTGGCCTAATTCATTAATTGTCAACTAATCAATTTTAAAAAAATTAGGTATGACTTCAATTAAGCACATATTTCCCAAAATTGTCGGCTAACTCAAACAGATTGTTTATTTACTTTTATATATAATATATAGTATATATATATAATATATAATATATATTATATATATATGAATATGATATAATGAAAAAACAAAGATGTTTACAACTGAATGGGGCTCATCAGGAGAGAAGTGTGCAAACCGTTTCGGTTTGCACACTTCTCTCCTGATGAGCCCATTCAGTTGTAAACATCTTTTGTTTTTTCATTATATCATATTCATACTGACGGATTAATTTCCATTTATTTTCACATATATATATATATATATATATATATATAATATATATATATCAAACACATCGCTTGTGTATTTACTTCTCATACTGTCGTGTAGAAAAAGTCACTATAAAAGGAATAAAACCTACTTCTAAATAAAACGAAAAATCTAAGAAAGTCCGGTTGGTGTAGGGGTTACGGTCCTCGCCTGTCAGCTTGATAGTCAAGGTTCGAATCACACACAAGGCGGTCTTCCTATCTATAGCTCTGCTGATGAGGCCTGATAGGCCGAAATGTACATACAGAGATTGATTTTTCTCGATTTTTTTTAGCCTTACATTTGAATAGGTATGCCCGCCTAATTAATTAATTATTTATTAATTAACTTTCAAAATTAGGTACGACTTCAATTACGCACATATTCTCCCAAAAACAGTCGGCTAAAAAAAAAGCCATATCATAAACACATCGCTTGTGTATTTACTTCGCATATATATATATATATATATATATATATATATATATATATATATGAAAAGAATTATTGTAATATATAGATGAAATAAACATCGATGTTGAAGATGAGGGCAATGATGAAGATAAAATCTTATATAAACATTGACAATTAAGTCCGACTCCTATGTCATTCTTCAGATGCTATCATACGCAACTTAGCGCATGCTCGCAACAACAATAAACAGCGCTAATAACGAGTGATAAGAACAGACACACGCAGCGCTTCATTTTTCCCGCCCGCTGAGTCAACCAGGTTGTCGTAGCCCCGAGATAATTCAGCCAAGTAAAGCAAATGGCTGCCGTCAACGACACCCACTTCGTCAATACGACTGCCTCGCCACTCAGCACGTCGTTACGTCTTAAGAGTCCCTAGCGCCCCGGGGGGTCAGGGGATTAATTGACGTCTTGGCCCACAGGAGTAAGCTTTATGGTAGTCGGTATTGGGGGAAACAATGGCGGACTACTAAGGGGGAAACATCTGCCGGGTCTGCTACGATTCTGGGATACCGTACTGCGGTAAATAGAGACGGTGCGTAGGCCAATTCGTGACTAGATTTCATCCCGCGCGAAAAAGGAGACAAACAGAAAGGGGTGAAGGGGGGGGGGGAGATATATACGCGCACGAGAGAAAAAGTGAGAGAGAAAGAGAAAGAGGTATAAAGAGAGAGAGAGAAAGAGAGAGATAGAGAGACAGAGACAGAGAGACAGAGACAGAGAGACAGAGACAGAGAGAGAGAGAGAGAGAAAGAGAAATAGAAGAGAAAGAGAATATATATACGCACACGAGAGAAAAGTGAGAGAGAAGGGAAAGAGGTATAAAGAGAAGAGAGAGAGAGAGAGAGAGAAAGATAGATATATACGCGCAAGAGAGGAAAAGTGAGAGAGAAGAGAAAGAGGTATAAAAGAGAGAAAGAGAGAGAAAGAGAAAGAGAAAGATAGATATATAATACGCACACGATGAAAAGTGAGAGAGAAGAGAAAGAGGTATAAAGAAGAGAGAGAGAGAGAGAAAGAGAAAGAAAGAGAAATAGAAAGAGAAAGATATATATATACGCGCACGAGAGAAAAGTGGAGAGAAAGAGAAAGAGGTATAAAGGAGAGAGAGAGAAGAGAGAGAGGGTGAGAGAGAGAGAGAGAGAGAAAGAGGAAAGAGAAAGAAAGAGAAAG
>CM042172.1:22218559-22228559 GCA_023376005.1 Doryteuthis pealeii
AATAATTTACAAAAGATGTGTGGTGTGAGTATTACTTTTGTATGTCCGCCCTATCAGCTGGGGCTGTAGAATACGCCCACTGCACCTCTGCAGAGTAGTACCCCCTACACACACTCAATAGAAACACCTATTAGCTGCGGATGGCGACCCGTGATGCTTAAGTACTGAATCCTGGTGTCTGAGCAGTCCATGATATGCAACAATCCACTTTGGTTTTTATTTAGAATAGACGAGCGGTCGAAGATTCCCTCCCCCTCTGATCAATCGGCTGGTCACGTCAAGTTCTGGTACCTTTATAATTGTCCCAACTCTATTGCTCTTATGTCAAACCCTAACCATTTTTAGCATATATGTGCTAGAAGGCAGTAACTGAGGGTCTTAGTCCTGGATATAATGTTAAGCTGCATCTAATATTAAGGTTCCAGTTCTTGAGTTCTGGGGAATGTGGAGTATCCATGTATCACCAAAACTCCAAGGTCGACTCTAACTCGGAGAGGTAGTACCTGTTACGGTCCCACCCATGGGTTATATAGAAAAACGAAGCGCGTGATGTAATGGTTAAATTCATGGGAAATGGACCGAGTTCAAATCCTGGATGTGATAATTGCATTTCACTTAGCGCTAATACAATTGGAAAGGTATGAATCCTACTCTCCCTCCAGCTATGGATAAATAGTAGGTCAGACTGGGTTCTTTAACCTTGGTTAGGCAACCGGTCTAGGAGAAAGAAAACTCTGAATTCAAACCTGCTGAACTCCGCTTAAGAAATTTACCTTGTTTCACATCCTGCTCATGTAGAGGGGTTGGTAAATATATATATATAGAAAAATGAATTAAAAAATCTCCTTGGTCTAGCGCTATAGAAAAGGGGATAGACTCCCTCACTGTCACTCATAGGCCGCTCCGACGACTTTACTTTACTTTATTTTATGATGACTTAAAGAACAGTAGGGAGTGTGGATTATCCCTTAATCTCCATTACTCCCAGGTCCACTCTAACCAGGTGTGGTAGTACCTGTTAGGGTCCCACCCATGGGATATATATAAAAATGAGCTTTTAAAAGAATGTGATTAAAAAATTTGTTTTCAAAAAACAGAATGCACAGAATCAATAAAACGTCTTCGGCATAAAATAACTCAACAAGGGTTGACATGCCGTAAAATTCAAGTAAACCATCAACCAGTTTTGGAGTTTTGAGGAATGTGGAGTACCCCTTTATCGCCATTACTCCCAAGTTCGATTCTGAGCCAGAGTGGTTGTACCGGTTAGAGGGCTGGTTTATTTTATGCTTTGCAGTTAGCGGATCTAGTGCAGAGTACGTTCATTTTGTACATTTTTTGCAACAAAAACACAGTGTCTTAACTCTTTGCCTACCAAATTTCCCTCCACGACTGTACCAAATTTTCTTGGTGTTTTTTTTTACCTTTATGAAGGGATATTTCAAAGTTCATTATCTGTTCACCTCAGAACTTATTCTATTCAAATGAAGTCCTATTATCATTAGTCCTTCTGTCCAATTATAATGAACTAGTCATCAGTTTTTGTACCTTGCTTGGGTTTGGTATGCGTAAAATTGAGACGCTGTAAGTTGTTTAAAGTAGGCAAAAATGAAGAGAGTTTTTGCACATGGTTACATGATATCAGACATTCCTATCTAATACAATTAATTTTTGACCCATAGAAAGGACCCTAACAGGTACTATCATCTCAGGTCAGAGTGGACCTGGGAGTAATGGGAATGAAGGAGAACTCCACATTTCCCGGATCACCAGAAATGCCGACACCATCAAATTCAGTTCAGTGACATAGCCAAGACACCCCTTTATATATATATATATATATATATATATATATATATATCAACCCCTCTGCACGAGTAGAATGCGACACAAGGTCAATTTCTTAAGCGGAATTTAACAAGAGTGAATTCAGAGTTTCCTTCTCCTAGACTGGTTACCTATCTTAAAGAGTTCAGTCTGACCTGCTATTTACCCATAGATGGAGGGATAATTGGATTCATATTTTTCCCATGGTATTTGCGCCATGTGAAATGCAAACAGCTTCATCCAGAAATTGAACTCGGGTCGACGAGCCCATTTCCTACGACTCTAACCATTAGACCACGCGCCTCCAATCCTTATATACTGTCTCTTGTAACGTAGGCATGGTCAAAATTTCTGTACTTCGTTTTTTCTTTAAATTTCATAGGAAAAATTAAAATTCTGAATTATCTATTTCAATTTTCCCCTAAACTTCGATAAAAAAAGAAAACTTTCTGTGAAATTCTTAATTATATTACACTGAAACGTTAAAAAAAAAAACATCGTCAAAGGAGAAAAAAACCGGCAAAATGCCCCATTTTGAGAGATATAGATTTTGATTTATAAAATTCTCTTGTTTTTAATAATTTATATATATATATATATATATATATATATATATATATGTGTGTGTGTGTGTGTGTGTGTGTGTGTGTGTGTGTGTGTGAAGAAAAGGAAGTGAATCCGACGGTATGTTTAATATTAAGAAAAATTGAAAAAACACAGGTTTAAATGAGTAAAGTGGTAAGTTTATTGGCCGACGCTGAAGATGATCTAATTGATAGATCGAGACACTGCAGTGACGGCCAATAAACTTACCACTTAACTCATTTAAACCTGTGTTTTTATTGTGTGTGTGTGTGTGTGTGTGTAAGTTGAAAATGGAAATGAATCCGAAGATATGTTGAAAGAAAAAATGAATAAAGTAAAGAAAATGTTGAATGGATAAAATAAATTTAATATGAGTTACTAACACGTGTTTCGGCCAGGAGTTTGTTCATGTACACATGTATTCTATTTATTATTATTTTAAATATGAAATGAAATAATAATGATAGAAAATTAACTCAAGATTTTTAATCATACAAAGAATAACGGCCTTCATCAGAGTAAAATGTTTGATATTTGAAGTTAAAACGATCAAAATTCAGAGAATTTTGAAGTGTTCGAACAATGATTTTTTATTTATTTGAGAGACGCTCCACCTCCACAGGAAGAGAAAATAGTGATATTTGTGTGAAGGTTAATATATATATATATATATATATATATTCTCTTGCCACCTGAAACAAACATCGTTACATATTAAACGCACACATCAACCCAAAAGTTAAAAGAATATTATCTTGCCACCTGAAACATATATATATATATATATATATATATATATATATATATATATATAATATATATATATATATATAGTGTTCAAATAGACTAATATTTTTAAAGAAATTGGGAAAATTTGTAATCAATTTTTTAGATTGTTTTTTTTACTCCCATCCATTTTTTTTTCAGTAAAAAGTTAACAAAGGAATAAATACCTACGATTTTCTGTAAAAATGTATGTGTAAAATATTCAAAATAATTATTTGATTAATAGAGGCACGCAACATTTCATTTGAGGGGGGGGGCAGAACTAAGTTTCCATTTCAAATTATTTTATTTTATTTTTACACGTTTAATAAATTCGATGATTTTACTTACTTATGATACAAACCCTCTGACATTGAATTTTTGACTCCCACACACCTCAGGCAAAATATTTTAAAAAATAAATTCAAATATATATATATTATTTCTAAACTCAACCGGTGTGAAAAAAAACCCAGATAAATCATTTTTTTTTTAATTAAAAAAATTTCCAACTGATATCTAGGGGGAAAAATTAAAAAATAAAATACCAAAACACTCGTACTTTCTGAAAATAATCATCAGTATCGTTATGTAGTTGTCAAAAGAACAAAAACACCGAAGAAGTTTACTAAGTTATATATGTAAAAGTGCTGAATACGCTAAGTAGAGCATAATTATAAGGACCTACTTGAGTCAGACACTATCTACCTAGGTTTCACCTGAATGGTTCTTCAGGATAATTCTGACTTATCAGAATTATCCAGAAGAACCATAGAAGAAACCTAGATAGTGTCTGACTCATTTAGGTCCTTATATATATATGTATATATATATATATATATATATATATATATATATATATTATATATATATATATGTGTGTGTGTGTGTGTGTGTGTGTGTGTGTGTGTGTGTGTGTAAGAATGGAAAGGGAATTGAATCCGACAATATGAGGAAACAATGAGTAAAGAAAAGAAATGTAGATGGATAAAAATGAATTTTATCGATATCACATTTAATCGATATCACTTAAACATGTGTTTCGGTCCTATTATTATTATTATCATCATTTCAACATCATCTGATTATTTTAATAATAATAATAGCGTAAATCCGTATACATTTTGATAAACGGACCGAAACACATGTGTAAGTGATATCGATTAAATGTGATATCGATAAAATTCATTTTTATCCATCTACATTTCTTTTCTTTACTCATTTTTTCCTCATATATATATATATATATATATAATATATATATATGTATGTGTGTGTGTGTGTGGTGTGTGTGTGTGTGTGTGTGTGTGTGAAGAAAAGGAAGTGAATCCGACGGTATGTAGTATATTAAGAAAAATTGAAAAAACACAGGTTTAAATTAGTTAAGTGGTAAGTTTATTGGCCGACGCTGAAGATGATCTAATTAATAGATCGAAACACTGCAGCGACGGCCAATAAACTTACCACTTAACTAATTTAAATCTGTGTTTTTTCAATTTTTCTTAATATACTATATATATATATATATATATATATATATATATATATATATATATATATATTATTTGTTGGGTACCAAGTTTCTTGGTACAAGGATGATTCTATTCTCTACCAGTAATTTGTTGTAGAGTTCAGGTTCTGTATGAGACCTCAATGCTTGATTTTTATTAACAGGAAATGGTCCATAATAACGATGCCCCTGGTATTTAAGGCCTTTTTATTTAAAAAAAAAAAAAAAATATATATATATATATGTTGTGTGTGTGTGTGTGTGTTGTGTGTAATTAAACAAAAGACACGTCTCCTGTTTAACAATTTTATTAACGAACTTTTCGAGCTTTCTGGACAACTTTTTTACATTTGGAGGGAATCCGTGGATTAGTCCACCGAAGTTTTTATCCCAAGTACTTTCGGCACTTTGGTGGACTAATCCACGGATTCCATCCAAATGTAAAAAAAAGTTGACCAGAAAGCTCGAAAAGTTCGTTAATAAAATTGTTAAACAGGAGACGTGACTTTTGTTTAATTCTACATGTATAAATGAAAGAATGCTGCCCAAATACACACACACACACACACACACACACACATACACAGATATATACAAATAAATTATATATATATATATATATATATATATATATATATATATATATATATAAATAACTTGTATGTATGTCACGATATACATAAATTTAGAAATATATATATATATATATATATATATATATATATATATATATATAAATAAAACATGTATGTATGTCACGATATACATCAATTTTGGAAATACTTCCAGATGGTAATTACTATCATTGGTGTTAAATCCCTCTCGCTACACAAAGAGAAGTTAAATAAATTCGCCGAGCGTCTGTATATTAAATAAAATTCAAATATATGCAAGTTTAACAAATTATATTAGTTAAAAATGCAACGGTGGCGCATTTCGGACATTTAACATTAATTTAAATAAAATAGTTACAGAACAATGGCGCCCACAAATACGTGAGTGCGCATGTGCAGGAAATTTTCTTAATGGCAAAAATAAAAAAATGAAAAATAAAAAATGAAAACAAAAAAAAACAAGAAATATATATAAAGAAAAACAACAGGAAAACACAGGTATGCGAGCAACATGGAGTATTTAATAAAAGGTTAGTATCGCAAACAATTAAAATTGCAATGAGTTCGAACCTCACTGTGTACCTTTCACTATTGTTTTTGTGCTATACTTAACTAAAATTGTGGGGGATTAAAATAAACTAAAACCAAATAAAATAAAATAAAGCCTATGAAAATAAGTATTATAATTAATTAATTAATTAATATTTACGTCTGAATTCATTCGGGGGTAACTAGGTACAAAATTAATTGCTGTGGCAAGAGAAAATGTAAAAAATTGGAAAAATCTGTACAATGTTGTACAGATAACAATGAAAATGAGGACAACAGTCTGAATAATCAAAATAATACTAATTATCAAGCCTCATCTCAACAATTCAGAGAAATAGTGTAGATAACAATAAAGATGAGGACAATAGTCCGAATAATACAAATAATACTAATTATCAAGCCTCATCTCAAAAATTCAGAGAAATAGTGTAGATAATAATAAAGATGAGGACAATAGTCCGAATAATCAAAATAATACTAATTATCAAGTCTCATCTCAAAAATTCAGAGAAATAGTGTAGATAACAATAAAGATGAGGACAATAGTCCGAATAATACAAATAATACTAATTATCAAGCCTCATCTCAACAATTCAGAGAAATAGTGTAGATAACAATAAAGATAAGGACAATAGTCCGAATAATTCGAATAATACTAATTATCAAGCCTCATCTCAAAAAATCAGAGAAATAGTGTAGATAACAATAAAGATGAGGATAATAGTCCGAATAATACAAATAATACTAATTATCAAGCCTCATCTCAAAAATTCAGAGAAATATTATAGATAACAATAAAGATGAGGATAATAGTCCGAATAATACAAATAGTACAAATTATCAAGCCTCATCTCAAAAATTCAGAGAAATAGTGTAGATAACAATAAAGATGAGGACAATAGTCCGAATAATCCTAATAATACTAATTATCTCAAAAATTTAGAGAAATAGTACAGATAACAATAAAGAAAAGGACAATAGTCCGAATAATCCAAATAATACAAATTATGAAGCCTCATCTAAAAAATTCAGAGAAATAGTGTTGATAGCAATAAAGATGAGGACAATAGTCCGAATAATCCAAATGATATTAATTATCAAGCCTCATCTCAAAAATTCAGAGAAATACTATAAAAATGAATTAAATTTTTAAATAAGTAAAACACCCAAAAGACACTAGTCAGAAAGAGCCAAGAAACGCATGTGCAGTGAAGGTTCGCACTTCCTGGCGCCAAATAGAAAGAGGGTTTTTTTTTCAGACCGAGACGTCATAGGGCTCACACCTGTTGCTGGTTCGGGGAGAATTATTCCCTTTCAAAAGATAGTTGTGACCAAGGAAATAAAAATGTGTTATGGTAATTTACCACGCACGCATGAATTCTCCCAACTATAGATAGCAGCAGGTTCTGCATTTAAGCGAGAGTTAATATTTCAGCGGATAGCCGATAAGACAGCCTTGCTAGTAACCTTCTCATTTTGTATGTTTGTACTACTGTTCTTTGTTAATATATTTGCTTAACTCATTTTCTCTCTTGTGTATATTCTGGCCCATAACCAGGCCACAACAAATAGTCAACCTTAAAATTATCTAGACCCTCCTGTCTTTCTTTACCCTGGAATGAATTGAGTTTATTTCAGATTACAACCACCCAAAGATTAATTCTACGATTTGGGGTTAAAACATACAAACAGGAGCACCCAACACTGAAGAACCGACCAACGACTACTACAGAGGTATTGTTGTATATTGTACAAACGAAAATATGAATTTCTGGTTAAATTAAACAAAGAAAAGACGAAAAAAAATGACAAAGGACTTTTTTCCCGGTAAAAGCGAAAAGAAGTTAAAAAACGGAAGAGAGGGTTTCCGGTCAAGGAAGCAGGGAGAGGATAAAGAAATACATAACAAAGGTCCGTTATCAGTTCAAAAGATAAAGATGCGTAGGCGTGTCGTCAATACAAAGGCCAGAGGGTCGAGTCGTCAGCGGACAGTCAGACAGAAGACGCGAACAGGGAACAAGTGAGCGTGACGGCCGCTCACGGTCACAGCCACAGGCTGCGAGGCGTCACCTAGCCACCCCATCTCACTATCGCCACAATCCCAACAGTAGTGCCAGTCATCGTCAACCCTCGGTCAAGTCATTGTCAATGCCCGCCGCCCACCACCAGCTGAGAAGAGAAATAAAGTCAAAACTCCTACTATAGATCATGTGTTGTGATTTCATTAAGCGACTACTACATATATCGTCTAGGGTTAGTGACGATACCCGCTACGTATGCACATACACGAAGTAGGGCCGTGAATTTGAAGCCGCTATATAACATATAGAATTTGATGCCAGTATGCAACAGTATGCGATTAACATGGAGTATTTTAATAAAATTGCATGTTATTAGTATACCCACCCGCCTTTCGGGCGGGGGCCCAGTGGTTTCGGCCCTCGATCGTGGTTACAATTAATAGCGTTGATCCCAGGGGGCTACCTCCCATGCAATACCTGCCCCTCGATTTAAAGGGGCAGGACTGGGTTTATTGCCCAGTGCCTGAGGCACCCCGCTTGAGGGGGAATGCCGACGAGATCAACGCAATTTTTACACCCGCTACCCATAAGTCACGGTTTGTAGATGGTACCACATTAATAGGGCATTGTGCCTAACTCGTACACGTGGGGTACCTGGTAAATATCGAGTAACATGGAGTATTTGTTAAAAAGTTAGTATCGCAAACAATTAAAATTGCAATGAGTTCGTACCACACTGAGTGCCTTTCACTATCTTATTATAATGGAGATTCGGTGTTTGTTTGTCTGTAACCGAAAGTACGCCAATGCTTACATCACAATATCTTCAAGAAAAGAGTAAGTTTATCGAATAGTATTTTATTTATAGTCCAAATCATTAATACATAGAATAAATCTTATTTATTAATGAGGTCTTTATGAAAATCTGAGTTAGATTTGCCTCAAAACAGCCCATGTTATTAGTGTGTTTAAAGTCCTGTAATATGTATTATATATCACTATGAAATCAAGTAAGTATAATCGTCGGGGCGGCCTAAAGTCGGTATCAGCCAGTCTGCGAGGGAGTATATCCCCTTTTCAATAGAGCTAGATCAAGAAGATTGTTTGGGCGTCTGAGGTGGAGCGCCACACCTACCATCAGCTCCCTACTTTACCGCACAGATCCCTGCGCTACTCATACGCTGAGTTGGCGGGGACCGGTATCAAACTAGGAACCTTGTGGTTTCTAGCCGAACGCTCTACCGAATGAGCTAACCCGGCGCCTACATAATAATGGTGTAGTTAATTTGCATACTGGTTTTAACAAAACCGGGTTTAATAAATAATTACTTGGTGTTATTGATCTCTAATATTATTTTCTTATTCTCCAGCTTATTAAAATCAATGATATTAATGATTTAAAAAAAAATAGAAACCAATTAAAGTGTGATTAAGTAAATGAAATCTTTTGGTTAAAATTGCAAATCGTTGTCAAAATTAAAACGGAAAAAATTGGCTTGGGCATAGATTTTAATCAATTTAATTATTACTAAGGACACGATCTAGATTATTTTTTACTTAAATTTTAACCGTTAGTTGTATTTTTAACCGTTTTTCATTGGACGTTATTTTCCTACAGAGGGCCGCAAGAGAACTAATTTATAAGGGAGATAAATATTTTCCGAGAATTTATTAACATAAAAACACGGATTATTACACTTTTGGTCATCCATACTTAAGAAAAGCACGCGTCGCCTGTAATATTGAAATAGAATGTACGTTTTTTGTTTGTACTTGTTTATTAATTCTGACTTATCATTTATATGTTTTATTTTATCTATTTTTCCCTTAAACGTTGTGTAAGGGTTAAAATTTAATTAAAAAATAACATAATTCGTGTCCTTAGTAAATACATTAAAATCTATGCCCAAGCTAAAATTTTCCGTTTTAATTTTGAAAAAAATTCCATTTTAATTGTTTCTAATTAGTCGTAATTTGCAATAAAAACGGATCACCTTATCCCAGCAAGAAGACCAGACCTAGTGTTGATAAACAAAAAAGAAAGAACTTGTCAACTGGTGGATTTTGCAGTGCCAGCAGATCACAGGGTAAAGCTAAAGGAAAACGAAAAAATGGACAAATATCTGGAC
>CM042172.1:22233559-22243559 GCA_023376005.1 Doryteuthis pealeii
TATATATATATATATATATATATAATCGCGCACAAAGCACTGCCCTGTCTATAGCTCTGCTGATGAGGCCTAATGGGCTGAAATGTACATACAGAGATTGACTTTTTCTCGATTTGTTTACGCTTTACATTTAAACCGATATGCACGCCTAATTCATTTAATTATAATTAATTAATTAACAAATTAGGTATGACTTTAATTAAGCACATAATCTCCCCTACAAATTGTCGGCCTTCGCCATTTTCAAACACATCGTTTGAACACTTCATATATATATATATATATATATTATATATATATATTATATAAAAAATAAACATATAAAGGTTTATATATTTAATGACATAGGAACAGTCACGACCATTGGTTTCATGCATGCGGGCGTAACCGCAAACATTCGTCAGGTGACGTTGGGGTTTTAAGTTCAAATGCTGTTGGGGTTTTAAGTTCAAATGCATTTGAACTTAAAACCCCAACGTCACCTGACGAATGTTTGCGGTTACGCCCGCATGCATGAAACCAATGGTCGTGACTGTTCCTATGTCATTAAATATATAAAACCTTTATATATTTATTTTTTATTATATTATATAATAGCTCTATATTATATAGAGCACTCTCCCAATAATACTGCACTTTGGTATATACCGTTCCAGTAAAAGTTGAAACAGTGCCAATCCTACACTATAGTTATATAGTTATATATATATATATAATATATATATATATATATATATATATGTGTGTGTGTGTGTGGTGTGTGTGTGTGTGTGTCTGTGTGTGTGTGTGTGTGTGTGTGTGTGTGTGTACCAATCCCTCCGCATCAGCAGGATGCGACACGCTAATTTTGTGAAGAGTATTACACTCAACTGCATCTGATGGAGATGTGCACGTTCTGGAGATCTGGAATGTATGAAGTACCCATTTATTGCTATTACTCCCAGGTCCACTTCGATTTAGAGTGGTTGTACCTGTTAGGGTCCCATCTATGGGTAAAATATATCTGTTTAAAAATTAATCGTATTCGATAGGACTGTGTACACAAAAAAAATGTTTAAGAAACAATTACATAAAAATATAAATATGAAAAGATATCATTTATAAAGATATTTTTTGAGGGCCGGTTTAGCTCAGTCGGTAGAGCGTTCGGCTAGGAATCACAAGGTTCCTGGTTCGATACCGGCCCTCGCCAACTCAGCGTATGAGTAGCACAGAAATCTGTGCGGTAAAGTAAGGAGCTGATGGTAGGTATGGATACTCAGATACTAAAATAATCTCCTTGGTCTAGCGCTAGTGAAAGGGGGATAGACTCCCTCGCTGATTGGCTGATACCGACATTAGGCCGCCCCGACGACTATAAAGATATTTTTTAAATATTTTTGAAATACGCTGTGTTAAGAGTATGACACAAATCTGATGGTGAGGCTCCACTTCTGGAGAACTTGTGTGTATGAAGTACGCTTTCATTGCCCCATTACTCACAGGCCCACGCTGACCGAGAGTGGTAGTACATGTTAGGGTCCCATCTATGGGGGAAATACATCTGTTTAAAAATTACTCGTATTCGATAGGACTGTGTGCACAAAAAATAATAACACCAGTTGCACCATTACATTTGGACTAATACCCTTGGGAAAGGTATGAACCCCCACCCCAGCTATGGGTTAAATACTACCACTATTTTTATACAAGGATGGCTTTGGCATTAAATAACCCACTAAGGTTGATATAGCATTAAACAAAGAAACCTAATAACTTCAGAGTGGTAGCTACGTTATAGCTCTACGTCACAGCTTACGTCACAATATTCTTATGCTATATACACCCAAAATTTGAGTAAGCAATTTTAAAATTGTTTTTTACTCTCGTCCTTTTTTTTTTTACAGTTACAAGAAGTTAACTAAAAAGTTTACAAATAAATAAATACCTACGATTTTGTGTAAAATTGATGTGGAAAATATTCAAAATAATTGTTTGATTATTACATGCACGCAACATTTTATTTGAGAGGGACGGGGCTCAGTTTTCATTTCAAATTGTTTTATATTTTTTTTTTTTTTTACTCCTTTAATAGATATGAAGATTTGTCTTACTTATGATACAAACCCTCTGACATTGAATTTTTAACTCCCACCCTCTTAGACAATGTCTTTCAAAAATTAATTTTTACGACGCCCGGAGGGTGTTTTCAGTTGCTAGTTAAAGTAATGAAGTAAATGGATACGTATTTTCCCAACCTCTCCGCCACGAACAGGATGCTCTATAAATTTCGTGGGTGGCGACCCGTGATGCTTAAGGACGGAGTCCTGATGGATGAGCTGTCCATGACCTGCAATACTCCACTTAGACTCTTACTTAGGCTAGACGGGCGGTCGGAGAGGCCCCCTCTGATCAATCAGCTGGTCACGTCAAGCCCTAGAACCGATATGATTGCCCCAGCCCTATTGCCCTTATGGCAATCCCGAACCCTTTTTATCATATGGGTGATAGAAGGCGGTGTCTACATGTCCTGGGAATGACGTTAAACTCTATCTGATGGTGAGGTTCCAGTTTTGGAGACTTGGGAAATGTTGAGCACCCCTTTATCACCACAGCTCCCTGGTCCACTCTGACCCGGAGTGGTAGTACCTGTTAGAGTCCCATCTATAGGTTAAATAGAACAATGTATTTCTAAAAAAAATTGTGTATCCAAATACGCTGTGGCAAGAGTATGACACACAGCTGTATCTGGAGAACTGGTGAGTATGAAATACCCCTTCATCGCTATTACTCCCAGGTTGACTCTGACCTGGAGTGGTAGTATCTGTTAGGGTACCATCTATGGGTGAAATAGATCTGTTTAAAAATTATTCGTATTCGATAGGACTGTGAGAACAAAAAATGTTTTAGAAAAAATTACACAAAAAAATTAAGTATGGACGTATAATGATCACGATTCCCTAACCCCTAGGCATAACATAACCTAAAATCAATTAATCAACTGAAAATTCATCTCAACGACTGGATTTAAGAACATTACAATACGATGGTGCAACATCGCTCCATATGAAAAGATGGATTTCAGAGGTGCTTCAACCACTGGATCACTCGCTGGTATAAGTGCTTTGAATGCCAAGGGGGACTATATTGACTGTCTTTGTATACCCAGGTTCGGTCTCGTTACGTTTTGCCCACACCTCGTATATTTTGAATATCGATTCTGAATTTCTAAATTCCTTTTAAATGTAAACATCCTTGTTTACAAAGTGTCGCCTGTCAAAAGGCGACCTCCGCCATTTTATTTAACTATGTTTACAAACCCGACTCCCAACTTCCTTGATATCATGACAAATAGTGAAATTTAATTCTCCCGGGCATTTTAACGAAATTTACTTCCACTTATTTTCACATGGTGGCACTATTTACGTCTGTCGCTAGAAAATGCAATTTAGACTACACCTAATAAACAACAGTGGGTACGGGGAGGGGTTAAAGTTGCTCGGAGGGTGGAGTAGGTTCGGTGAACCGAACTATAACTTGGACAATTTGCGTTCGGTTCGCACTGGTGTCATTGAAACAGACAGGAATTTACTTAGTATTATCTGCGTTATTCGGACTATTGTCCTCATCTTTATTGTTATTTGTACAATGAAATGAATACAATATGAGAACCCATAATTAAGAAGGCTAGATCAGATTAAAGAAGAAAAAAAACACAATATGAGTCTAGGTAAAAAAAATCATACATAAAATGAATAGGTAGATATTCTAGCCAAAAACAAGTTCCCAAAATTCTCACTGAATTGGACACATGGCCTAGTGGATAAGGTAGTTAGGTTAAGAGTTCTAAGTGACAGTTATCTCTGGATTCCGGGTTCAACCCTGAGTAGAGGCAGTAACATAGAAAAATAATTAACACAACTCCTACCCAGCTATGGTTAGCGGAATGAGAACAGGATACCCCCGTGGACTAAATAAAGGGTTAAGTTCAAAGTTCCGTGATGGCTCCCGATTACGACAAGAAAGTTCCCGAGTTCGAAAAGAAGGTTCCCGAGAAGGTTTCCGAGTCCGAGAAGGTTCTCGCGTCCGACAAGAAATACCTGAAGAAGGCCGCAGAGCATATCGGCCGAAACGTTGTACAAATAACAATAAAGATGGGGACAATAGTCCGAATAACGCAGATAATACTAATCATCAAGCCTCATCTCAAACATTCAGAGAAATAGGAATTTACATTTATTATTACATACCACCCTGATTGTTCTGTCGAGTTTACCTATCTTGTATACTGATTTTGACATACGCTTATCTGTGTATACAGGTTAGGGTAGGGTGAATTTCAAATTTTTTGAATATCAAGATGATTCACCCATGGAAAGTTGGGTATTGGTCTGATAAGTACTGACACCACAAAGTAGATTTCTAACTTGCACCAATTTTTTAGCATTTACTTTTAAAAATTGTCTAATATGAAACTTCACAAAATCCTTATTATTAAATCAAATTTCGTTGAATAAAATCGATGGGTATATTTGTAGACTTCAATCATATCCCCTCTTGTTCATCGATAAACCAAACTTGGAAAAGTCAATGTTCCTAAGTCTTTTTTCATGTGAAAGTTTTTTTAAAAATCCTTCATTACTTTAGTAGCTCTCCTTTGAACTCCCTCAATGAGTTTTATGTTCTTGATTAGTCTTGGACTCCGAACCACATTAGCAAATTCCAAATGGGGTCGTACCAATGTAATAAATAAATGACACCAAAAAGTAGATTTCTAACTTGCACCGTTTGAGAAACTTAAAGATTAACTCAGAAATGGGAAAATTAACTAGGAAATGGGGCGGGGGCTATTTCTCTGTAACAGAATAATACATTTTAATTTGAACTGTTGGTATAACTTACTTTCAATCGTCCCATTCCAAATATGGCGAACCATGTGACCAAAAAAATATTCATTATATAGATCTTGTATATAAGTTAAAAGAAAGGAAATGAATCCGACAGTATGAGTTTTCATTCCACCTTTTCATACTCATCTTGTATATAATAGGCACACTTAACTTTTGGACAATCTTTGGTACCAATCCCACCTACACACCGTGGATTGAATAAAGGGTTCGATTCGAAATTCCATGAAGATTACCGATGACGATTAAAAAAAACACATGAAGAAGTCCGGAGGGCCCAGCGGCCGAAACGTTTTGAATATGACAACCAAGATTAAGAGAAAGAGTTGGAGACAAGTAAATAGTGTAGATAATAATTACTTACCATCGGATAAATTTAGACAGATATTGATGTTGATATTTGTAAACAAAAACCTCAGAAGAAATTGGGACATTTTTTTATAAAGGTTGTTGTTGTTGTTGTTGTTGTTGTTGTTCTTCTTCTTCTTCTTCTTCTTCTTCTTCTTCTTCTTCAAATCCCATTTGGTTTCAGGAGAAAACAGTTAAATGATTCTCCCTGTCTTAACAGAAGAAAAAAAAACAGTGAAAAAAATCTCTTAATTTACTACGAAGAAAAGAAAAATAGTAAGAAAAATAAAATCCCGATTCGCTGAGGGGGGAAGTGGTAGTATTTATTAAGGTCCTATCTATAGGGTAAAAATTGGTTGAGTGAAAAAACAAAAAATGTTGTTGGTGGGGCTTAGAATACGCTGACAGTACAGTATTAATATAGTTTACAGTTACATATAAAGTATTTCTATTCAATACCAATAATTTGTTACATAGGGACAAATTCGAGTTTTAGTAGTCGTCGTTAGTTAAGAAACAACATAAGCAAGTCGTATAGCCACAAAGAGGTTGGGTAATCCTGAACTATTTCCTCATAAATTCCTACCATAAAATAAATTGAACCCTCATTTTATGTCCGTGTTTTTGCAATAAATGTTTTATTTTTCTTGCACCCGTTATTTTACAATACTAAATATATTTTATTTATCTTAATATTCACTTCAATGTGTATATTCTAAAAGTTTTTATTTTGTGAGAATAGTTAGTTTTAAAGTGGGGGCTCGTTTTACAATTTAGACATAAATTGGATACTCCTTTTATGACCGTACCCTATTGTCCTTATGGCAAGCCCAACCCCTTTTTATCATATGGGTGCTAGAAAGCGGTGGCTGCGGGTCTACATGTCCTGGGAATGACGTTAAACTCTATCTGATAGTGAGGTTCCAGTTTTGGAGGTTTGGGGAATGTGGATCACCCCTTCATCACCATTGCTCCCTGGTCCACTCTGACCCGGAGTGGTAGTACCTGTTAGGGTCCCATCTATGGGTTAAATAGAACAAATGTATTTATAAAAAAATTTTATTATCCATTAAGAATTGATTTATTTCAAAACTTTATCGCCATTAAATGACCCACTGAGGTTGATATGCCGTAAAACAAAACAAACAATCAAACAATTTTATGACTGTAATTTTGTTTTTTCGTCGACGATGATTAAAATCTGACGTTTTTATTTTAGAGTACCAAAGCCAAAAAAAAAGAAGAAAAGAAATAACAACAAAAGGAGACCCCACTTTAAAACTAACCATTCTCTCAAAATAAAAACTTTTAGAATACACACATTGAAGTGAATATTAAAATAAATAAAGAAAATATATATATTATTGTAAAATAACGGGTGCAAGAAAAATAAAACATTTATTGCAAAAACACGGACATAAAATGAGGGTTCAGTTTATTTTATAGTAGGAATCTAGCTAAGGGTTACCAGGGGTGTTTATTCATTTCTAGGCTCGTGGGTTCTTTTTCACAGAGAAGGTGAGAGAGAGAGGGGGTAAGGTTAAATCATTCTATCGCAAATTATGTTTGGTACTACTAAGCGAAACACACATGGGAGAATCCGGGAAGCCACGTCTGACCCTAACGAAGGCCTAGCTGAAAAAGACCGATTTTTCTCTTCTTCTGTTTCCCGTCCCAGGGTGGGAGGGTCAATCCGCTTCCGCTCCTCCGCAGAAACTAGAACTTCCGGTTTTATTTTTAATTTTAGTTCCGGGGTCATTGGTCGGTCAGTGGATGCCCCCTCCCTCGTTGAGTGTTTACCGTTTCAAACTTTAACCTCTCTTTGTTCTTATCTCTTTTTCTTCTCTTTCTCCAGAAATCCGATTACCGTTTTATTTTCAATCCCAAAATTCCCCGTAGACCATAATAATTACGCTACAAAATTGCACACAGTTGTGTGTTACATAATTGAGGGACGTACCACCAATTTTTAACGGTTAGTGTAGAGAATGGATTTGAATTCAAATCAAAACAGTTGGAAAATAATATTTGAATTCAAATCAGAACAGACGTTATATTTGATTGACACGTCGTAACCTTGGTTCTGACCTCAGCTTCTGTTTGTGATTGCAATTGTTAGAATATAATTTTCAGTCAGTTGCGAGCAGTCGACATGCACATGCGTTGTTTACTGGATCCAAATCTTTTTTTTTTTTTCATCCCGCTAACCATAGCTGGGGTAAAGGCGTTAAGCTGTGTTAATTATTATTCTACGTTACTGCTGCTGCTGACCAGGATTGAACCTGCAGTCTAGAGATAACTGTCACTTAGAACTGTCTTAACTTAACTCCTTTATCCACTAGGCTATGTGTCCATTTAGCAGCAGTGACATAGAATAATAATTAACACGGCTTAACGCCTCTTTTGTTGTTCCTTGGTGCTCATCTGTATTGCAAGTCCTTCGTCAATGATTGCAAATAGACGTCTCTCAGTATCAGTGCTTAAGTAGTTAACCTGCCACGCATTCAGCTGTTGATTGGCTGAAGTTTAAAACCCGTGACCTAGCTTAGTCTATAAACTTAAGTGGTGTATTGTAGCACACCTTATATACGATGGAAGCGCGTGGCGTAATGGTTAAAGTCATGGGAAGTGGACTCGTCGCCCCAAGTTCAATTCCTGGATGTGGTAATTGCATTTTCACTTAGCGCTAATACCCTTGGGAAAGGTATGAATCCTACTCTACCTCCAACTATGGATAAATAGTAGGGCAGACTGGGCTCTTTAACATTGGTTAGGAAACCGGTCTAAAAGAAGGAAAACTCTGAATTCAAACCTGTTGAACTCCGCTTAAGAAATTGACCTTGTGTCACATCCTGCTCGTGCGGAGAGGTTGGTAAATATATATATATATATATATATATATATATATATATATATATATATAAGTTAAAAAGAAAGGAAATGAATACAATATATATATATATATATATATATATATAATATATATATATATGTATATATATATATTATATATTATACACACAAATATATATGTATGTATAATATTATATATTACACGAAATAATTCAGCCGCATTTTAAATAGCGCTAATACCCTTGCGAAAGTTATGAATCCAACGATTCTCCCTCCATCTATGGGTAAATAGTAGGGCACACCAGGATCTTTAACCTTGGTTAGGCAACCAGTCTGTTAAAACTCTGCTTAAGAAATTGACCTTATGTCACACCCAGCTCTTAAAATCTTTTTTTTCTTTTTTTAACAGCAGAAATCTTCCCGCCAGTGAATCAAGCAAAGGTGACATTTTCGATACAAAATTTCCAGGCATTTAAAACTATATCAGGAGAGATCTATGCGATACAAATTATTCGACTCTTATAGTGGCCCATACATTTGTGCACTTGTAAATTCTATGAGACTCGCGTGGAATGAGTATTTCTCTGATGCTCCCACCCCACACCCGGCTGACAATTGCAAACTAATTTTTATTATCTCTTTTCTTTCTGTCCACCCACCTCACACTCATTAATTTCCACCTTTCTCACAATTTTCTCTTTTGGGCTTTAACCCTAAACAGACCAAAACGATGAAAGCATTATTTTCGTTTTCTTTCTTTCTTTCGTTTTTTCTTTCTTTCTTTCTTTCTTATTTCTATTTTTTCACACACCTCACAGAAGAAGAAGAAGAAGAAGAAGAAGAAGAAGAAGAAGAAGAAGAAGAAGAAGAAGAAGAAGAAGAAGATAGATAGATAGATAGATAGATAGATATAAATGATATGAGATAGATAGATAGATAGATAGATAGACATGAATAATCTGTGAAAGATAGATAGACATGAATAATAAGATAGATAGATAAATAGATAGATAGATAAATAAATATGAATAATCTGAGAAAGATAGATAGATAGATAGATAGAATAATCTGAGATAGATAGATAGATAGATAGATAGATAGATATGAATAGATTGATAGATAGATAGATAGATAGATAGATAGATAGATAGATAGATAGATAGATAGATAGATAGATAGAGATAGATAGATATGAATAGATAGATAGATAGATAGATAGATAGATAGATAGAATAGATCTGAGATAGATAGATAGATAGATAGATAATAGATATAATCTGAGATAGATAGATAGATAAATAATCTAAGACAGATAGATATAGATAGATAGATAGATATGAATAATCTGAAATAGATAGATAGACATGAATAATTTGAGATAGATAGATAGATAGATAGATAGACAGAGAGAAATCGAGAAGAATTTGAGAAGTAGAAGTGTGACGATCAAGAACGAGAAAAGAAAAATGATTTGGCGAAGGATGATTTAGAAGAAATCAGTGGAGGAAAATGGAAGAAGAAAAAAAAAAAACGATAATTATTAGAAAAATAAAATAAAATAAAATAAAATAAAATAAAAGACAATAAGACGAAGAAATTTTCTAGAATTAACGCCCCACCCCCACCCCCAAATAAAAAAAAGACAAAACAACACCACTACCAACAACAAATGCAAATTGAAAGACGGGCGGGGTGGGGTGGGTATATAGAGACAGGGGGTGAGGTGGGTGGTGGTGGTGTGAAAGAATTCCATCAGAAATTAATCACCGACATCTTTTTGGCCCCACACGGCCATCGTCCACGTGAGAATCTGGCGAGGAGGATTTTTAGTTGCATGTCGTCATTTGGTTGGCGCTGAAAAGGCAACTTAATTTCCCGCTTAAATGTGACTATTATTGGCGCGAAAATGAAAG
>CM042172.1:22246059-22251043 GCA_023376005.1 Doryteuthis pealeii
CTCATAAGCGACGTCCTCCTGTGGAAGCCAGCACAAGGACAAGCCAGTGTGGGCCGACCAGCAAAGACGTACATTGATTAGCTCTGTGCGGATGCAGGATGCTGCATAGAGGACCTCCCGAGAATGAGTGATAGGGACGGATGGAGAGAGATTGTCATGGATATCCGTGCTGAAAGCGCGACATGATGATGATGATGAGTAATTACTGTTTTTTCTCTGAGGTTCGTTTCTCCTTCGTTAAGTCGACGTTCAAACGTTTCGGTTTTTATTAAGCCTTTCTTAGGACATTAGGATGGGGAAAATGGCGTTGTCTGAACAGTGATAGATTTTTTTTTTCAAAATAACGGGAGATGAAAAAGTGTATACAGAGAAATGCTCATAACCGTTTGGTAGCGTTCCATTTTTTAAAAATAAATTGTGATGTTAGTATTATTTGTATTATTCGGACTATTGTCCTAATCTTCATTGTTATCTGTACAACGTTTCGGCCGACGTACCCTCCGGCTTTCTTTAGGTATTTCTTGTCGGGCTCGGGAACCTTTTCGGACCCGTGAACCTTCTTGTAATCGGGAACCTTCTTGTCATAATCGGGAGCCATCAATTGGACAATCCAGTGTGAATTTTTGGAATTTATAAACCTAATGTCTTGTTTTGCCTAGAATATCTACCTATTCACTTATGTATGATTTTTTACCTTGACTCATATTGTGTGTTTTTTAGGACAATAGTCCAAATAATACAAATAATATTAATTATCAAGCTTCATCTCAAGAATTCAGAGAAATTGTGATGCAATTAGTACAAGTGAGGATATTTGAAATATATGACGTATTTCCTAAAGAGATACAATAGATTGGTAATATCATTCCCTGCGTTAAAAAATATATCGGTGAGACTTACAGAAACATTAAAAGACGTATATATGAGATTAAGTAATTTGAACTCCACACTCCCCCAGAGCTCCAGAGTTGAAACCTCACTACTAGATGCAATTTAAAGGTATACCCAGGACACTAAGACCTTCTGTTGGAGTATTTTTAATATAATTATTAGCTTAGATGTGGTGCAATTCCAGAAGTATGCGAAAATCGAACTCACTAACAATGGCCTGATAATCTTGCTTGCTAACCATTATGCTACATGAGGCGCCCCTATTTTGGATATAGTTATTTACTAAGCTTAGCTTAGTGGCACAAGGCCAGAAGTAAGGGGCGCCCAATGAGGATCGAACTCACTAACATTGGTCTGCAAATCTAGCTTCCTAACCATTACACCACGTGAGACATTCTGAGTATATTGGATATAGTTATTTACTAAGCTTAGCTTAGATGCGGCACAAGGCCAGAAGTAAGAGGCACCCAGTGAGAATCAAACTCACTAACATTGGTTTGCTAAGTTGTGCGAAAAATTGCTACTTATACTTACAAAAAAGTGAGGTCGTCGGGCCGGCCTAATGTTATTTTAGAGTCTGATGTGGAGTGCCCCACTTACCTTCAGTTCCCCACTTTACCGCACAGTTTCCTATGCTACTCATACGCTGAGTTCGCTAGGGCCGGTATCGAACCAGGAACCTTGTGATTCCTAGCCGAACGCTCTACCGACTGAGCTAAACCGGCCCTGAATTGACCAATAAAAAAACGACAAACTTTTTGATTTACTTTTTGATAGTGTTGATAAATTGTCCTAAAAGAACTTGCCTTATGAACTTCGACAAGGATTAAATCCGATACATCTTTCTACTTTGAGAACAGATCAACAGAGAAGGATTAAAACGGATATTACATCTTTCTACTTGAAAAGAAAGGATCAGCTTTTATGCCACAAATAATATCCTCTGTAAAACTGCATTTAACTACACGCCTAAAATGGCGACTCGAATCGTAACACCCTCAACAATCGATTTCAAGGACATGATAAAAAAGAGCAATTTGGTCGGGATTATCATATTGGTGCTAGGGCTTGACGTCAAGTGACCAGCCGTTTGAACGGAGGGGGCCTCTCCGGCTGCCCGTCTAATGTTTGGGAATAATAAAAGTAAAAATAAATGAAACAAAAGTAAAACAAAATAAAATAAAATAAATAAATAAAAAGACACAAAAATAACAATCTCCCAGAGGACTTAGGACAGGAAGAGCCCTCCGGGCATGCGTAGAAAAAAAAACAAGTTCTTGGCATCGAAAAGGACTCGAAGACGCTTGGACTTTGAGACTTTGGAGAGGTAACACTTATCGAGTTGTTCGGGAAATATATCCCCTCAACGAAATAGTGTGAACCCGATAATAAAGATCTTACTTTAAATTCATCCCTGTTTCTGTTCCTTTCCTTCGCTCCGTTAAATTCTATTTCAGCTCACCAACCCACACGAAGTAAGTAATACTTTTATTTGGGGGATAGTATACAATACGAATGAACCAAGACTTATTCCCATAAATTGGTGACCCCGACGTGATACGAACCCGATAATAAAGATCTTACTTTAAAGTCATCCCTGTCTCTGTTCCTTTCCTTCTCTTCGTTAAATTCTATTTCCGCTCACCAGCCCACATGAAGTAAGTAATACTTTTTATTGGGGGATAGGATACAAGACGAATGAACCAAGACTCATTCCCATAATTTGGTGACGCCGACGTGATACGAACCCGATAATAAAGGTCTTACGTTACAAGACGAATGAACCAAGACTTATTCCTATACTATCCCAGATGAGAGGGAAAAAATTTCACAAATAGTAAAGAACGACATAATGATACTGCTGCTGCTGATGATGATGCTGCTGCTGATGATGATGATGAGGAGGGGGATGACCAAAAGTTCCTGAGGGCATTGACCGGAAGTAGCCAATGAGACGGGAAGAAAAAAAATCAAAAGGAAAACAACTAGACGGATATTATTAAATTTTGCCTCTTCGTACTTTCTAATTTATCTCACTTCCTTTTCATCGTAATTTACCCGCCGTCCGTCAATCAATGGCCGCCAATAAACACGTTTTAATCTGATCTTGAATATTATCACAATTAGATGAAGAGCTGTCGGCCATGATTGGTTTTTGCCTATTGTTTCTTTCATCGTAATTTCAGTTGCTTTTCATCCCCTAATACTTAGATCTTTAAGGTTATGGCTCTCATGTTGGAATGGAGTGATGCTATGTCAAATAGAAATAATCGGCGTATACTTAGAGAGGCTCGAATCCGGTTGCTTTTCATCCCCTAATACTTTGGTCTTTAACGTTATGGCTCTCATGTTGGAATGGAGTGATGCTATGTCAAATAGAAATAATCGGCGTATACTTAGAGAGGCTCGAATCCGGTTGCTTTTCATCCCCTAATACTTTGGTCTTTAACGTTATGGCTCTCATGTTGGAATGGAGTGATGCTATGTCAAATAGAAATAATCGGCGTATACTTAGAGAGGCTCGAATCCGGTTGCTTTTCACCCCTAATACTTTTGGTCTTTAACGTTATGGCTCTCATGTTGAATGGAGTGATGCTATGTCAAATAGAAATAATCGGCGTATATACTTAGAGAGCTCGAATCCGGTGCTTTTCATCCCCTAATACTTTGGTCTTAACTTATGGCTCTTATGTTGGAAATGGAGTGATGCTATGTCAAATAGAAATAATCGGCGTCTATTAGAGAGGCTCGAATCCGGTTGCTTTTCATCCCCTAATACTTTGGTCTTTAACGTTATGGTCTCATGTTGGAATGGAGTGATGCTATGTCAAATAGAATCGGCGTATACTTAGAGATGCTCGAATCCGGTTGCTTTTCATCCCCTAATACTTTGGTCTTTAACGTTATGGCTCTCATGTCGAAGAGGAGTGATGATATTTCAATTAGAAAATAATTCGGCGTATACTAGAGAGGCTCGAATCCGGTTGCTTTTCATCCCCTAATACTTGGTCTTTAACGTTATGGCTCTCATGTCGAAGAGGAGTGATGATATTTCAATTAGAAATAATCGGCGTATACTTAGAGAGGCTCGAATCCGGTGCTTTTCATCCCCTAATACTTTGGTCTTTAACGTTATGGCTCTCATGTCGAAGAGGAGTGATGATATTTCAATTAGAAATAATCGGCGTTACTTAGAGAGCTCGAATCCGGTTGCTTTTCATTCCCTAATACTTTGGTCTTTAACGTTTATGGCACTCATGTCGGAATCGACGTATACTTATCTCATTTTCTGTGCTACGTAGAGAGGCTCGAATCTGGTTGCTTTTCATCCTAATACTTAGGTCTTTAACGTTATGGTTCTCGTGTCGGAATCGACGTATACTCTCATTTTCTGTGCTACGTAGAGGCTCGAATCTGGTTGCTTTCATCCCTAACACTTGGTCTTTAACGTTATGGTTCTCGTGTCGGAATCGACGTATACTATCATTTTCTGTGCTACGTAGAGAGGCTCGAATCCGGTTGCTTTTCATCCCTAATACTTAGGTCTTATAACGTTATGGCTCTCATGTCGGAATCGACGTATACTTATGTCATTTCTGTTCTACGTAGAGAGGCTCGAATCTGGTTGCTGGGTCGATGCTTTGTTGGCTGACAATTCCTTAATGTTTGGAGGCGGGAAATTAGCTTGGGGTGCTAGAGGACATTGTGACATTTTATAGTTTTTAGAAATAACCACAAGGGCGACTTCTTTTTCTCATGAGATTCTTATTTCTCTCAAGTCACAACTGCTGAGTGGACCACGTCCCACTTTGTCAACGCATAGTTCCAAACTCTCTAACATTCCTCTGACTCTTCGTCTCTCCTATTTCACCACATGACACTTCTCGACTAGTATAAAAATGCCCTGTGGGTTATGCTGATTTATCCTTTAAAACATTCCAAGCTAAACCGACTGGCTCGCCCCATCCCCTCTCTATCTCTCTCTCCCCTCTCTCTCTCTCTTTTCTTCTCTCTCTTCTTCTCTCTTTCTCTTCGTCTCTCAACTCTCTCATTCCCCTGTCATATAACACCTTCTCTCTCTCATCACTTCCCT
>CM042172.1:22251143-22263643 GCA_023376005.1 Doryteuthis pealeii
GGTCGACTAGTAAAGCTAAGCACCTATGTGCAATGGAATCACTATAAGAATGCATATTAAATAAATTTACTAAGTAAGCGTTGAAATAGTTTTACTACTAGAAAATCCATTGCTAATGATTTTAACTATGTAACAAACCACTGCAAATGGTTTTTACTATAAGAAGCCATTGCTAATGATTTTACTATGTAAAAGCACTGCAAATGGTTTTACTATAAGAATGCATTGCTAATGATTTACTATGTAAAAGCACTGCAAATGGTTTTACTATAAAATGCATTGCTAATGATTTTACTATGTAAAAGCACTGCAAATGGTTTTACTATAAGAATGCATTGCTAATGATTTTACTATGTAAAAGCACTGCAAATGGTTTTACATAAGAATGCATGCTTTAATGATTTTACTAGTAAAAGCACTGCAAATGTTTTACTATAAGAATGCATTGCTAATGATTTTACTATGTAAAAGCACTGCAAATGGTTTTACTATAAGAATGCATTGCTAATGATTTTACTATGTAAAAGCACTGCAAATGGTTTTACTATAAGAATGCATTGCTAATGATTTTACTATGTAAAAGCACTGCAAATGGTTTTACTATAAGAATGCAATTGGTAATGATTTTACTATATAAAAGCACCAGAAGGGGCTAGCCGGCGTCGATTGGGAAGAGGAATAACAATCACATTATTTACATATATAAAGGGCAGTTGTGTGTGTATATGTATGCCCGGAGGAAACTTCGAAAATAAAACATGTAATGACAAAGTAAATATATATACACATTAAATTTCACCACTTGGTTTTTGAGTAAAAATAATAGAGATTTGATTTATATTCGTGAAGATAATTACAAAAAATAAAATTTAATTGATAACAGCATTTTTTTTTTCATTTAATATTTTAGATAGTAGACATTAACATTTCTTTTCAGAGTAGCTGGTTCAATGCAAGGTCTACTTTTTTTTACATAGGGATTTAAGTGGGGCATCCCACGAGGATTCAACTCACGATTAAGTACTAATAGATCTGCGGGACTAACTAAATAAAAATCCCCCTCTATCTAGGCGACGCCGGGTAGCCGTTGCTAGTATTATATATTTCTCATAAATATCCGCTTTACCTTCGTAACAAAATATTTTTTTGCTAAATATAATTTAAGAACGATTGAAAAAAAAAAAAAAATACAACGAAAGTCTGTTTTTTCCCGTGGATTTTTTCCGTTTTTCATTTTTCCAAGAACACGACTCCCAAACCGAAAAAACAGTCGACCAAAAAAACTCTTTAATGGCGATCAGACAAACAAGAATACAAGAATATTATTACGAACGCGAATTCGTCCTTTCCCCTTTTCTCAAATTGGCGTGAACTGTTATGCTGGAAGAATGGGAAGAGTCGTTTGAGCAGCACAGGGCTTCTTTCATTGGGAAATACAGGATCTCTTTTTGAACCCTTTGTCCAGTACGTTCATATGTTGAAAGGAAAAATAAAGGACAAAAATACCAAAGAATTTACTCTGACGAAGGCTGTTATTGGTAGTATAGACATCACGCCGGGTTTCTGTTAAGTATCTAGCCGCCATCCTTGGCCAGCTGAAAAGGACTTAAAGTAAGTCCTGAGCTATAGAATCCTTTGGTAAGTGAATAAGTCCCAAGTTTTGGAATCCTATGTAGTGTCAAAGGTCCAGTGATATAATCCTATGATCCGTCGTCCACGAAGAACCAAGTGATTATGAGTAGCTAAGATTAGAACAGCCAGTATAAATAATAATATCAGCAGAAGAGTACTGCCAGTGGTTGGCTAATAAGTTGGTCACGTGGTTATCGGCGAATCTATAAGTAGAAGTGGGCTTTTGTCACACGCCTTATATTACAAAAACTCCAACAGTTTCACCACTTGTTGGGTTCAAAGTTATAACAAGTTGAATAAAACAACCCCGACACGAGTGTTAAACACACAAAACGACTTTACTACAAGCACGTGGAAATAATACATATAACGGAAATACAAAGAAGATATAATAAAGAACACATTCATGAATAGAGATACAATACGGAGGTATACAAGAGATACCTTAATGTACATATAGAAGTAATGGGGAGTCCTTAAAGCAATGTCACTTACTAATGTTGTGTTGGGGGCTGAAGCCCCCACTCTAGAAGGGTGTAGACATAAATGTCTAACCCATGTGTGAGGCGCCGCAGAAGAAGAAGAGGATTCGAATCTGGCGCTTGCCTGCTTGAATAGCAAAAACCCCTGGTGGTCAATACCCGAAACACGAGGGAAGATAACTCCTCCAGCCAAAGGAAAGACAATCCAACACTGTTATTCCTTGTATAATAAAAAAATTGTAGTTTTCTATTATTGTTATTTTATTTTGTATTTAGTATAATTTTAGTATCTGTGTTACGCCTCAAAGATATGTGGTTCAAAGTTAACTGACCTGAAAAAATGTGACAGTTTTTTAAATAAAATAACTAGTGCATTATATGTTTTATTCATTAATATATCAACACTGAAAATTCCATTAAATTCGATTAATTCCTTGATTTTTGGTATTTTTTTCATTCGGCGGGGTGACACACGATGGTGGAATTTAAGTCCATTAAGTTCGACTTAACAACAATTTCTTATTAAACTCAGGTTTTTGTAAACTCATTTTTTATTTATTTAACCCATAGATGAAATCCTAACAGGTACTACCACTGGGTCACGGTGGACCTGGGAGTAATGGCATCGAAGGAGTACCCCACATTCCCCACAGTTCCGAAATTAGAATTAGATGCAGTTTAACATCATACACAGAACACGATGATCTCAGTCGCCGCTTTCTAGCATATGTATGAAAAATGAATTGGGAGTTTGATATATGAGCAATACGATCGGAACAATCATATAGGTGCTAGGGCTTGATTGGGTAAGAGAGAGAGAGAGAGAGAGAGAGAGAGAGAGGAGAAGAGAGAGAGAGAGAGAGAGAGTAAGAAAAAGAGAACTGGTATAGAAAATAACTAAATAGAAAAAGAGGATGATGGACTAACATGATGAGAGAGAGAGAGAGAAAGAGAGAGAGAGAGAAATGGGAGAAACAGAGAGGGAAGGTGATGAGAGAGAAGGGTGTTATAGACAGGAGAATGAGAGAGTGAGAGAGAGAGAGAGAGAAAGAGAGAGAGAGAGAAGAAAGAGAGAGAGAGAGGGTGAGAGAGAGATAGAGAGGGGATGGGGCGAGCCAGTCGGTTAGCTTGGAATTTTTTAAAGGATAAATCAGCATAACCCACAGGGCATTTTTATACTAGTCGAGAAGTGTCATGTGGTGAAATAGGAGAGACGAAGAGTCAGAGGAATGTTAGAGAGTTTGGAACTATGCGTTGACAAAGTGGGACGTGGCTCCCACTCAGCAGTTGTGACTTGAGAGAAAATAAGAAATCTCACGAGAAAAAGAAGTCGCCTTGTGTTATTTCTAAAAACTATAAATGGCACAATGTCCTCTAGCACCCCAAGCTAGTTTCTTTGCCTCCAAACATTAAGGAATTGTCAGCCAACAAAGCATCGACCCAGCAACCAGATTCGAGCCTCTCTACGTAGAACAGAAAATGACATAAGTATACGTCGATTCCGACATAAGAGCCATAACGTTAAAGACCTAAGTATTAGGGATGAAAAGCAACCGGATTCGAGCCTCTCTACGTAGCACAGAAAATGATAGTATACGTCGATTCCGACACGAGAACCATAACGTTAAAGACCAAAGTGTTAGGGATGAAAAGCAACCAGATTCGAGCCTCTCTACGTAGAACAGAAAATGAGAGTATACGTAGATTCCGACACGAGAACCATAACGTTAAAGACCTAAGTATTAGGGATGAAAAGCAACCAGATTCGAGCCTCTCTACGTAGCACAGAAAATGAGATAAGTATACGTCGATTCCGACATGAGTGCCATAACGTTAAAGACCAAAGTATTAGGGAATGAAAAGCAACCGGATTCGAGCCTCTCTAAGTATACGCCGATTATTTCTATTTGAAATATCATCACTCCATTCCAACATGAGAGCCATAACGTTAAAGATCTAAGTATTAGGGGATGAAAGTAAATCGGATTCGAGCCTCTCTAAGTATACGCGATTATTTCTATTTGACATAGCATCACTCCATTCCAACATGAGAGCCATAACGTTAAAGATCTAAGTATTAAGGGATGAAAAGTACCGGATTCGAGCCTCTCTAAGTATACTCCGATTATTTCTAT
Organism: Doryteuthis pealeii; assembly: GCA_023376005.1. NCBI lineage: Eukaryota > Metazoa > Mollusca > Cephalopoda > Myopsida > Loliginidae > Doryteuthis > Doryteuthis pealeii. The sequence continues at coordinate 22,255,393 of CM042172.1, forward strand.
TTGACATAGCATCACTCCATTCCAACATGAGAGCCATAACGTTAAAGATCTAAGTTTTAAGGGATGAAAAGTAACCGGATTCGAGCCTCTCTAAGTATACGCCGTTATTTGTATTTGACATAGCATCACTCCATTCCAACATGAGAGCCATAACGTTAAGATCTAAGTTTTAAGGGATGAAAGGTAACCGGATTCGAGCCTCTCTAAGTATACTCCGATTATTTGTATTTGACATAGCATCACTCCATTCCAACATGAGAGCCATAACGTTAAAGACCTAAGTATTTGGGGGATGAAAAGCAACCGGATTCGAGCCTCTCTAAGTATACACCGATTATTTCTATTTGACAGCATCACTCCATTCTGACTTGAGAGCCATAACGTTAAAGACCTAAGTATTAGGGGATGAAAAGCAACTGAAATTAAGATGAAAGAAACAATAGGCAAAAACCAATCATGGCCGACAGCGTTTCATCTAATTGTGATAATATTCAAGATCAGATTAAAACGTGTTTATTGGCGGCCATTGATTGACGGACGGCGGGTAAATTACGATGAAAAGGAAGTGGGATAAATTAGAAAGTACGAAGAGGCAAAATTTAATAATATCCGTCGAGTTGTTTTCCTTTTGATTTTTTTTGCTTCCCGTCTCATTGGCTACTTCCGGTCAATGCCCTCAGGAACTTTTGGTCATCCTCATCATCATCAGCAGCAGCATCATCAGCAGCAGCAGTATCATTATGTCGTTCTTTACTATTTGTGAAATTTTTTCCCTTTTATCTGGGATAGTACAGGAATAAGTCTTGGTTCATTCGTCTTGTAACGTAAGACCTTTATTATCGGGTTCGTATCATGTCGGCGTCACCAAATTATGGGAATGAGTCTTGGTTCATTCGTCTTGTATCCTATCCCCCAATAAAAAATATTACTTACTTCATGTGGGCTGTTGAGCGGAAATAGAATTTAACGAAGAGAAGGAAAGGAACAGAGACAGGGATGACTTTAAAGTAAGACCTTTATTATCGGGTTCGTATCACGTCGGGGTCACCAATTTATGGGAATAAGTCTTGGTTCATTCGTATTGTATCCTATCCCCCAAATAAAAGTATTACATACTTCGTGTGAATTGATGAGCTGAAATAGAATTTAACGAAGAGAGGGAAAGGAACAGAGACTGGGATGACTTTAAAGTAAGACCTTTATTATCGGGTTCACACTATTTCGTTGAGGGGATATATCTCACGAACAATTCGATAGGCGTTACATCTCCAAAGTCTCAAAGTCCAAGCGTCTTAGAGATCTTTTTGATGCCAAGAACTTGGGGTTTTTCCTGCGCATACCCAGAGTACTCTTCCTGTCCTAAGTCCTCTGGGAGATTGTTATTTTTGTGTCTTATTTATTTATTTATTTTATTTTATTTTGTTTTACTTTTGTTTCATTTATTTTTACTTTTATTATTCCCAAACATTAGACGGGCAGCCGGAGAGGCCCCCTCCGTTCAAACGGCTGGTCACTTGACGTCAAGCCCTAGCACCAATATGATAATCTCAACCAAATTGCTCTTTTTTATCATGTCCTTGAAATCGATTGCTGAGGGTGTTACGATTCGAGTTGCCATTTTAGGCGTGTAGTTGAATGCAGTTTTACAGAAGATATTATTTGTGGAATAAAGTTTGATTCTTTCTTTTCAAGTAGAAAGATGTAATATAAGTTTTAATCCTTGTCTGCTGATCTGTTCTAAAAGTAGAAAGATGTATCAGATTTAATCCTTGTCGAAGTTCATAAAGCAAGTTCTTTTAGGACAATTTATCAACGCTATCAAAAAGTAAATTAAAAAGTTTGTCGTTTTTTTATTGGTCAATTCAGGGCCGGTTTAGCTCAGTCGGTAGAGCGTTCGGCTATTAATCACAAGGTTCCTGGTTCGATACCGGCCCTCGCCAACTCAGCGTATGAGTAGCATAGGGATCTGTGCGGTAAAGTGGGGAACTGAAGATAGGTGTGGCACTCCACATCAGACTCTAAAATAATCTACTTGGTCTAGCGCTAGTGAAAAGGGCATAGACTCCCTCGATGTCTGGCCAATACCGACATTAGGCTGCCCCGACGACTTTACTTTTTTCTAAGTATAAGTAGCGATTTTTCGCACAGCTTAGCAAACCAATGTTAGTGAGTTTGATTCTCACTGGGTGCCTCTTACTTCTGGCCTTGTGCCGCATCTAAGCTAAACTTAGTAAATAACTATATCCAATATACTCAGAACGTCTCAAGTGGTGTAATGGTTAGGAAGCTAGATTTACAGACCAATGTTAGTGAGTTCGATCCTCATTGGGCGCCCTTTACTTCTGGCCTTGTGCCACTAAGCTAAGCTTAGTAAATAACTATATCCAAAATACAGGCGCCTTATGTAGCATAATGGTTAGCAAGCTAGATTATCAGGCCATTGTTAGTGAGTTCGATTCTCGCATACTTCTGGAATTGCACCACATCTAAGCTAATAATTATATTAAAAATACTCCAATAGAAGGTCTTAGTGTCCTGGGTATACCGTTAAACTGCATCTAGTAGTGAGGTTTCAACTCTGGAGCTCTGTGGGGAGTGTGGAGTTCAAATTACTTAATCTCATATATACGTCTTTTAATGTTTCTGTAAGTCTCACCGATATATTTTTTAACGCATTCTTTGCAGGGAATGATATTACCAATCTATTGTATCAATTTAGGAAATACGCCACATATTTCAAACATCCGAACTTGTACTAATTACATCACAATTTCTCTGAATTCTTGAGATGAAGCTTGATAATTAATATTATTTGTATTATTTGGACTATTGTCCTAAAAAAACACACAATATGAGTCAAGGTAAAAAATCATACATAAGTGAATAGGTAGATATTCTAGGCAAATCAAAACATTAGGTTTATAAATTCCCAAAATTCACACTGGATTGTCCAATTGATGGCTCCCGATTACGACAAGAAGGTTCCCGATTACAAGAAGGTTCCCGGGTCCGAAAAGGTTCCCGAGCCCGACAAGAAATACCTGAAGAAAGCCGGAGGGTACGTAGGCCGAAATGATGTACAGATAACAATGAAGATTAAGACAATAGTCCGAATAATACAAATAATACTAACATCACAATTTATTTTTAAACGCTACCAAACGGTTATGAGCATTTCTCTGTATACACTTTTTCATCTCCCGTTATTTTGAAAAAAAAAATCTATCACTGTTCAAACAACGCCATTTTCCCCATCCTAATGTCCTAATAAAGGTTTGATAAAAACCGAAACGTTTTAACGTCGACTTAACGAAGGAGAAACGAACCTCAGAGAAAAAAACAGTAATTACTCATCATTATCATCATGTCGCGCTGTTGGCACGGATATCCATGACAATCTCTCTCCATCCGTCTCTATCGCTCATCATTCTCGGGAGGTCCTCTATGCAGCATCCTGCATCCGCACAGAGCTGATCAACGAACGTTTTTGCTGGTCGGCCCACACTGGCTTGTCCATGTGCTGGCTTCCACAGGAGGACGTCGCTTATGAGTTCGTTCTTGCTTCTCCAGCAGTGTCCCGCGTGTCTTGTCCGTCTTACTCGGATGGTTTGGGTGATATGTGGTAGGTGGCCGTACACCTGTTTTCTCGTAGGGTGTTGTTTCCACGTCTTGTTCATGATCACCTACAGCATTCTTGTGCAGCTCCCATCTAGTTTATTCTCTAGTCGCTTAGTTAGGGTCCAGGTGGTGCAGCCATACAGCAGTACTGACACGACCTGGAAGAACCGTCTCTTTAACTTGTCTGTGAGATTGGACTGGTATGAAAAACTTGAAAGGAGTAAGATAATAATTTGCTTGATTCTCACGAAGACGGCACCGCATTTGGGGTAATTAACTATTTAATTAAGAATTTAATTATGGTAATGATAATCATGTTGTTTTTAATAAACGGATTAACAGTTAATAATGTTAACAGTGACACATCTAAACTAACGTTGATCTTAATAATAGCAAGATCAAATTTAGTCATAGTAACCCGGATGAGATTATACAAGAACAGCAGCAGCAGCAGTACCAACAACAGTCCCTCACTCTGTCTCTGTCTCTGTCTCTCTCTCCCCCCTCTCTCTCTCTCTCTGTCTCTCTCTCTCTCTCTCTCTCTCTCTCTATATATATATATATATATATATATATATTGAGAATATGTGCTTAATGGAAGTTGTACCTAATTTCGAAAGTTAATTAATTAATAATTAATTAATTAGGCGGGCATACCTATTTCAATGTAAGGCTAAACAAATCGAGAAAAATCAATCTCTGTATGTACATTTTGATTGATTGATTTTCTCGATTTGTTTAGCCTTACATTGAAATTAGGTATTCCCGACTAATTAATTAATTATTAATTAATTAACTTTCAAAATTAGGTACGACTTCAATTAAGCACATATTCTCCCAAAAATTTGCGGCTAAAAAAAAAGCCATATCATAAACACACTGCGTGTGTATTTACTTTTATATATATATATATATATAAATATTATATATATATATATATATATATATATATATATATATATATATATATATATATATATATATATATAATATATATATATATTATATATAGAGAAGAGAGAGAAGAGAGAGGGCCGCGTGGTCTAATTGTTAGTGTCGTTGGATGTGGACTCGTCGACCCGAGTTCAATTCCTAGACGAAACTGTTTGCATTTCACATGGCGCTAATACCCTTGTAAAAGGTATGAATCCAATTCTTCCTTCAGCTATGGGTAAATAGCAGGGTAGACTTGGCTCTTAACCATGAATAAGTTATCAGTCTAGGAGAATAAAAACTCTGAATACAAACCTGTTAAACTCCGCTTTAAAAATTGACCTTGTGTCGCATCCTTCTCGTGCGGAGGGGTCGTAAATATATATATATATATATAATATTATATATATTAAGAGAAAGGAAACGAATCCGTATATATATATATATATATATATATATGTGTGTTGTGTGTGTGTGTGTGTGTGCGTATGTGTGTGTGTGTGTGTATGTGTGTGTATGTGTTGTGTGTCTGTGTCTGTGAGTGGAGCGCCACACCTACCGTCAGCCTCCCCCCTTACCATACAGATCAAATTATTACATCTGTGCTACTCATACGCTGAATTGGCAGGTACTGGTATCGAACTCGGAACCTTCCGATTCCTAGAAGGGTGCTCTACCGACTGAGCTACACTGGCCCCAGAACAATTTGTGGTACTATAATTTTGACTTTTTCGGACTGTTGTCCTCGTCTATATTGTAGTATGTAAAATCACAACGTTTCGGCCGCTGTTTCCTCGTTATGATTTTACATACCACAATAAGAAAAATCACAATTATACACATCAAGCCTCATCTAAAAAAAAAAAATCAAACCAAAAGAAGTGGTACTTTGTATTATTTGGATTATTCGGACTATTGTCCACATCTTTATTGTTATCTTCACAACGTTTCGGTCGATGTACCCTCCGGCTTTCTTTTGCTATTTCTTTTCGGACTCGGGAAACTTCTCGAACTCGAAAAACTCCTCCTCGAATTTGGGAACCTTCTCTTCGAACTGGGGAACCGGAGGGCACATCGGCCGAAATGTTGTACAGATAACAATAAAGATGAGGACAATAGTCCGAATAATCCAAAAATAATACAAATTATCAAGCCTCATCTAAAAAAATTCAGAGAAATAGTGTAGATAACAATAATAATGAGGACAATAGTCTGAATAATACAAATTATCAAACATCATCTAAAAAAATTCAGAGAAATAGTGTAGATAACAATAATAATGAGGACAATAGTCCGAATAATCCTGTGGAAGGTCAAAAGGCACATCGGCTGAAATGTTGTACAGATAACAATAAAGATGAGGGCAATAGTCCGAATAATCCAAAAATAATACAGATTATCATCTAAAAAATCAGAGAAATAGTAGAGGTACTATTTAACTCATAGCTGGGTTGATTAGTTTTAGGTATAGTAGTTGATTATACCTAAGACTCTAGACTGTTTGCCTTACCAAGGCTAAAGATCAAAGTCTTTATCCATCCAGAAAGGTAAAAACTAATACCTTCGTATTAACAACGGTTATCGTCTTTTTGAAATGGACCACAGTTCAAAATCTTAGACGAGACTGTTTGCATTTCACATGGTACTAATACCTTTTGGAAAAGTTTGAACTCACCAGTTCTTCTCCGCACCCCTCCCCTCAGCTATGGATAAATAGTTGGACAGACTGGATACTTTAACCTTGGTATAGCAACAAGTCTAGAAGAAAGAAAACTTTTTCGACCGTTGTAGCGGTGTTCAGGAAATTCTTATACCTTAAAAATAAGACCATTAAACGATAGATAGGTTTGAACAATATTTTATTGTGAGGTAACAATATCATTAAGAATTTTTTTGTTATATTGCTAACGTAAGTTGGAAAATTTCAGAACACCCCGTCGTACACTGGTTCGGGGTTAGGGTTACTTCATTCAATCAGATATGCTAGATTCATGCGTTTATTGTGTTAGTATAGAATTTAAATCTAAGTCTAACAGCAACGAATAAATTAATTAATACTTTGTTTAATTCTAACAATTTATCAACCTTTGGGTCAAGTCAGACTCTGTGATTTTTCTCTGTTGAGTGTAGGAAAAGAAGAAACTGACAAAATAGACTGTGACCACATCATACACCAGTTTCCATCAGTCTAAGCAAGGTTAGCGGAGGAATGAGTTTGATTTTCACTGGGTGCCCCACAACGAGACAGAACGTCGTAAATAACTATGTGTACATAAAGGTCTCTGTCCTTCACGTAAATCGTCAAAATTTTGTGGACAAATAAACAGAAAAATCAGAGACTTTGTACATTCGGGTAGGTCGATTTTTCACTTTTAAAAAATATCAAATTGTCCATCTATGCGAAAGTTATGTGTTAGTATACTTAATTCTGATACCAAAAATTAGATCTTTTACTTGCATCATTGTTTAAGGAAATAGCCTCAAAGATAATCTATTAGAGCTTAATTAATGAGGTAAAAAGCAGCATATTAGAGGGATGTCTCGCTCTAATAGAGCCGCCAGTAGGCCGTGGGTGCTAGGGTAGGTCGATTTTTCACTTTAAAAAATATTAAATTGTCCATCTATGCGAAATTTGTGTGTTAGAATACTGATACAAAAAATAGGTCTTTGTTGTGAGGTTTTAAGGGGTCAAATAAGAACAAAACGACGGGTAACAAATGTAGGAAAATGTATTAACAGAAAGTAGACAAATACAATAGAGAGATGTGGAAATTACGTCCGACAAATAGAGTTATTGGCATACTCGCATTGGCTTACTGCCAAGCCACAATTATCCCTGTTACTTATAGTAACCCGTCGGCGCATTCCATTAGTCTTATAGGGTGTATCACCTATAACAGTCTTTTACTTGCAGCATTGTTTGTGGAACTAGCATCAAAGATCGTCTAAGATGCACTAAAAATCCTCGTTTTCTAAAGGCTAAATTTTGCGAAAACGAGGATTTTTAGTGCATTTTAGTAGACGATCTTTGATGCTATTTCCTCAAACAACGGTGCAAGTAGAAGATCTAATTTTTAGTATCTGTATTCAGTATATTAACATACAAAATTCGCATAGATGGACAATTTGATATTTTGAAAAAGTGAAAAATCGACCTACTCTATTGTACATATTAACCTTAACACTATATCCTTCACAGACATTAAAGCTGCAACAATCTCCCACCCAACTAGCAGCTCTCCTCTCTTTCTTTCGCTGTCCGATGCCCTTTTCCTCATATAGCTCCATCCCTATAGTAGACAGCCTCTTCCAACCTCCTCTACCTGTTCTATATTATTGTCTGACGAATGCAGGATCTGAAATTTGCTCGTTATTGTTTCCCCATTGAAAAAAAAAAAAAAAAGAAAGAAAAAAAAAATAGAAAAAGACAAAAAAAAGAAAAAAAAAAGAAGAAGCCACTCCCACCCCCTTTCATTTTCGCGCCAATAATAGTCACATTTAAGCGGGAAATTAAGTTGCCTTTTCAGCGCCAACCAAATGACGACATGCAACTAAAAATCCTCCTCGCCAGATTCTCACGTGGACGATGGCCGTGTGGGGCCAAAAAGATGTCGGTGATTAATTTCTGATGGGAATTCTTTTTACTCCACCCCCCCACCCACTACACCCCCTGTCTCTATCTACCCACCCACCCCCGCCC
>CM042172.1:22266143-22276143 GCA_023376005.1 Doryteuthis pealeii
ATTTCTGGAGAAAGAGAAGAAAAAGAGATAAGAACAAAGAGAAGTTAAAGTTTGAAACGGTAAACACTCAACGAGGGAGGGGGGCATCCACTGACCGACCAATGACCCCGGAACTAAAATTAAAAATAAAACCGGAAGTTCTAGTTTCTGCGGAGGAGCAGAAGTTGGTTTACCCTCCCACCCTAGGACGAGAAACAGAAGAAGAGAAAAATCGGTCTTTTTCGGCTGGGCCTTCGTAAATTGGCAGACATGGCTTCCCGAATTCTCCCATATGTTTCGTTTAGTAGTACCAAACATGATTTACGATAGAATGATTTGACCTTACCCCCTCTCGCTTTCTTTCTTCTCTCCCCCCCTCTCTCTCTCTCTCTCCTTCTCTGTGAAAAAGAACCCACGAGCATAGAAAGGAATAAACAACCCCTGGTAATCCTTCTCTTGTTATTTCTTGTTTTTTTTTTGGCTTTGGTACTCTAAAATAAAAACGTCAGATTTTAATGATCGTCGACGAAAAAACAAAATTACGGTCATAAAAGGAGAATCCAATTTATGGCTAAATTGTAAAACGAGCCCCCACTTTAAAACTAACCATTCTCACAAAATAAAAACTTTTTGAATGTACATATTGAAGTGAATATTAAAATAAACAAAATATATCTAGTATTGTAAAATAACGCGTGCAAGAAAAATAAAACATTTATTGCAAAAACACGGACATAAAATGAGGGCTCAGTTTATCTTATGGTAGGAATTTTGGAGGAAATAGTTAAGGATTACCCAACCCCTTTGTGACTATACGACTTGCTTATGTTGTTTCTTTACTAACGACGACTACTACTACTAACGACTACTACTACTGTTGAATATTGACGTTCTCACCGTACCAAATCGATATAATGTTGTATACCCTTTCTTACTTCTTACTCTGTTCGTATTTTCTTCTGGCCGGCTTTGGTTCTATCTTCTAACATCTTGCGTCTGGTATATCTTCTAACATCTTGGTCTGGTCTAGCGTCTGGGGACTTCGGTCTGGTTTTCCATGCTAGGGATTTCTCCTTATCAGAAGCCCTGTGTCATTGTTAGTTTTTAGGTAATAAACACAAGACATTCGATTTACGTTGATGTTACTTTATCTATAAATCCCCAAACCAGACAATCTGCGCAGATCCTTACATCTTGCTAGCTCGGCTTCTAACTTCTAACTGACTGAGTTACTTAGTATCCTTAAACTGGAACAGGGCCTTCTATGGGGGTTCCGGTTCTCACGATTTATCCCCGGAAAGCAAGGTCAGAGTGAGGTCAAGCTCTGTCACTCACTCTCAAGGCCATCAGCTGCACTAATCGCCATTATGATTTCTACACTATTGACATAATCATTAGGTATCTAATAATTATGTAACACTACAACTCGAATTTGTCCCTATGTGTTGTGATGTTAGTCCCAACAGTAAAAAGAAGTCAAGTCGAGATGGGGTAAAATAAGACAAGTGTATTTACAATTAATGGTACATGTACGACTAGCTTGTCGTTAACGGGAACAGTCCTCCTTTCCACTCGGTGTCTCACTATTTATAGTGAGAACCGGTGCATGTTCTCCACTGTAGGAACGGCCGGTACAACACTATGTAACAAATTATTTGTATTGAATAGGAATACTTTATATGTAACTGCAAACTATTTATATCAATAATGTACAGTCAGCGTATTCTAAGCCTCACCAACAACACTTTTTGTTCCTCGACCAATTTTTACCCTGTAGATAGGACCTTAATAAATACTACCACTTCCCCTCTCAGCGAATCGGGATTTTATTTTTCTTACTATTTTTCTTTTCTTCGTAGTAAATTAAAAGTTTTTTTTCACTGTTTTTTTTTTCTGTTAAGACAGGGAGAATCATTTAACTGTTTTCTCCTGAAAACCAAATGGGATTTGAACAAGAAGAAAGAAGAAGAAGAAGAGAAGAAGAAGAAGAAGAAGAAAAACAAGAAGAAGAAGAAAGAAGAAGAAGAAGAAGAAGAAGAAGAAGAAGAAGAAGAAGAAAGACAAGAAGAAGAAGAAGAAGAAGAAAGAAGAAGAAAAGAAGAAGAAGAAGAAGAAGAAGAAGAAGAAGAAGAAGAAGAAGAAGAAAAAAGAAGAAGAAGAAGAAGAAGAAGAAGAAGAAGAAGAAAGAAGAAAGAAGAAGAAGAAGAAGAAGAAAGAGAAGAAAAGAAGAAGAAGAAGAAGAAAGAAGACAAGAAGAAGAAGAAGAAGAAGAGAAGAAGAAGAAGAAGAGAAAGACAAGAAGAAGAAGAAGAAGAAGAAGAAGAAGAAAGACAAGAAGAAGAAGAAGAAGAAGAAGAAGAGAAGAAAGACAAGAAGAAGAAGAAGAAGAAGAAGAAGAAGAAGAAGAAGAAGAAGAAGAAGAAGAAGAAGAAAGACAAGAAGAAAGAAGAAGAAAGAAGAAGAAGAAGAAGAAAAGAAGAAGAAAGACAAGAAGAAGAAGAAGAAGAGAAGAAGAAGAAGAAAGACAAGAAGAAGAAGAAGAAGAAGAAAGACAAGTAGAAAGACAAGAAGAAGAAGAAGAAGAAGAAGAAGAAAAAGAAGAAGAAAAAGAAGAAGAAGAAGAAGAACAACAACAACAACAACAACAACAACAACCTTTATAAAAAAATGTCCCAATTTCTTCTGAGGTTTTTGTTTACAAATATCAACATCAATATCTGTCTAAAATTTATCCGATGGTAAGTAATTATTATCTACACTATTTACTTGTCTCCAACTCTTTCTCTTAATCTTGGTTGTCATATTCAAAACGTTTCGGCCGCTGGGCCCTCCGGACTTCTTCATGTGTTTTTTTTAATCGTCATCGGTAATCTTCATGGAATTTCAAATCGAACCCTTTATTCAATCCACGGTGTGTAGGTGGGATTGGTACCAAAGATTGTCCAAAAGTTAAGTGTGCCTATTATATACAAGATGAGTATGAAAAGGTGGAATGAAAACTCATACTGTCGGATTCATTTCCTTTCTTTTAACTTATATACAAGATCTATGTAATGAATATTTTTTTGGTCACATGGTTCACCATATTTGGAATGGGACGATTGAAAGTAAGTTATACCAACAGTTCAAATTAAAATGTTTTATTCTGTTACAGAGAAATAGCCCCCCCCCCATTTCCTAGTTAATTTTCCCATTTCTGAGTTAATCTTTAAGCTTCTCAAACGGTGCAAGCTAGAAATCTACTTTTTGGTGTCAGTACTTATCAGACCAATACCTTATATTTTACCTAAAAGAAAATTGGATAATTCTTAAATTATGACGAGTCATAAGTAGGTTGAATTTTGTATTTCTTGTTTGTTGAGAAGGGTTACTTAAGCAGTGTTTTGTACAATTTGGAGTTTTTTTTTTTTTGAATGGGAAGGGAGTGACATTTTAATTTTGTTCACCTTGAACTTTTTAAACAATTAGAGATAATGTACGGTGTAGGACTGATTTCAATAGAGCATTCATCAGATGATGACCTAGAGGTAAAACGTGGTTTCGGGCCTTAGCATAATTACCCTTCTACTATATAAAAAAAAAAAAACTTCCCATGAAATAAAGAAAATGGCATTAGTTTTTGATTCACCCTCGTATTTTGTTATTGAAAGGGTTTCACATATGCTTCGTAATATATTTTTTTTTAAATAGACTAATATTAAGGAATACTTTTCACTTACCATTTGTGTCCGAATTAATAATGGAGATGATACTGCACTGTGGAGATATTTATACTAGTGGTTAGCCAATTAAAAATCGTATGATGTAAAAAAAAATTTCCATGGGTGAATCATCTTGATATTCAAAAAATTTGAAATTCACCCTACCCTAACCTGTATACACAGATAAGCGTATGTCAAAATCAGTATACAAGATAGGTAAACTCGACAGAACAATCAGGGTGGTATGTAATAATAAATGTAAATTCCTATTTCTCTGAATGTTTGAGATCAGGCTTGATGATTAGTATAATCTGCGTTATCCGGACTATTGTCCCCATCTTCATTGTTATTTGTACAACGTTTCGGCCGATATGCCCTCCGTTCAGGTATTTCTTGTCGGACTCGGGAACCTACTCGGACTCGGAAACCTTCTTGTCGTAATCGGGAGCCATCACGGAACTTCGAATTTAACCCTTTATTTAGTCCACGGGGGTATCCTCTTCTCATTCCGCTAACCATAGTTGGGGTAGGAGTTGTGTTAATTATTTTTCTATGTTACTGCCTCTACTCAGGATTGAACCCGGAATCCAGAGATAACTGTCACTTAGAACTGTCTTAACCTAAATATATTATTCTCTTGGCCATGTGTCCAATTGGACAATTCAGTAAGAGTTTTGGGAACTTATAAACCTAATGTCTTGTTTTTGGCTAGACTATCTACCTATTCATTTTATGTATGATATTTTTTTACCTAGACTCATATTGTGTTTTTTTTCTTCTTTAATCTGATCTAGCCTTTTTAATTATGGGTTCCCATATTGTATTCATTTCATTGTACAAATAACAATAAAGATGAGGACAATAGTCCGAATAACGCAGATAATACTAAGTAAATTCCTGTCTGTTTCAATGACACCAGTGCGAACCGAACGCAAATTGTCCAAGTTATAGTTCGGTTCACCGAATCTACTCCACCCTCCGAGCAACTTTAACCCCCCCTCGTACCCACTGTTGTTTATTAGGTGTAGTCTAAATTGCATTTTCTAGCGACAGACGTAAATAGTGCCACCATGTGAAAATAAGTGGAAGTAAATTTCGTTAAAATGCCCGGGAGAATTAAATTTCACTATTTGTCATGATATCAAGGAAGTTGGGAGTCGGGTTTGTAAACATAGTTAAATAAAATGGCGGAGGTCGCCTTTTGACAGGCGACACTTTGTAAACAAGGATGTTTACATTTAAAAGGAATTTAGAAATTCAGAATCGATATTCAAAATATACGAGGTGTGGGCAAAACGTAACGAGACCGAACCTGGGTATACAAAGACAGTCAATATAGTCCCACTTGGCATTCAAAGCACTTATACCAGCGAGTGATCCAGTGGTTGAAGCACCTCTGAAATCCATATTTTCATATGGAACGATGTTGCACCATCGTATTGTAATGTTCTTAAATCCAGTCGTTGAGATGAATTTTCAGTTGATTAATTGATTTTGGGTTATGTTATGCCTAGGGGTTAGGGAATAGTGATCATTGTACGTCCATACTTAATTTTTTTGGGTAATTTTTTCTAAAACATTTTTTGTTCTCACAGTCCTATCGAATACGAATGATTTTTAAACAGATCTATTTCACCCATAGATGGGACCCTAACAGGTACTACCATTCCAGGCCAGAGTCAACCTGGGAGTAATAGCGATGAAGGGGTATTTCATACTCACCAGTTCTCCAGATACAGTTGTGTGTCATACTCTTGCCACAGCGTATTTGGATACACAATTTTTTTTATAAATACATTGTTCTATTTAACCCATAGATGGGACCCTAACAGGTACTACCACTCCGGGTCAAAGTGGACCAGGGAGCTGTGGTGATAAAGGGGTGCTCAACATTTCCCAAGCCTCCAAAACTGGAACCTCACCATCAGATAGAATTCAACGTCATTCCCAGAACATGTAGACCCTCAGTCACCGCCTTCTAGCACATATATGCTAAAAAGGGTTGGGGCTTGCTATAAGGGCAATAGGGTTGGGGCAATCATAACGGTTCTAGGGCTTGATGTGACCAGCCGATTGATTGGAGGGAGCCTCTCCGACCGCCCATCTATCCTAAGTAAGGGTCTAAGTGGAGTGATGCAGGTCATGGACAGCTCATCCACCAGGATTCCGTCCTTAAGCATCACGGGTCGCCACCCACGAAATTTATATAGCATCCTGTTCGTGGCGGAGAGGTTCGGAAAATACGTATCCATTTACTTCATTATTTTAACTAGCAACTGAAAACACCCTCCGGGCGTCGTAAAAATTATTTTTTGAAAGACATTGCCTGAGAGCGTGTGAGTTAAAAAATTCAATGTCAGAGGGTTTGTATCATAAGTAAGCAAAATCCTCATATCTATTAAAGGAGTAAAAAAAAAAAAAAAAAACAATTTGAAATGAAAACTGAGCCCTGTCCCTCTCAAATAAAATATTGCGTGCATGTAATAATCAAACAATTATTTTGAATATTTTCCACATCAATTTTCCACAAAATCGTAGGTATTTATTTTTTTGTAAACTTTTAGTTAACTTCTTGTTACTGTAAAAAAAAAAAAAAACGAGAGTAAAAAACAATTTTAAAAATTGCTTACTCAAATTTTGGGTGTATATAGCATAAGAATATTGTGACGTAAGCTGTGACGTAGAGCTATGACGTAGTTTTTGTTACAGACAGAAATACAGACAATCTTTATTATTAATTGATAAGATTTTTAAAAAAGATTTTTAAAAAAGATTTTTAAAAAAGATTGTTTTCTTTATCACATTCATTGTAAGTTCATATTTATATTTTATTCTAATTGTTTCTAAAATTTAATAATTTTAAATTATTTTAAATTATTTTAAATAATAATGAAAAATTATTTGAAGGGAGTATACAAACACAAAGTTTCAAATTGGATTGGAAATTGCTTTATTCTAAGTTAATGTATTTCAACATGATTGTGTCAACAACATTTTTTTTTATAATGGGCCATTTTTGTAGTTTTATAGTAACACACAAAAAACAACAGATTAAAATGTGTGTTAGAAGCTATTAGGTTGATTGGTTGGGTGGGTTTCACAGCATGTCAACCTTTCTTGGGTTATTTTATGCCAAAGACGTTTTTATTTTATTCATTCTTGTTGGTATTCGATTTTTTTAAAACATTTTTTTATGTATTTAACCCATAGATGGGACCCTATCAGGTGCTACCACTCTGAAGTTATTATGTGTCTTTGTTTAATGCTATATCAACCTTAATGGGTTATTTAATGCCAAAGCCATCCTTGTATAAAAATAGTGGTAGTATTTAACCCATAGCTAGGGGGGTTCATATCTTTCCCAAGGGTATGAGTCCAAAAGTAAATGTAATGGTGCAACTGGTGTTATTATTTTTTGTGCACACAATCCTATCGAATACGAATCAATTTTAAACAGATTTATTTCACCCATAGATGGGACCCTAACCGGTACTACCACTCTCGGTCAGTGTGGGCCTGTGAGTAATGGGGCAATGAAAGCGTACTTCATACACACAAGTTCTCCAGAAGTGGAGCCTCACCATCAGATGCAGTTTTGTGTCATACTGTTGACACAGCGTAATTCAAAAATATTTTTTTAAATAACTTTATAGTCGTCGGGGCGGCTTAATGTCGGTATCAGCCAATCAGCGAGGGAGTATATCCCCCTTTCACTAGCACTAGACCAAGGAGATTATTTTAGTATCTGAGGTGGAACGCCACACCTGCCATCAGCTCCTTACTTTACTGCACTCATACGCTGAGTTGGCGAGGGTCGGTATCGAACCAGGAACCTTGTGATTCCTAGCCGAACGCTCTACCGACTGAGCTAAACCGGCACTCTAACAATATCTTCATAAATGATATCTTTTCATATTCATAGTTTTATGTAATTGTTTCTTTAAAAGTTTTTTTTGTGTGTAACCAGTCCTATCGAATACGATTAATTTTTAAACATATATTTTTACCCATAGATGGGACCCTAACAGGTACAACCACTCTAAATCGAAGTGGACCTGGGAGTAATAGCAATAAATGGGTACTTCATACATACCAGATCTCCAGAACGTGCACATCTCCATCAGATGCAGTTGAGTGTAATACTCTTCAAAAAATTAGCGTTTAATGTCATACTCTTCAAATGATTAGCGTTTAGTGTAATACTCTTCAAAAAATTAGCGTTTAATGTCATACTCTTCAAATAATTAGCGTTTAGTGTAATACTCTTCAAAAAATTAGCGTTTAATGTCATACTACTGATGCGGAGGGATTGGCACACACACACACACACACACACACACACACATATATATATATATATATATATATATATAGTGTGGGATTGGCACTGTTTCAGCTTTTACTGGAACGGTATGCCAAAGTGCAGTATTATTGAGAGAGTGCTCAATATAATATAGAGCTATTATATGATATAATAATAAATAAATATATAAAGGTTTTATATATTTAATGACATAGGAACAGTCACGACCATTTGGTTTCATGCATGCGTAACCGCAAACATTCGTCAGGTGACGTTGGGGTTTTAAGTTCAAATCCTGTTGGGGTTTTAAGTTCAAATGCATTTGAACTTAAAACCCCAACGTCACCTGACGAATGTTTGCGGTTACGCCCGCATGCATGAAACCAATGGTCGTGACTGTTCCTATGTCATTAAATATATAAAACCTTTATATGTTTATTTTTTTATTATATATATATATATATATATATATATATGAAGTGTTCAAACGATGTGTTTGAAAATGGCGAAGGCCGACAATTTGTAGGGAGATTATGTGCTTAATTAAAGTCATACCTAATTTGTTAATTAATTAATTATAATTAAATGAATTAGGCGTGCATATCGGTTTAAATGTAAAGCGTAAACAAATCGAGAAAAAGTCAATCTCTGTATGTACATTTCATCCCATTAGGCCTCATCAGCAGAGCTATAGACAGGGCAGTGCTTTGTGCGCGATTATATATATATATATATATATATATATATATATATATATACTATTCACTATTTACTATGAATATTAACTTTTCTCTCATTGGATTCACAACAATCTCATATATATATATATATATATATATTATATATATAATATACCAAGCGTGTTGGTAGATCCTTGCGGAGAGAAAACACCCAGCAAATAGTTTGATTGTAAAAATATACTACCATCAACCAGGAAGAAAAGATTTTTTGAAAAAAAGAAAGGACCAAGATATTCGTACCAACAAAAAATAATCTATTGGTACAGTATTTGGCCAAAAGAAAAACAATTTATGTATATATATGTATATAAGATATATATATATATATATATATATATATATATATATATATTCATATAACCCCCAGGAAGAAAAAAATTTTGAAAAAAAGAAAGGACCAAGATATTCGTATAAAGAGCGTTATGCGAAACTAATAGTAGGTTCGTCTGACTCATTAGATTATATATATATATATATATATATATATATATATATATATCTTTATATATATATATATATATAATATATATATATATGTATATATATATATTATATATTAAGATTGAGACATCAAAATAAATGACAATTAAAAACAGATAAAAACATCGAATAGCATATGAGCATGGAAAAAAAATCAATGAAACGGGAAGATCACATAAGTGAGACCAGGCATGACGTCTTCGAAAAAGTAAAGATTAGACTGAAGAGGCCAATAAATGCCGAAATAAATTTATATCTATACCTAGGTGTCTATTTATATATATATATATATATATATTATATATATATATATATATAGAGAGAGAGAGAGAGAGAGAGAGAGAGAGTATAGAAGCATAACGTTCATTTCCTTAAGGTTCATTTCCGCTGTCGTCCTTCGCAAAAAAAAAAAAAATTACACACACACACACAACCACACACCTAAAAAAATGCACAATGTTTCCTTTCGATACACACACATACACCATCCCATACCAACGCCGTAAAATAGAATATTTGACGTCATTTCAAAACCGTTCTTCTTTCAAACTTCAAAAAAATTTAAACTGAATAACACATAACTACCACTCGCTTTTCTCGTTATTCTGTGATAAATAATTTATTATCACCTTCCATATACCAACAAATGCCCTGAAGATGATCTAATTAATAGATCGAAACACTGCAGCATCGGCTAATAAACTCGCCACAACCCATTTAAACCTGTGTTTTTAAAAATTTTTCCTAATATACTATATATATATATATATATATATATATATATATGTGTGTGTGTG
>CM042172.1:22280246-22290246 GCA_023376005.1 Doryteuthis pealeii
AAAAAAAGAATATAAACGAAAGAAGAAGAAGAAGAGAGAAGAAGAAAGAAGAAAAAGAATGTAAACCGAATAAAAGAAGAAGAAGGAAGAAGAAGAAGAAGAAGAAGAAGAAGAAGAAGAAGAACATTTCCAGACAGACATTGTTAAGATATTTATACTAAAATGAATAATAATAAAAGTGATGAAGGAAGCTTTCTATTTGCACCGTTTAAGTGGGATTATTTATGAAACGTTGAAATGTAATAAGAGATCGTCATTGGTCAATGGGTTGGCCAATGGCTAACGAACATGGTTGGTGAAGATTCGGCAAGATTCGGAAATCAGAAATCAGGGGAAACAAGGGTATGTGGAAAGGGCAATGGGGGCATCAAGTTAGATAGATATTATGAGATGTAGATATAATCAAAGATGGAGAGAGAGAGAGAGAGAGAGAGAGAGAGAGAGGAGAGAGAGATGAGTTGGGTGAGATAGAGATATAGATATGATGAAAGGTAAACATGATCAGACAGAGAGACAGAGAGAGAGAAAGAAGGAGAGATTAACTAGATAGATAGATAGATAGATAGATAGATAGATAGATCTGAACAATTTGAGATAGATATAATGAAAGGGAAATATAATCAGAGAGAGATGGTGTGAGATAATGCTAAACTGGATTAGAGAGACATGGTTAAAATCACAGACAGATAGACAGACAGATAGATAGATAGATAGATAGATAGAATCAGAGATAGATAGAAAGTGGAAAAATGAACTTGATTAAATAGATAGATAGATAGATAGATAGATAGATATGAAGAAAGGTAGATATAAGTAAAATAAGTAAGTAAAGTCGTCGGGTTGGCCCAAAGTAGGTATCAGCCTGACAGCAAGAGAGACTATCCCCTTTTCACTAGCGCTAGAGCAAGGAGATTGTTTTAGCGTCTTAGGTGTTGTGCCACACTTACCATCAACTCCCCACTTTACCGCACCTATCCCTGTGCTACTCATATGCTGAGTTGGCGAGGGCTGGTATCGAACCAAGAATCTTGAGGTTTCCAGCCGGACACATAGCTATAATATACTTGGAAAAGGAATGCATCCATCTACTCCCCCTCAAGCTATGGGTAAATAGTGGAGCAGACTGGGCTCTTTAACCTTGGCTAGGTAACCAGTCTAGGAGAAGAGAAACTCTGAATTTAAACCCGTTAAACTCCGCTTAAGTAATTGTCCAAATGTCACATCCTGTCCTAATTGCTTTGAGGGTTAAGTCCTTTTAAGACTTAAATGAGAGTTATGTTCCTTTGTTCTTTTTCCGAGAAGAAGCTTGTAAACAATGGCAGCCATCTTTGATTCAACGTAATTTTCACCGAGAAAACACGACGCGTTTCAAATCCTTTTTAATGCATGTTTTTAACTCCAAAATATCATAAAATGTCTTTTTAATAACAATTAAGTTCATTTCAAATCATGCGCAAGTATAATTTTATGGCAGGAATTTAGTCACTTAAAGTTCAAGATTACCATGAAATTTTGCGTGGTGAGTCAAAGCACTGCTTTACTGATTAATAACGCTTTTAGCGTTAGATTTTAATTCTTTTCATAATTACATCTATATATATGCATACATACATGATATATATATATATACATATATATATATGTATATATATATATATATATATATATATGTATATATATATATATATGGTTGCCCTATCAAGGCTAAAGAGCCCAATCTGTCCTACTATTTACCCATAGCTGAAAGGAGAATAGTTGGATTCATACCTTTCCCCGAGGGCTTTACCGCTACTTGAAATGCTACCAGCGCCGTCCAGTATTGGACTCTGGTCGCCGTGTCCATTTCTAACACCGATAACCATTACGTGACAAGCGCCTCCTCGGTTGTTTGTATAGCGAAATATTTTCTGCGACCAAATTGGCTACTGAGTCAGGGTGATTAGCCGGCACGGGAGCCGGTCACTTGCGCTGGTCACTGCTGGGACGAGGTAAGGAGATTTTCGAACGGAATCACCGGGACTTAATTTGCTGCCGGTTCGCTTTTGTACGACGCCATCTGCCCATAACGAGGTGAAATCGTTCAGAAATTGAGTAAATATTGCCAGCGAAATGTCGGATATTAAGAAGATGAGCAGCACTAAGTGGTTTAATGTGGATCCATCGCAGATACACAAAGAGAGGCGCGAACGAGAAGGTGTCGTCTGCGCATGCGTCATTCTCGAAGACTGTGCTTCCGCCGGCGTCTGATCAGTGTGTATCCATGCTTGTTTTCTGTCTATGCGAGAGTAAAGCCATTGGATTCTTGGCTAGTGCTTTAAGTTCTATACAAGGGTGGGCCCAAAATTAGCCGAAAATGCCTTTTTGACAAAATGACTTTAGCCCCCTACTGAAAATTTACCAAAAATCAGGGAATTATCGGATTTTAATGAAATTTTCAGTGTTTATTCATCAATGAATGATCTTTACAATGCATTATTTATTTTATTTCAAAACTTTCTCATTTTTTCAGGTCACTTAATTTTTGCCCCACTTTTGTTGGGGGCGTAAAATGTTTTGCGAGTTGGTCATTTTCTGTATTAATTACAGTATAAATAAAGAGATAAAAGACCGAAATTATGAATAAAAACAAAAAAAAATTTACATTGGCTTTTCTATGAGAAAATAAGTACCGAAAATCGAAAAATAAAATGTAAAAAAATAATAAATAATTAATTTTTTGGAGATTTCTTTTTTACTCATTTCGATAATTATTTAATTGGCTATTATTTTATAAAAGAAAAAATTATACATCGATGTTTTTTCTGCTTAAAAAGGTGGGGGTACATTTTCAATAGAGTTTTTCTCCAAAACTTATTACTTTTTGCACCTAAAAATAAGGTTTGCATTAAATAGATATTTATTTCTAGAATCTAAAAATATAACATTTTAAACTTAACATCAGGCTTTTCATATTTAAATGAATTTTATATATTAATTTTTCATAGCAAAAATACTAAATTAAAGTTTTGAAATAAAATAACTGATGCATTATAAAATTCATTAATTGATAAATCAATACTGAAAACTTCATTAAAATCGGATAATCACCTGATTTTTGGTAATTTTTTTTTGCAATCGCGAATGTTACATTCAAATTGTAAACAAGCGCCTGAAACCATTGAAATAGAGACAGAATGGCGGATCGCGTCGAACTTGACCAAAACAAATCGTTTTAAATGTATTAAAAATAAACTGCATACGTAATGATTTTTTTCTTTTTTTAATGATGGTCATTATGTTACTACTTATCGATTTAAATAAAAGTTTGACCTTAAATAATAGATTTAATTAATTTTTATTCGTTTTTAAAAACGTAGCAAACGATTTTTTGGGGCAACCCTATTCTATACTTAAGTATCGGGTTGGTGAGCATCATTATCACCCTTTCTTTTTAAAAGTAGTTCGATAACTTTAGGTAAACACGACTAACCTCAACAATTGAAATAAAAAATTCTAACTAGCAGGACTTGTGGACATACCACAGTATGATAATTTAATCATTACAATGTTTGATATGTTTACTTAAGAGCTATTGCTAAATAGTTCAATATGTAAAAAGTATAATAATCTTGACTAGCAGGACCTGTGGACATAACACAGTATGATAATTTAATTATTACAACGTTTGATATGTTTACTTAAGAGCTATTGCTAAATAGTTCAATATGTAAAAAGTATAATTATCTTGACTAGCAGTACCTGTGGACATAACACAGTATGATAATTTAATTACTACAATGTTTGATATGTTTACTTAAGAGCTATTGCTAAATAGTTCAATATGTAAAAAGTATAATAATCTTGACTAGCAGAACCTGTGGACATAACACAGTATGATAATTTAATTATTACAATGTTTGATATGTTTACTTAAGAGCTATTGCTAAATAGTTCAATATGTAAAAAGTATAATAATCTTGACTAGCAGTACCTGTGGACATAACACAGTATGATAATTTAATTATTACAACGTTTTATATGTTTACTTAAGAGCTATTGCTAAATAGTTCAATATGTAAAAAGTATAATAATCTTCATTTAACTCTTTATCACTCTTTTTTCTCTCTTTCTTTCCATCTACACACCTACATCTTTCCATCGCCAAACCTAACGTGTCAAAATTGACGTGTTTCAGTAGAAGGATAGCTTCATTTTTATATAAATGACATATTTATATGTCATTTATATATAATAATATATATATATATATATATATATATATATATATATATATATATATATATATATATAAGTATATTTAGGCAGCATTTTTTCTTTTATACATGTTTCATTCGGTGGACTGGTATACCAGTTCCACCCTGACAACAGAAGGATGGCCCGAAGGTTAGAGGTTAGAACGGATCGACGAAAGACTTGTCAGACAAGAATTGTCTATTCAATTCAATGAAAACATGTATATATATATATATATATATATATATATATATATATATATATATATATATATATTATATCATTATATAAATATGTCATTATATATGTCAACTCAATTTTCTGTATGGTCTTCCTTTTCTGATACCAACGGATTTTATTCAAACCTTACCCACACACACACATACACACATATATATGCGTGCGTGCGTGTGTGTGTGTTTGTGTGAAAAGCAATAAACCCAGTTGAAAAAGTTTTTGACAAAAATATCTTTTATTATATTATTGATATATTTTTTCAAAGATATAATTTCATGTCAAAGACCAGTCGACATATAAAGTAAGTAAAGTCGTCTGGGTGACCTAAAGTCGGTATCAGCCTGATAGAGAGGGAGTCTATCCCCTTTTCACTTGCGCTATACCAAGGAGATTGTTTTGGTATCTCAGGTGGAGTGCCACAGCGCCTCACTTTGCCGCACAGATCCCTGTGCCACTCATACGCTGAGTTGGCGAGGGCCGGTATCGAACTAGGAACCTTGTGGTTTCTAGACGAACGCTCTACCGACTGAGCTAAACAGCACAATCTATGTAAAGTAAGTAAAGTCAACGTGCGGCCTAATGTCGGTATCAGCCAATCAGCGAGGGAGTCTATCCCCTTTTCAATAGCGCCAGACCAAGAAGATTGTTTTGAGGTCTGGGATGGAGCGTCACACCTACCATCAGCTCCTCACTTTACCGCACAGATCCCTGTGCTTCTCATACGCTGAGTTGGCGAGGGCCGGTATCGAACCCGGAACCTCGTGATTCTTAGTCTTAGGTTCTACCGACTGAGAATTTTCAGACATACCTGTGTCCTTTGTCGAAATAAACTGTTAAAATTTGAATTTAATCGTGCTTCGAAGCAGAATATACCACTGTCCAAATAGGAACCACAGCCCTCCGGGTTCGGTACCGACCCTCGCCAAACCAGCGTATGAATAGCACAAGGATCTGTGCGGTAAAGTGTGGAGCCTATGGTAGATGTGGGGCTCCGTATCAGACCTCAAAAACAATCTTCTTGGTCTAGCGCTAGTGAAAGGGGGATAGACTTCCTCGCTGGATGCTACCGACTTTAGGCCACCCCAACAACTGCACTTTTACTTAAAAAATAAAAATTCGCCACGTCCAGGATTTGATAGCGTCTATCACCTAAAACCTACCTATTAAACCAAGGATCACCAAACATTTTCCCGCCCTGTCGTCTGGGGCGTTAGAATGCACCGACTGCACCTCTGCAGAGGGGTAAGACTCTCCCAATGGGACCACCTGTTGGCCATGGGTGGCGACCCGTGATGCTTAAGGATAGAACTCAGGTGGATGAGCCGTTCATGACTTGCAATACTCCACTTTGGCCCTATCTTGGGCTAGATGGGCGGTCAGAGAGGCCCCCTCCGATCAATCGGCTGATCACGTCAAGCCCTAGCACCTATATGATTGCCCCAACCCTATTGCCCTTATGGCAAGCCCCAACCCCTTTTTATCATATGGGTGCTAGAAGGCGGTGGATGAGGGTCTACAAGTCCTGGGAATGACGTTAAACTCTATCTGATGGTGAGGTTCCAGTTTTGGAGGTTTGGGGAATGTGGAGCACCCCTTCATCACCCCTTCATCACCATTGCTCCCTGGTCCACTCTGACCCAGAGTGGTAGTACCTGTTAGGGTCCCATCTATGGGTTAAATAGAAAAATGTATTTATAAAAAAAATTGTATTATCCATTAAGAATTGATTTATTTCAAAACTTTGTCGGCATTAAATGACCCACCGAGGTTGATATGCCGTAAAACAAAACAAAACAAAACTTTTTCCAAAAAAAAAAAAAAAAAAAAAAAGAACACGGGCCACATTATTATTGTGTTCAATATTTGCTAACCAGAACGAAAGCTCTGAGAAAAAGATGTAAAAAAAACTTATCTTTCCATGTTATATTCATAGGTGAGTAGCGTAAGATACACAAAAACAAATTTAACCAACATATCTATTTTCAAAACATTATCAAAGAACGCAACATTAGCAGAAAGGTTTAGTGTGATTTGTGAAACTGAAGTTTGCCTTTCAAGATATCGTCAATGTTTGGAATTGTTACATCCAATCAAGAGAATTGCTTTCAAATGTTTATCAGTCAATTTCGTTCGCTGGGTTGATTCCGTAGTCAAATCCATGAAGATTTAGTAAGCTTAACATGATATTTAAATTTAAATGGTATCAGAACGTCACGCCTTCCGTACGTTTTAACAAACAAATTCAAGTACTGTAAGCGGGGTTGATAAAATGTCTTCACGGGCCTTGATCCAGCCTGTGGGCCTGATCCGGCTCGTGGGCCGTAGTTTGGTGACCCTGCTTTAGACTATACATCTCCATATTTACTCGTGTAAAAGTCGACTTGAAAAATCTTCAAAAATTTGACTTATACATAAATGTATAGAGTAAGCGTGGAAATATCGACTGCATAATTTCATTTTTCTTAATACTCCATTATACGGGAATAGACGTAAAGATATAATGAAAGGAATACGAAGAACTTGGCGACCTTTGATCCCGTGGGATTCACTTTCTACCAGCGATGATATCGATGCTTCCAATTAACGAAAAACGGAAGATTGTCGTCAGCGTTTCATACTTACCTTCGCGATGGAAAGAGAATCAAAGAATAAAAGAGGTTACAAAAGGACGTTGGTCGCAAATGCAGATATACATAAATGGTTAAATCGAACTTAACAGACCTAAATTCCACCATCGTATGTCACCACCGCCGAAAGAAAAAAAAATACCAAAAACCAGGGTATTAACCGAATTTAATGAAATTTGATATCTTATTATAATGGAGATTGTGTGTTTTTCTGTCTGTAACCGAAACTATATTCCTACTCAAGTCACAATTCTCTTAGTTACTGACATCACATTCTCCATGATTTTATTTTTTATCTAAACCTCAATTATTAATAAAATTGTCTTATCTTATTATAATGGAGATTGTGTGTTTTTCTGTCTGTAACCGAAACTATATTCCTACTCAAGTCACAATTCTCTTAGTTACTGACATCACATTCTCCATGATTTTATTTTTATCTAAACCTCAATTATTAATAAATTGTCTTATCTTATTATAATGGAGATTGTGTGTTTTCTGTCTGTAACCGAAACTATATTCCTACTCAAGTCACAATTCTCTTAGTTACTGACATCACATTCTCCATGATTTTATTTTTTATCTAAACCTCAATTATTAATAATTGTCTTATCTTATTATAATGGAGATTGTGTGTTTTTCTGTCTGTAACCGAAACTATATTCCTACTCAAGTCACAATTCTCTTAGTTACTGACATCACATTCTCCATGATTTTATTTTTTATCTAAACCTCAATTATTAATAAAATTGTCTTATCTTATTATAATGGAGATTGTGTGTTTTTCTGTCTGTAACCGAAACTATATTCCTACTCAAGTCACAATTCTCTTAGTTACTGACATCACATTCTCCATGATTTTATTTTTTATCTAAACCTCAATTATTAATAAAATTGTCTTATCTTATTATAATGGAGATTGTGTGTTTTTCTGTCTGTAACCGAAACTATATTCCTACTCAAGTCACAATTCTCTTAGTTACTGACATCACATTCTCCATGATTTTATTTTTTATCTAAACCTCAATTATTAATAAAATTGTCTTATCTTATTATAATGGAGATTGTGTGTTTTTCTGTCTGTAACCGAAACTATATTCCTACTCAAGTCACAATTCTCTTAGTTACTGACATCACATTTCTCATGATTTTATTTTTTATCTAAACCTCAATTATTAATAAAATTGTCTTATCTTATTATAATGGAGATTGTGTGTTTTTCTGTCTGTAACCGAAACTATATTCCTACTCAAGTCACAATTCTCTTAGTTACTGACATCACATTCTCCATGATTTTATTTTTTTATCTAAACCTCAATTATTAATAAAATTGTCTTATCTTATTATAATGGAGATTGTGTGTTTTTCTGTCTGTAACCGAAACTATATTCCTACTCAAGTCACAATTCTCTTAGTTACTGACATCACATTCTCCATGATTTTATTTTTTATCTAAACCTCAATTATTAATAAAATTGTCTTATCTATTATAATGGAGATTGTGTGTTTTCTGTCTGTACCGAAACTATATTCCTATTCAATTCACAATTCTCTTAGTTACTCATTCTCCATGATTTTATTTTATCTTTATTAATAATTGTCTACATTATTAATACTGTTAACTATGTCAACATACTGACAACATGCAATTATATTTATATATACAACAAAATAGCGGTTTACAGTGTGAACGGGAAGGCTAATTTGCATATTAATATTAAAAAATCGAATTTAATAACTATGTGCTTAGTATTATTGATTTCTAACTGTTTGGTTTTATTTTAATGAATATAAGCAAAAATCTCTTCAATGAATCTTAAATGAAATCCATTAACAAGATAAAATAACCGTCATTTTATTCTTTACTTCCTCTTATAACTAAATACTTAAATTAGAAAAAAATGACAATGAAAGACGAGAGTGATGGAAGAGTAAGTTTCAGTTGTTCTATTTTTTATTATACTCCCTCTGTTTCAAATCTTTTATTATACCCCCCTCTGTTTCAAATCTTTTTATCTGTATTCTTATTTAGTTTCATTAGCCTTTCTAATTTAATACAATATTTTATTACATTAAAACTTAAATACTTGCACCCGGAGGGTGCATATATTTGCTAGTATGTTGAATAAAAGTTATAATGCACCAGTTATTTTGTTTAAAAACTTTTACATTTTTCAGGTCAGTTAGCTTTGAACCACGTATCTTTGAGAATCTGTGTTACGCCTCAAAGATACGTGGTTCAAAGTTATACAATTGTTGAAATCAGTCTTTTATTGAACAGTGGTACCTTAACTTACGAGTGTCTTAACTTACGAGTTTTCCGAGTTACGAGTTGTCACTTGGTCGATTTTTTACTTAGTGCTAAGAGCAAAGATTTGAGATACGAGTGCGCTTCAGATACGCTTATGCTAATAATACCCATAAACATTTAAGTTTCCAAATATGTAATATATTTGGAAACTTAAATGTTTATGGATATTATTAGCATAAGCGTATCTGAAGCTTGCCCGTATCTCAAATCTTACGCAAAAGAAAAATACTATTTATAAAAAAAATTAACATTAAAATATATTACAGCACATAATTCATGACATTCTATTTTATTCTGTTTTTATACAATACACTTTTATTTTTCTTGTTTAAAAAACGTAATAAAGATATATTTTTATTTTTAGGTTATTTTTTTTAAGTTATTTTTTCTCCATATTTCCAACTCAAGTCATTCAAAAACATCCAACACCTTTTGAACAACAAAGTCTTTTTCTCTTTTTTTTTCCTTTCTCTTCTTTTTATTATGTTGTGCTGGGAAGGTTTTATATAAACCGAAACGTTTAAAAGTTGACATAAATATAATAAATTGCGTGGTGTAATGGTTAAAGTCATAGGAAATGGACTCGTCGACC
>CM042172.1:22292746-22339271 GCA_023376005.1 Doryteuthis pealeii
AACTTCTGTGGTACAGGGCTGAAGCCGCTGGATCCCCGCCCGAGGGCAGGAGGTCAATAGTTATTCTTTGTTACTGTCGCCATTGATCAGGATTGAACCTGCAGCCTAGAGACAACTGTCCCGTTGAACTGTATTAAGTCAACGCCTATATCCACTACGCCATGTATTAAGTTAATGCAGTTCTAAGTGACAGTTATCTCTAGTCTGCAGGTTCAATCCTGATCAAAGGCGTCAGTAACATAGAATAATAATTAACATAGCTTAACAACTTGTATAATAAGGTTAGCGGAATGAGAACAGGATACCCCTGTGGACTGAATAAAGGGATTGGGCGCAAAGTTTCGTGAAGGCTCCCGATTACGACAAGAGGGTTCCCGAGTTCGAAGAAAAAAGACTATCAGACTATTCGAAAGAAAAAAGAAAGAACAGAAAGAACAGAAGAAAAGAAAAAAAGAAAAAAGAAAGTAATGGTTTGATTTCTTAATGGTTTGAAATATGTTTTACGGCATATCAACCTCAGTGGGTCATTTAATGCCGATAAAGTTTTAAAAATAAATCAATTCTTAAATGGATAATACATTTTTTTTTATGAATATTTTTCTATTTAACCCAGATGGGACCCTAACAGGTACTACCACCCGGGTCAGAGTGGACAGGGAGCAATGGTGATGAAGGGGTGCTCCACATTCCCCAAACCTCCAGAACTGGAACCTCACCATCAGATAGAGTTTAACGTCATTCCCAGGACATGTAGACCCGCAGCCACCGCCTTCTAGCACCCATATGATAAAAAGGGGTTGGGGCTTGCCATAAGGGCAATAGGGTTGGGAAAATCATATAGGTGCTAGAGCTTGACGTGACCAAAAAAGAAAGTAAATATTACAAGATAGAAAGACTATGAGAAGGAAAGAAAAAAAGAAAGACAATTATACTATTTGCAAGAAAAGAAAGAAAGAAAAGAAAGAAAAGAAAGAAAGAAAGAAAGAAAGAAGAAAGAGCATTAGAACGAATAAGAGAAAGAAAGAACAAAATACTATGAGAAGGAAAGAAAGAAAAGAAAGAAAGACTAACAGCCTATTTTAAAGAAAGAAGAAGAAAGAAAGAAAGAAAGAAAGAAAGAAAGAAGATTATTAGAACGAAAGAAGAAAACAAGAGGGAACGAAAATACTATGAGAAGGAAAGAAAAAAAGAAAGATTGTTATACTATTTGCAAGAAAGAAAGAAAGAAAGAAAAAAGAAAGAACGAAAGAAACAAAGACTATTAGAACGAAAGAGAAAAAGAAAGAGGGAACAAAATACTATGAGAAGGAAAGAAAGAAAGAAGACTAACAGCCTATTTTAAATAATGAAAGAAAGAAAGAAAGAAAGAAAGAAAGAAAGAAGATTATTAGAACGAAAGAGAGAAACAAGAGGGAACGAAATACTATGAGAAGGAAAGAAAAAAGAAAGACAATTACTCTATTTGCAAGAAAGAAAAAAATTAAGGAAGAAAGACTAAAAACGAAAGAGAAAAGAAAGCGGGGACGAAATACTATGAGAATGAAAAGAAAAAAAAAGAAAGACTAACAGCCTATTTTAAAGAAAGAAAGAAAGAAAAGAAAGAAAGAAAGAAAGAAAGAAAGAAAGATTTTTAGAACGATAAAGAGAAAGCAAGAGGGAATGAAATACTATGAGAAGGAAAGAAAAAAAAGAAAGAGATTACACTATTTGCAAGAAGGAAAAGAAAGAAAGAAAGGGGAGAAAGGCTAAAAACGAAAGAGAAAAAGAAAGCGGGGACGAAATACTATGAGAATGAAAAGAAAAAAAAAGAAAGACTAACAGCCTATTTTAAAGAAAGAAAGAAAGAAAGAAAGAAAGAAAGAAAGATTTTTAGAACGATAAAGAGAAAGCAAGAGGGAATGAAATACTATGAGAAGGAAAGAAAAAAAAGAAAGAGAATTACACTATTTGCAAGAAGGAAAAGAAAGAAAGAAAGGGAGAAAGGCTAAAAACGAAAGAGAAAAAGAAAGCGGGGACGAAATACTATGAGAATGAAAAGAAAAAAAAGAAAGACTAACAGCCTATTTTAAAGAAAGAAAGAAAGAAAGAAAGAAAGACTATTAAAACTAAAGAGAGAAAGAAAGAGGGGACAAAATACTATGAGAAGGAAAGAAAGAAAGAAAGACTAACAGCCTATTTTAAAGAAAGAAAGATTTTTAGAACGATAAAGAGAAAGCAAGAGGGAATGAAATACTATGAGAAGGAAAGAAAAAAAGAAAGAGAATTACACTATTTGCAAGAAGGAAAGAAAGAAAGAAAGGCTAAAAACGAGAGAGAAAAAGAAAGCGGGGACGAAATACTATGAGAATGAAAAGAAAAAAAAGAAAGACTAACAGCCTATTTTAAAGAAAGAAAGAAAGAAAAAGAAAGAAAAAAAGAAGGAAAGAAAAGCTAAGAACATAAGAAAAGAAAAAAGTAAATTCTACAAGATAGAAAGACTATATATGGGCCGGGTTAGCTCAGTCAGTACAGCGTTCCGCTAGAAACCACAAGGTTCCTAGTTCGATACCGGTCCTCGCCAACTGCAGCGTATGAGTAACACAGGGATCTGTCCGGTAAAGTAAGGAGCTGACGGTAGGTGTGGCGCTCCACCTCAGATGCTAAATACAATCTCCTTGGTCTAGCGCTATTGAAAAGGGGATAGACTGACTGGCTGATACCGACTTTAGGCCGCCCCGTTGAATTTTACTTTTATCTATATACATATACATATATATATATATATATATATATATATATATATTATATATATATAGAATGATATGCATATGCCTAGCATTTATTTATTCCTTTTTTTTTTTTCTTTTTTTTTTTTGAAGTTATAATGGAAAATGGAGAAATACGAATTTTTGAAGGCGAATTAGAATATCGTGCAAATTCTGACAACAAAAAGTGTGAAAGGTCAAACGAGAAGCGCGAACAGGAGAGAAAATATCGCGCCATTCAGATGGAAACTAAAGTTTCGTTGTCGCGTGAGAAGAGACGCACGAGATTGTCCAAGCAGAACATGTCGTTTGTGAGAACGCGGGAAAAAAAAGGGGCGGGAAGAGAATTGTCGTTTGGGTTTGGGAGAATGCTTGATAGCGCCGGGAATAATTATTCTAGCGTCTCTAAAACGAAGACAGAGACGAAGAGAGAAAGAAAGGAAAGAAAGAAAGAAAGAGAGAAGTTGAGGAGAGAGAGAGAGAGTTCTATTGAGGAAGGAAAATAGAGGAGGGGGGAAGGAGGAGGATAAGAAGGAGGAAGAAGAGAGATATGAAAAGGCAAGATGATGAAAACAAGCGTTTAATTTGATTTTTGTATTTAGTGTTAAGAAAAGGCAACTGAAAAAAAATGAAACTGAATTTTACTCAGAAGAAGAAGGGGGAAAAGGTAGAGATAGAAACGAGTGGATGGGGAGAAAGAAAGAAAGAAAGAAAGAAAGAAAGAAAGAAAGAAAGAAAAGTCTATTAGAACGAAGAAGAGAAAGTAAGAGGCGACGAAATGTACAGAAAGAAACGAGTGAATGAAGAGAGGAAGATATACTGAAAGAAAGAAAAGAAAGAAAGAAAGAAAGAAAAAAAGAAAGAAGAAAGATTTAACAAAAAGAGAGAAAAGAGAGAAAGAAATACTATAAAGAGAGAAAGAAAAAAAGAAAACTATTAGAAAAGAAAGAAGAAAGAAAGAAAAAGAAAAGAAAGAAAAAAGAAGAAGAAAGAAAAGTCTATTAGAATGAAGAAGAGAAAGTAAGAGGCGACGAAATGTACAGAAAGAAACGAGTGAATGAAGAAGGAAATACTGAAAGAAAGAAAGAAAGAAAGAAAGAAAGAAGAAAGATTATTAGAACAAAAAAGAGAGAAAAGAGAGAAAGAAAATACTATAAGAAGAAAGAAAAAAAGAAAAACTATTAGAAAAAAAGAAAGAAAGAAAGAAAGAAAGAAAGAAAGAAAGAAAAGTCTATTAGAACGAAGAAGAGAAAGTAAGAGGCGACGAAATGTGGTAAGGAACGAAAAGAAGAAAGACTAATTAGACTACTTGAAAGAAAGAAGGAAGAAAATGTACAGAAAGAAACAAGTGAATGAAGACAGGAATGTATACTGAAAGAAAGAAAGAAAGAAAGAAAGATTATTAGAACAAAAGACAGAGAAAAGAGAGAAAGAAATACTATAAGAAAGAAGAGAAAGAAAAAAAGAAAAACTATTAGAAAGAAAGAAAGAAAGAAAGAAAGAAAGAAAGAAAGAAAGAAAGAAAAACTATTAGAAAGAAAAAAAGAAAGAAAGAAGGAAGAAAGAAAGAAAGAAAGAAAGAAAGAAAGAAAAGTCTATTAGAACGAAGAAGAGAAAGTAAGAGGCGACGAAATGTACAGAAAGAAACGAGTGAATGAAGAGAGGAAGATATACTGAAAGAAAGAAAAGAAAGAAAGAAAGAAAGAAAGATTATTAGAACAAAAGAGAGAGAAAAAGAGAGAAATAAATACTATAAGAAAGGAAGAAAAAAAGAAAAAACTATTAGAACGAAAAAAAGAAAGAAGGAAGGAAGGAAAGAAAGAAAGAAAGAAATAAAAGTCTATTAGAACGAAGAAGAGAAAGTAAGAGCGACGAAATGTACAGAAAGAAACGAGTGAATGAAGAGAGGAAGATATACTGAAGAAAGAAAGAAAGAAAGAAAGAAGAAAGAAAGATTATTAGAACAAAAGGAGAGAAAAAGAGAGAAAGAAATACTATAAGAAAGAAAGAAAAAGAAAAACTATTAGAAAGAAAAAGAAGAAAGAAGGAAAGAAGAAAGAAAGAAGAAAGAAGAAAGAAAGAAAGAAAGAAAGAAAGAAAAGTCTATTAGAACGAAGAAAGGAGAAGTAAGAGGCGACGAAATATTATGATAAGAAAAAGAAAGAAGAAAAGCCTATTAGATTACTTGAAAGAAAGAAGGAAGAAAATGTACAGAAAGAAACAAGTGAATGAAGAGAGGAAGATATACTGAAAGAAAGAAAAGAAAGAAAGAAAGAAAGAAAGAAAGAAAGATGATTATAACAAAAGAGAGAGAAAAGAGAGAAAGAGAAATATTATAAGAGAGAAAGAAATATTATAAGAGAGAAAGAAAGAAAGAAATATTATAAGAGAGAAAGAAAGAAAGAAACTATAGAAAAGAAGAAGAAAGAAAGAAGAAAGAAGAAAGAAAAGAAAGATTATTAGAACGAAATAAGAGAAGAGAGAAAGAAATATTATAAAGAGAGAGAAGAGAAGAAAACTATTAGAAAGAAAGACAGAAAGAAAAGTCTATTAGAGCGAAAAGGAGAAAAGTAAGAGGCGACAAAATACCATGGGAAGGAAAGAAAGAAGAAAGACTATTAGATTACTTGAAGGAAAAAAGGAGGAAAATGTACAGAAAGAAATGAGTGAATGAAGAGAAGAAGATGTACCGAAAGAAAGAAAGAAAGAAAGAAAGAAAGAAAGAAAGTTTATTAGAACGAAGAAGAGAAAGTTAGAGGCAACGAATTACTATGGGAAGGAAAGAAAGACTATTAGACTACTTGAAAGAAAGAAAGAGGAAAATGTACAGAAAGAAACGAGTAAATAAAGAAAGAAAGAAAGAAAGAAAGAAAGAAAGAAAAAATTATTAGAACGAAAGAGAGAAAAAAAGAGGGAAAGAAATACTATAAGAGAGAATGAAAAAAAAGAAAATTTATAAGAAAGAAAGAATGAAAAGGTATGAATAGAAGAAAACAAAGAAAGAAAAACGAAAATACATACTACAAGATAGAAATGCTATATGAAAGAAACTTGATAACAAAAAGAAAAGAAAGAAAGAAAGAAAGAAAGAAAGAAAGAAAATAAATAACAAAAGCAAAGAAAGAAAGAAAGAAAGAAAGAAATGATATACAACTAAAGAAAAATATTATAAGAAGAAAAGAATATGTTTCTAAAAGAAAGAAAGAAAGAAAGAAAGAAAAGAAAGAAAAAAAGAAAGAAAGAAAGACTATTAGAAAAAAAGAGAGACAGAAAGAGGGAAGGAAATACTGTGAAAAGGAAAGAAAAAAGAAAGACTATTAGACTATTTCAAAGAAAGAAAGAAAGATTATTAGAACGAAAAAGAGAAATAAAGAGGGAAACAAATACTATAAGGAAGAAAGAAAGAAAGAAAGAAATGCCAAAACGGAAGAAAAGAAAGAAAGAAAAATTCTACGAGATAGAAAAGAAAGAAAGAAAAAAAAGGAAGGAGAGGCTATAAAAAAGAACAAAAAAATTCTACAAGACATTACGGAAACAAAATTAGAAAGGGAAAAAATAAAAGAAAAACGAGAAAAGAAAGAAAAAGAACGCCAGAAAGGGGAAGAAAAAATAAAATAAAACTTGATAACAGAAAGAAAAAAAAGGAAGGAAGCGTGTTGAAATTGTAAGTGAGTCTAAAAAAAAGAAACAAAGAAACAAAAGAAAGAAAGAGACAAAGAAACAAAGAAACAAAAGAAAGAAAAAAAGAAATAACAAAAAGAAAGAAGAAGAGGGAAAGAAAGAAAGAAAATAGATAAGATAGAAAGAAGAAAAGAAGAAAGAAAGAAAGAGAAAAAGAAAGAAAGAAGAAAAGAAGAAAGATAGATAGAAAGAAGAGGGGTAAGAAGAAAGAAAGAAAGAAAGAAAGAAAGAAAAGAAAGAAAGATAGATAGAAAGAAGAAAGAAAGAAAGAAAAAGAAGAAAGAAAGAAAGAAAGAAAGAAAGAAAGATAGATAGAAAGAAGATAAGAAAGAAGAAAGAAAGAAGATAGATAGAAAGAAAGAAGAAAGAGAAAGAAAGAAAGAAAGAAAGAAAGAAGAGATAAAGAAAGAAGAAGAAAGAAGAAAGAGAAAGAAAGAAGAAAGAAAGAAAGAAAGAAAGAAAGAAAAGAAGAAAGAAGAAAGAAAACAAAAAGAAAGAAAGAAGAAAGAAAGAAAGAAATAAAAGAAAAAAAGAAAGAAAAAGAAAGAAAGAAAGAAAAAAGAAATAACAAAAAAGAAAGAAAGAAGAAAAGAAGAAAGAAAGAGAAAAAAAAAGAAAAAAGAAGAAAGAAGAAAATAACAAGAAGAAAGAGAAGAAGAAGAAGCAAAGAAGAAGAAGACATTGTTTATTTCTTCTTTCTTCTTTCTTCTTTCCTTTTACTTCTTTTCTTTTTCTTCTACTTTTTCTTTTTTTTATGACAGCTGCCACAAAAACAATCAGCACTTTCCATCCCCAACAGGGAGGGAGGGGGTTCGTGGGGAGCGAGAGGAAAGACGAACTAGATGAACGGGGCGAGTGGGAATGGGATAGAGGGGGGTGTCTTGGCAAGAATGGTCGGTGGTGATTGGCGGAGAGCGGGGCGGGTATTCATTGGGAGGGAAAAAAAGGGCGGGAAAGGGGGAGTGGACGCTATAAGGGACAAAAATATGAAATCTGCGCATAAAACTGTTAATATCAATCCATAAGTGTCTAATAAAGGGAGCTCGCTGG
Source organism: Doryteuthis pealeii (assembly GCA_023376005.1). NCBI lineage: Eukaryota > Metazoa > Mollusca > Cephalopoda > Myopsida > Loliginidae > Doryteuthis > Doryteuthis pealeii. The sequence goes on from CM042172.1 coordinate 22,300,222, forward strand.
TGTAATGAACAAAAATGAAATCATACCAGACCGCTTCACACAAGAAATTGGTTGTTCGCTGGTTCGACTCGCAGAAGCGGGCGCTGGAGAAGAAGAAGAACAAGAAGAACAAGAAGAGCAAGAAGAACAAGAACAAGAAGAACAAGAAATGTATAAACACACAAATAAATAAATAAATATAAAGTTAAAAGAAAATCAACCGATAGAACAAGAAAAAGTATAAAAAAATAAAAAAATAAATAAAATAAAAATAAAAATAAAAATAAAAATGAAAATAAAATAAAAATAAAAATAATTCAAGTCGTTATTGATTTGAGATCGCTGACTATGTTGTACGTTCTATCACCAACACTACCACCCCACACATACACACCCCTTAATCCTTACACTCGACGTCGAAAAACTGTTCGCCAGTCTCCGTTAAATAATGTTCAAGACGATGATGATGTTGATGAGGATGGTGATTATCGTGATGGTGGTGGTGGTGCTGGTGCTGGAGATGGGAAAATGATAACTGTCTCAAATTTACCCGCAGGAAAGATTAGACCAGATCTAAATTCTAGGAAATGCTAGAAAGGATAGATAAGAAAATACTTCTGGAGGCGCGTGGTCTAATGGTTAGAGTCGTAGGAAATGGACTCGTCGACGCGAGTTCAATTCTTGGACGAAGCCGTTGGCATTTTTACATGGCGCTAGTACCCTTGGGAAATGTATGAATCCAATTCTCCCTCCAGCTATGGATAAATAGCAGGGAAGACTGGACTCTTTCAGGTAACCAGTCTAGAAGAAGGAAAATTCTGAATTCAAACCCGTTAAAAACTCCACGTAAGAAAGTGGCCTTGTGTCGCATCCTGCACGTGCGGAGGGGTTGATTTGGTTTGGTTTGGTTTGTTTTGTTTTACGGCATATCACCTCAGTGGGTCATTTAATGCCGATAAAGTTTTGAAATAAATCAATTCTTAATGGATAATACAATTTATTTATAAAAACATTTTTCTATTTAACCCATAGATGGGACCCTAACAGGTACTACCACTCCGGGTCAGAGTGGACCATGGAGCAATGGTGATGGAGGAGTGCTCCACATTCCCCAAACCTCCAAAACTGGAACCTCACCATCAGATAGAGTTTAACGTCATTCCCAGCACATGTAGACCCGCAGCCACCGCCTTCTAGCACCCATATGATAAAAAGGGGTTGGGGCTTGCCATAAGGGCAATAGGGTTGGGAAAATCATATAGGTGCTAGGGCTTGACGTGACCAGCCGATTGATCGGAGGGGGCCTCTCCGACCGCCTGTCTAGCCCAAGATAGGGCCAAAGTGGAGTATTGCATGTCATGAACTGCTCATTCACCTGGGTTCTATCCTTAAGCATCACGGGTCGCCACCCACGGCCAACAGGTGGCCCCATTGGGGGAGTCTTACCCCTCTGCAGAGGTGCAGTCGGTGTATTCTAACGCCGCAGCCGACAGGGCGGGTGGAGGGGTTGGTAAATATATATATTATACTGCTCAATACGGCAAGATTGCCAAAAAGACTCAGTTTTAGATTTGAAGAGAAATTAATAGCTGTCTAAAAATTACCTGCAGGAAAGATTAGACCAGTTTTGGGATTCTAGAAAATTCTGGGAAGAAGAAATAAGAAAATACTTAATTGCTAAATACGGCAAGATCGCCAAAAAGATTCTGTATGAGTAGCATAGGAACTAGAAATTGAGGAGAAACCTGACAGCTATCTAAAAAGTACCTGCGAGAAACATTAGATCAAATTTGTTGTTGTAAAGGAAAGTAACCGGATAATCCCTCACGTATGCAAATGAGATACGTATAAAAGAACAACAGAAGATTAGCTCAGTGTGATGTGAGGCGATCTCCAGCCACGAACGGTGTTTCGTATTCTCGGATGTAAACACACGTGCTACAACTCTTTTAGAAGATAAGTAATTTTTACCAATCCTTCTTTTACGCGCGGAGACTTTTTACCTTGCCGGCCGGGAGCCTTTTTTTTTATTTGTATTTATTGTAATAATAAACTATTATTACAACCACTCGCAATCTTCTCGTTAATGTATTTCTAATACATAACATTTGTATTCTAGAAGTTTCTGGGAATAATATCACCAGGGCTTGGTTTTTGAGCAAAAATAATGAAGAATTGATTTATATTTGGGAAGATATTTAAAAATTCAAATTTGAAAAGTAACAGAAGGGAAAGCCATTTGCATGTTATTTTGTTTATCTTTTATTTTTATTTATTTTTTTTTTTGTATGTTTTTATATTTTGCTTTGAAATATAATATTAATTAATTGAATTAATCACCTATATATTTTTCTTTTTAAATTGTAAATCATTGAATAGAAATTTCTTACTATATTGTTATATATTTACGCGGGGATTTTTTATGGAGCAACCATGGAGGATCTCACTCAAGAACTTTTTAAAAATCCCCCCTCAATTCTGCCGACGCCGGGTAGCCACTTCTAGTCATTAATAAATTTGAAGATATTAAGAACTTGAAACATAAAAACGTTTTATCAAAATGATTTGTTTCGGCATTAAATAACCCGAAAAGGGTTGATAATCCGTAAAACAAACCAAACCAAACAAAACCGAACCATTTTTCTTCATCTTCGCCTTAGTTAGGAAGACCTAACATAAATAGAGTTGCTCCCCTTTGATCAGTAGGGGACTGATGGGAAACCCGGAAATGGGGTTTCCGCCATGTTACTTTTGGGTTGGGTTTGGGTGTGAGTGGACGCAACGAACGTGCGTCAGCACGGTTGAACTAGTGACCACGTGCGTCAGCACGGTTGGGCTAGTTAAGTCACTTTTAGGGTAGAAGCATTCTCTACTCTGTGTTAAATAAAAGAAAAGATTTTTCATTTATTCCATTCATTTTTCCATTAATTCTTATATATACTAGCAAAATAAAACACACCCTCCGGGCGATGTAAAAATAAGTTTTTGAAACATTGCTTGACGGGTGGGAGTTGAAAATTCAATGTCAGCGAGTTTGTACCCTAAGTAAGTAAAATCATCAAATTCATTAAAGGATTAAAAAATAAAACAATTTGAAATGTAAACTTTAAATATGTATTAAAATAAAACAAACTATATATAAATATATAATACCAGTGATGTATTTATTAAAACTTGTTTTAAAAAAACAATGAGGACTGTCTAATGTTGCATGTTCAAATTTTGAGTGTATTTATTCTATGTTATGACGATTTTGGGTAATGTGATATAAGCAGTGACGTAGTTTTTGTTACAGACATAAACCGGAAGCGAATCTCCATTATTTATACTAGCAAATATATGCACCCTCCTGGTGCAAGTATTTAAGTTTTAATATAATAAAATATCATATTAAATTAGAAAGGCTAATGAATCTGAATAAGAATGCAGATAAAAAGATTTGGAACAGAAGGAGTATGATTGAAAATTAGAACAACCTTGAAACTAACTCTTCCATCATTTTCCATTACTCCCGTCTTTCATTGGTAAATTTTCATAATTTAACTGTTTAGTTAAAATAAAGAATAATATTACAGTTATTTCTTCTTGTTAATGGATTTCTTTTAAGATGTATCCCCGAGATTTTTGCTCATATTCAATAAGATAAAACCAAACAATTAGAAATCAATAATACTAAGTATATATTTATTAAAATCAAATTTTTAAGATCAATATGCAAATTAGCCTTCCCATTCACACTGTAAACCGCTAATTTGTTGTATATATAAATACAATTGCATGTTATTAGTATATAGATATGGTCAACAGTCTTAATGATGGAAAACAATTTTATTAATAATTGAGGTTTAAATAAAAATAAAATCATGGAGAATGTGATGTAAATAACAAAGGGAATTGTGACTTGAATAGTGATATAGTTTCGGTTACAGACAGACAAACCCACAATCTCCATTATAATAAGAATGTATATATATATATATATATATATATATAGAGAGAGAGAGAGAGAGAGAAAGAGTGTGTGAGAGAGAGAGAGTATGTATATTTAATTGTATAAGGTATATGGAATTCATAATTAATTACAGTTAAATAAGTAGATAAATAAATAAGGGAAATTACTCAATGTTTAATTATCTCCCCTGATAAATTAATAAATACAGTGACTTTTTACTATTATCATTTATTTTCATTCCGAGTTCAACCTTCACAGGATGCCCCATACTTGCGAACTTGTGTCACATCCTACCCGTGTTGAACGGGTTGGCTAAATAACCACTATTATCTTTGATTTGCGAACTGAAATTAGAATTATTTTCTGTGTTTTGTTTCTGTTTCATCGATATAGCCAAAGAAAACAATGTCGTCATAAAAATAGGATTTGGTTTAGTTTGTTTTACGGCATATCAACCTCAGTGGGTCATTTAATGCCGACAAAGTTTTGAAATAAATTCATTCTTAATGAATACTCAATTTTTTATGAACATATTTTTTTTATTCAACCCATAGATGGGACCCTAACATGTACTATCACTCCGAGTCCGAGTGGACCAGGGAGTAATGGTGATGAAGGGGTGCTCCACATTCCCTAGATCCCCAGAACTGGAACCTCACCATCAGATAGAGTTGAACGTCATTCTCAGGACATGTAGATCCTCAGTCACCGCCTTCTAGCACCCATATGATAAAAAGAGTTGAGGCTTGCCATAAGGGTAGTAGGGTCGGGACAATCATACCGGTGCTAGGGTTTGAAATGACCAGCCGATTGATCGGAGGGAACCTCTCCAGCCGCCCGTCTAGCCTAAGTAAGGACCAAAAATACCATTTGTAGTCTGTTTTCTTTAATTGATATTGGCGTACCTGGAACGGTCCCCAAAAGTTTAGAAACAGACTAAAGGAATCGGAAATCAGAAGAAAAATTGAGACCTTCCAGACAACAGCATTGCTGCAATTGGCTAGAATACTCAGCAGAGTCCTGATGACCTGAAGAGACTTGTTGTCGCTCGGACTCATTCCCAGGACATGTAGACCCTCAGTCAGAGCATTTTAGTACCCATATGATAAAAAGGGTTTGGGGTTGCCAACATGACAATAGGGTTGGGGCAATCATATAGGTGCATATAGGTGCTAGGGCTTGATGTGACCAACCGATTGATCGGAGAAGTGTGTTCTCCGACCGATCGGCTAGCCTAAGTAAGGGTCAAAGTGGAATGTTTCATGTCATGGACTGTTCTGCCACCTGGATTCCATTTATAAAATATTTATAAAATTTACAAATTTACTGATGGTGAAAAAAGTGCACAATTCGGAGTTTTAGGTGACTTTTGAGGCCTGATAATCCTCCTAAAAGTGTGGGCAAAAATGGCCAATTTCGAATAAAAATAAAGTGCCAAACGAATATGATTTCCTGATAGAGTTCGATGAGGAGTATCACATAGTAAAGGATGGTTGAGTTCGCTTGAGAATTGGGGGAGATATGGGGCTTCAAAGGTGCCCCCAAAATGCCATTTTTCAGCCATTATAAGTCTACGTATTTTGATGAAAATGTACGTTATCGATTTTATTGTTTTTTCTCATGGATTCTAATGCCTTGAATTTACTGGTAGTGAAAAAAGTGCACAATTCGGAGTCTTAGGTGATTTTCGAGGCCTGATAATACCCCTGAAAGTAAATTTCCACCCGCGGCCAATTGGTGCCTCCATTAGAAGAGGCCTATCCTTCCGTAGAACTGCAGTGTATTCTAACGCCCCAACCGACAGGGCGATTTTAGTGTTGCTTTTAAAGGCGGTGGTCGGGGTGATCACAATGTCGGTGATGGGAGAGTTAGAATGCACCAATTTTATGTGCTATCCTTTAGGCTTCAAGCAAGAGCGTTTGTCCAGCAGAAATCCTTGGTAAAGAATCCTTCGGTTGTTCCTTGGTGCTCCTCGGTATTGCAAGTCCTTCGTCAATGATAGCAAATGGATGCCTCTCAGTATGAGTCATTAAGTAGTCAACCAGCCACGCATTCGGGCTGTTGATTAGCTGAAGTTTAAACCACGTTACCTCGCTTAGTCTATAAATTTAAGTGGTGTATTGTAACACGGCTTATATACTGAAAATAATCCATCATTTACCCCTATGCAGAGGTGCAGTCGGTGTATTCTAACGCCCCAAACGACAGGGTGGGTTTAGTATTGATTCTAAAGGCGGTGGTGGTGATGATCACTATGTCGGTGATGGGGGGTGGGTCACCCTTCTGCAGAGGGTTGCATGTAATTTTCTGTTCAGCCACCTGGATTCCATCCTTAAGCATCACGGGTCGCCACCCCCGGCCAACTGGTGGCTCCATTGGAGAAGGCTTAACATTCTGCAGAAGTGCAGTCGGTTTATTCTAACGCCCCAACCGACAGGGCGATTTTAGATTTGATCACAGTGTCGGTGATGGTGGTTGTAGTGTATGGGGTGGTGATGGTTTGTGTTATTAATATCATTCTCTTAATGCGACAAATAGAAAGTTAATGAAAATGCTTCTGTTAATGGAGATATGGTAAAGAGACATAATTGACGAAAATAATGAAAGGGTTGACGTTCGTAATTACTCAATAAAATTGATTATTTTAAATAAGAAATAAAAAAAAGATGGGTGACGTCAACGCTGATAATTCTGTGGGTGAGCGATTACAGTTTTGTTAAGGTCGCTGGGGTACGTACTCACAAGAATCAACCCTGAGCATTATTCTAATGATGACGAAACTTATTATGATGACGATTACGTTGATTTACAGATAGAGAGTTTACTTCTCACAAGAGTTTAATCGGGTCACGAACTTGGTTCTTTGAAATTTTTTTAATTTTTTTGTTTTTGTTTTGGTTTTTTTTTTTTAATTTATTTATTCTTTTTTTTTCCGTTTTGATAACATCAGGTGGCATTTCACCTTTGAATTAGTTCAAACCTCCAGGCTAAATTAGAATTGTAATTAAACAAAAATTTGATTTTTTTAAACCAAAATAGAAAGAAAAGAAAAATAACGACTTTTCCCTATTATTATTATTATTATTATTATTATTATTATTATTATTATTATTATTATTATTTTTCACTTCTTGTGAGTTTTTCACATCAGCGTTAGCTGATGGTATTTCACTGGAGTCTGAGTAACAACAAGTCTCCTCAGGTCTCCAGGACTCTTCTGAGTATTCTAGCCGATTGCAACAGTGCAGTAGTCTGGATGGTCTCAATTCTTCCTCTGATCTCCAGATCCTTCAGGCTTTTTTATAAGTTTATTGAGACCGTTCCAAGTGCTCCAACTACAATTGGTATCACTTTCACTCTCGTGTTCACAGCGTTTTCAATTTTCTGACAAGGTCCAGGCATTTATTTATCTTTTCATCTTCTTCCAGCTTCATTCTGTGATCTGCTGGAACCACAAAGTCCACCAGTTAACTTGTTTTCAGAGACTTTTATGCGTTTCATTCTCAAGAACAGATTCTGGTTTATGCATATACCATTTTGTTGTATGGTCAAAATTTAATTTTTTGCATAATTCCCAGTGAATCACATTATTATTATTATTATTATTATTATTATTATTATTATTATTATTATTTACTCCTTTTGAGTTTTCACATCAGTGTTAGCTGATGGTCTTTCACTGGAGTCTGAGTGACAGCAAGTCTCCTCAGGTCTCCAGGACTCTTCTGAGTATTATGGCAGATTGCAGCAGTGCAGTGTTCTGAATGGTTTCAATCCTTCCTCTGATATCCAAACTTTCCAAGCCTTTTTCTAATCCTTTTGGGACTGTTCCAAGTGCACCAACTACAATCGGTATCACTTTCACTTTCATATTCCATAACTTTTTCAGTTCTCTGGCAAGGTCCAGATATTTGTCTATCTTTTCATTTTCCTTTAACTTCACCCTGTGATCTGCTGGCACTGCAAAATCCACCAGTTGACAAGTTCTTTCTTTTTTGTTTATCAACACTAGGTCTGGCCTTCTTGCTGGGATAAGGTGATCCGTTTTTATCTCAAAGTCCCAGAGAATTTTGTGCGTTTCGTTCTCAAGAACAGATTCTGGTTTATGCATATACCATTTTGTTGTGTGGTCAAAATTTAATTTTTTGCATAATTCCCAGTGGATCACCTTCCCAACCCAGTCGTGTCTAGTTTTGTATTCTCGTTGTGCTAGTTTGCTACATTCGCAGAGTATATTATTATTATTATTATTATTATTATTATTATGTTTTCACACCTGTCGTAGCTGGTGTTTCACTGGAGGCTGAGTGAAAGCAAGTCTTCTCAGGTCTCCAGAATTCTTCTGGGTATTCTAGTCGACCCCAATAGTGTTGTAGTTTGGGTGATCTTGATTCTTCCTCTGATTTACAATTCACCCAAATTATTTTCCAGAGCTTTGGGGATCGTTCCAAGGGCACCAATTACAATTGGTACGACCTTCACCTTCATGTTACACAGTTTTCTCAGTTCTCTGGCAAGGTCTAAGTATGTGTCTATCTTTTCGCTTTCTTTCATTTTCCCACGGTGGTCGGCCGGAACGGCAAGATCCACGAGATAACAGGTTCTCTTCTTCTTGATTATTATTAGGTCCGGTCTCCTGGCCGGGATTAGGTGATCCGTCTGTACCTCGAAGTCCCAGAGAATTGTATGCGTATCATTCTCTAGGAAAGGTTCAGGGTTGTGCATATAACATTTGGTTGTGTGGTGAAATATTATTATTATTATTATCATTATTATTATTATTATTATTATTATTATTATTATTATTTACTCCTTTTGAATTTTCACATCAGCATTAGCTGATGGTCTTTCACTGGAGTCTGAGTGACAGCAAGTCTTCTCAGGTCTCCAGGACTCTTCTGAGTATTCTGGCAGATTGCAGCAGTGCAGTGTTCTGAATGGTTTCAATCCTTCCTCTGATTTCCAAACTTTCCAAACCCTTTTCCAATCCTTTTGGGACCGTTCTAAGTGCACCAACTACAATTGGTATCACTTTCACTTTCATATTCCATAACTTTTTCAGTTCTCTGGCAAGGTCCAGATATTTGTCCATTTTTTTATTATTATTATTTCTTTTAATTATTATTATTATTATTATTATTATTAGTAGTAGTAGTAGTAGTAGTAGTAGTAGTAGTAGTAGTAGTTTTTTTACACTAGTGTTAGCAGGTGGTCTTTCACTGGAGTCCGACCGACAACAAGTCTTTTCAGGTCTCCAGGACTCTTCTGAGTATTCTAGCCAATTGCAGCAATGCTGTTGTCTGGAAGATCTCAATTCTTCCTCTGATTTCTGATTCCTTTTGTCTGTTTCTAAACCTTTGGGAACCGTTCCAAGTGCGCACATTACAATTAAAGAAAACAGACTACAAATGGTTTTTTGGTCCTTACTTGGGCTACACGGGCGGCTGGAGAGAACCCCTTTGATCAATCGGCTGGTCAACTCTTTTTATCATATGGGTGCTAGAAGGCGGTGACTGAGGGTCTTCATGTCCTGGGAATGACGTTAAACTCTATCTGATGGTGAGGTTCAAGCTTTGGAGGTTTGGGGAATGTGGAGTACCCCTTCATCACCATTGCTTCCTGGTCCACTCTGACTCAGAGTGGTAGTACCAGTTAAGGTCCCATGTATGAGTGAAATAGAAAAATATCAGTTTTTAATAATTGAGTATCCATTAAGAATGTTATTTCAAAACTTTACCGGCATTAAATGACCCACTGAGATTGATATGCCGTAAAACAAAACAAACGAAATCAAACAAATGGTATCACGGTTACCTTCATGTTCCACAGCTTGTTTTTAAAACTCTCTAGCAAGTTCAAGGTATTTGTCTATCATTCGATTTACTTTGCCTGTTTAGCTCAGTCGGTAGAGTGTCGGTCTAGGAACCAGAAGGTTTCGAGCTCGATACCAGCCTTCCCAACTCAGCTTACGAGTAGCATAGGTATCTGTGCAGTAAAGTGAAGAGCTGATAGTAAGTGTGGTGATCCGCCTCAGATTCCAAAAACAATCTCCTTGGTCTAGCGCTAGTGAAAAGGGGATAGACTCCTTCGCTGATTGGTTGATACTGATTTTAGGCCACCCCGACGACTTTATTTTTTTCCTTTTTTTATTTTCACTCTTTTCTAAGTATTATTGCAGATCTCAGCAGTGCTATGATCAGAATCTCAAAATTTCGGCAGACTTCTAGTTCCCTTATTTTATCTTCCAGATTCTTGGGAATTCTTCAGAGTGCTCTGACCATAATTGATATTAGTGCCACCTTCATATCCCACAATGATTTTACTTCTCTTGCATGCGATAAAAATCTCAAAGAAGAAATTCTTGCAACTATAATGCTTTTTTATTTAGTTTCACTCATGACGGGAGTTGGTTAATTATTTATTAAAAAAGAAATTAAAACGTTTTTTTAACAGTTTTCTAACTCCAAGTTTTCCGTTGGAAAAATTTTAATTTCCTTCGGACTGGATCAATTTTGAAAAAGTTTTAATGACTTTTTATTACTAAACGGATGGTTGATTTTTCATTGGTTTTTTTTGGGGGGGGGGTTGTTTTGTTTTTCTTGTTTGCTTTTCGTTGGTTTTGGTTTTGTTTAACTTTTTTTTAGTTTTTTTTTTTTTTTAGATGTTCATGTAATTTCTTTTCTGTTTTATAGGAACGAACGAACAAAGGAAGAAAGAATGAATAAAAGAAGAAAGAAAGAAAGAATGAAAGAAGAAAAAAAAGAAAAGAAAGAAGCAAAGAAAGATAGATAGAAAGAAAGAAAGATAATAAGAAAGAAAGAAGAAAGAAAGAAGAAAAGAAAGAAAGAAAGAAAGAGAGAAAGAAAGAAAGTAAAAGAAAGAAAGAAAGAGAAAGAAAGTGAAAGAAAGAAAGAAAGATGAAAAGAAAGAAAGGTAGAAAGAATGAATGAAAGAAAGAAAAAAAGAAAAAGAGAAAGAAGAAAGATACAAAGAAAGATAGAAAGAATGAATAAATGAATGAAAGAACAAAGAACGAAAAAAGAAAAAAGAAAGAAAGAATGAAATGAAGAAATGAAACTAGAAGAAAGAGAGAAATAAAAAGAAGAAAATTACATAAATAAAAAAAATCATAAGAAAATTTTAATCACCGTTTATTATTTTGTCTTGTTTTTTGTTGTTGTTTTTTAATAGATTTATTCCCTAAGATCATATGGTCCAAATTTTGGTTCGTTCCTGTAAAAGGCACCCTTTTGCGATTTCGATTCGTGGGGACATTTTTTCCATTTACACCGTCAAAATCCGGTTGATTGTTTACAAACGATTTTTAGAGTTTTTTTATTATAAAACTAACCCTAACCCTAACCCCTAATCCTAACCCTAACCCCTAATCCTAACCCCTATCAAACAACCGGATTTTTATGGTGTAAATGAGAAAAGTGTCCTTGTGAGTCGAGATCGCGGAAGGGGTGCCTTAAGGTCATATGGTCCGAAAATTTTAATCAATGTTTATTACTAAAGTAAAGTCAGTCTGAATATTATTCAGTTAGTTAATCTACTTTAATCGTAGGCTATTTTATGGCTATGAGCCAGTCCATCTGGTAGAGTGTTGAAGGGGTGTTAGCTACTCTACAACACTTTTATGTTTGTTGGGATGTCTTGAATCCTTCGTCGCCAAATCTGTTGTATCGCGATGTGGGAAGATACATAGATGAATGGCGTGCTTAACAGATTTATTAAGCACCAGCATCCGGTGCTAAACAGATACACACAAACACAGAATGAATAAGTACAAACAATTAACAAGACAAACTCACACTAAAAGAGGAGGGTCAGTTCGGTATAGTTATTTACTAAGCTTAGCTCAGATATGGCACAAGGCCAGAAGTGTGGGGTGCCCAGTGAGAATCGAACTCACTAACAATAGTCTGCTAATCTAACTTGCTAACCATTACACCACATGAGGTGTACTGGGTCAGTTCGGTATAACCAACGCAGCAAAGTCAGTCTGAATATTATTCAGTTAGTTAATCTACGTTAACAGATTTATTAAGCACCAGCATCCGGTGCTAAACGGATACATACAAACACAGAACAAATAAGTACAAACAATTAACAAGATAAACTCACACTAAAAGAGGAGGGTCAATTCGGTATAACCAACGCAGCAAAGTCAGTCTGAATATTATTCAGTTAGTTAATCTACTTTAATCGTAGGCTATTTTATGCCTATGATTAGCCAGTCCATCTGGTAGAGTGTTGAAGGGGTGTTAACTACTTTACAACACAATAAATATTCAGTTGTTTGAATAGTTGTATGAGGACTTATTTTAATGCTAGTGTGATGTCATTTCCAACTAGTTCGGATGTATAAAATGGTTGAATCACTTCAGCAGTGTATGAAAGGATGAATCAAATTGATGCCATTAGGAGGATGTCACTTATGATTTCGTCCTTACTTCTCCAGCAGTGTCCTGCGTATCTTGTCCGTCTTACTCGGATGGTTTAGATGATATGGGACAGGTGGCCGTACAGAAAGCGATGCGTACATGCTTTATGTTGGTGTAGCAGGAAGGTCAATCTCGTGGGGTGGTTTTGTAACAGTTCCTTTTGGTAACACTAGTGGTGTGGATGGGTATTATCTCTTTGGGCCAGATGCAAATAGAACCATAATCAGAGGAAAGATGTGGCAGCTGGGGTGTTCATATGATTTTGCATGGGATATTGCCATGTGAGGGTCTCTTATGTTGCATGTGTTTACATGGGAAGAGGGAGTATGGTTGTGTATGGGTCTCCTTTGCTACATGTATTTACATGAGAAGAGAGGAGCCATGACAGGATAAAACCGCTTAGGAGAGGTCCTTACACTGGATCTGTTAAGATGCTTATGGAGTTGTTGATGGGATGAAAAGAATGAAAGAATGAATGAATGAATGAGTGAATGAATGAAACTTAAATGAAAGAGACAATTTGGAAGAAGAAAAATTACATGAATAAAGAAAAAGTGAGAAAAAGAAGAGAAACAATTATTTCCAGTCTTGATTAAAAGAAAGAAAAAAAGAATTGAAGAATGAAAGTAAGAAAAAAAAAGAATGAATGAAACTTAAATGAAAGAGACAGGTAGGAAGAAGAAAAATTACATGAATAAAGAAAAAGTAAGAAAAAGAAGACAAACAACTATTTCCAGTCTTGATTAAAAGAAAGAACTAATAAGTGAAGAAAGAAAGAAAGAAAGAAAAAAAGAATGAATGAAACCTAAATGAAAGAGACAATTTGGAAGAAGAAAAATTACATGAATAAAGAAAAAGTGAGAAAAAGAAGAGAAACAATTATTTCCAGTCTTGATTAAAAGAAAGAAAAAAAGAATTGAATAATGAAAGAAAGAAAGAAAAAAGAATGAATGAAACATAAATGAAAGAGACAGGTAGGAAGAAGAAAAATTACATGAATAAAGAAAAAGTGAGAAAAAGAAGACAAACAACTATTTCCAGTCTTGATTAAAAGAAAGAAATAATATTTGAAGAAAGAAAGAAAGAAAGAAAGAAAAAAAGAATGAATGAAACCTAAATGAAAGAGACAATTTGGAAGAAGAAAAATTACATGAATAAAGAAAAAGTAAGAAAAAGAAGAGAAACAACTATTTCCAGTCTTGATTAAAATAAAGAAATAATAATTGAAGAAAGAAAGAAAGAAAGAAAAGAAATAATAAAAAGAAAGAAAGAAAGAAAGTAAAAGTGAGAGTGAGAAAACTGAAATGGAGAAAAGTAAATTTAAAAAAAAAAAGAAAAAAAGAAAAAACTTGTTGATGAGAAAAAAGGGGATATATATATATATATATATATATAATATATATATATATATAGAGAGAGAGAGAGAGAGAGAGAGAGAGAGAGAGAGAACAGAGAGAGAGAGAGAGAGAGAAATAGAGAGAGAAATAAGGGAAGAGAAAAATGAAAAAGAGAAAAGTAAATTTTAAAAGAAAGAAGAAAAGAAAGAAACTTGTTGATAAGAAAAAAGTGAGAGATGTAGAGAACGAGAGGAGAGAGAGAGAGAGAGAGAGAGAGAGAGAGAGAGAGAGAGAGAGAAAGAAAAAAGAAAAAAAGAGAGAAGTAAGGGAAGAGAAAAAGGAAAACAGAAAAGTAAATTTAAAAAAGAAAGAAAAAGAAGAAACTTGTTGATGAGAAAAAAGGGAGAGATATAGAGAACGAGAGAGAGAGAGAGAGAGAGAGAGAGAGAGAGAGAGAGAGAGAGAGAGAGAGAGAGAGAGAGAAATAATGGAAGAGAAAACTGAAAAAGAGAAAAGTATATTTAAAAACTTGTTGATAAGAAAAAAGTGATATATGTATATATATAGAGAGACAGACAGACAGACAGACCGACAGACAGAGACAGAGAGACAGAGATAGAGACAGAGACAGAGACAGAGAGAGAATCAGAGAAGAGAAAAATGAAAAGAGAAAATATTTATTTTAAAAAAAGAAAGCGGACGAGAGAAGACAGAAAGAATTTTAACAGCCGAAGGATTTTTTTAAACTGTTCATTTGTATATATTTTTTTTATTTTTTTTTGAAATTTGACGAGCATTTTTATTAAGTAAATTGCCAATATTCAAACCCATTCCAGTTTACGCTTTTTTATTTTTCCAACTTAATTTATTTATATTTTCATCAACAAAATGGGTCATGGAGTTCTCTAGTCTTTTTTTTTTTGTCTTTTTCTCACCCGTCTCTTAGTATCCATGTTAGTTTTTTTAACTTCAGCCTCGACATCGACTATATTTTAAACTCAGTAAACACCGGTTTTAGTTCAATTGTTTAGCACTTCAATGTAAACAAGGTTGTCTTGAAATTAATCAGACTGATTATGTAAATAAAAATTACGAATCAACTTTACGAATCTGCTACCAAGAAGTTTCCCATTTCTGGAAACAATGATGGAAGCCATTCTTATAGTAAAATCATTGGTAATACATTCTTATAGAAAAATCATTGGAAATACATTCTTATAGTAAAATCATTGGTAATGCATCCTTATAGTAAAATCATTGGTAATGCATTCTTATAGAAAAATCATTGGTAATGCATCCTTATAGTAAAATCATTTTCAATGGATTCTTATAGTAAAATCATTGGTAATGCATTCTTATAGTAAAATCATTTGTAATGCATTCTGATAGTAAAATCATTTGTAATGCATTCTTACAGTAAAATCATTGATAATACATTGTTATAGTAAAATCATTGGTAATACATTTTTATAGTGAAATCATTGGTAATATATTCTTATAGTAAAATCATTGGTAATGCATCCTTATAGTAAAGTCATTGGAAATGCATTCTTATAATAAAATCATTGGTAATACATTCTTATAGTAAAATTATTGGTAATACATTCTTATAGTAAAATCATTGGTAATGAATTCTTATAGTAAAATCATTGGTAATACATTCTTATAGTAAAATCATTGGTAATGCATTCTTATAGTAAAATCATTGGTAATACATTCTTATAGTACAATCTTTTTCAATGCATTCTTATAGTAAAATAATTTTCAATGCATTCTTCAATACACAATCTGTTGAATGAAAAATACATAATGCCAATTGACAGGAAACGCGTGGTGTAATGGTTAAAGTCATGGGAAATGAACTCGTCGCCCCGAGTTCAAATCCTGGACGTGGTAATTGCATTTCACTTAGTCTTAATACCCTTGGGAAATGTATGAATCCTACTCTCCCTCCAGCTATGGGTAAGTAGTAGGACAGACTGGGCTCTTTAACCTTGATTAGGAGATGGAAAACTCTGAATTCAAACCTGTTAAACTCCGCTTAAGAAATTGACCTTGTGTCACATCCTGCTCGTGTGGAGTGGTTCGGTAAATATATAATGACAAAGATTGCTAATGATGATAGTGAGAACAAATCTCAATGACATTGTACAAGAAAATTGAAATACCTCAATTTCCACCGCCACCATGACTGTCACCAACGTTCATCGAATAGATAATACGTTTCTATCTTAAAGTACCTGATATTTTTTAGAACAGATTCTGGTTTGTGTATATATCATTTGTTGATAGAGTCAATTTTCAATTTCTTGCACAACTCCCAGTGGATCACCTTTCTCACCCTGAGTTGCCTGTTCTTATATTCATTTTGTGCTAGTTTGTCGCATTCACTTAACTAGCAAGAATATGCGCCTTCCGGGTGTAAGTATTTTAGTTTTAATGTAATATATTTAATTAGAAAGACAAATGAAATTAAATAAGAACGCATATAAAAATATTACATTTATTTTTTTATATTTCAATTTGTTTCTATATAAAACATTCATAGGATTAATTTTAATACGTTGGAGAATAAAACAATAATATTAAAGATCAATCAGTTTGCAGCTAGTATTATGTGACTCTCTAAAAGAAATGGTAATACATTGGCTAGATGGAGCTATCATTACCACTTGCCTAAGTTAATTTGCACCACACAGTTGAAATTTCCGCTGCACCCTGTATACAAATTTGTTTATTGTTTGCAGCTAGTATTATGGGACTCTCCAAAAGAAATGGTAATACATTGGCTAGATGGAGCTACCATTACCACTTGCCTAAGTTCATTTGCACCATCCAGGTGACAGTTCAAAATGTGGGAGGTATTTCTGCCGCATACTGTATAAGCTACTCAGCTGCCGATATATGTTCACTTAAATTCATAAAATAAATAAAAAATATGTGATGGTTTTTTTTGTTGTTTTTTTTTTGTTTTGTTTTGTTGTTTTTGTTTTTGAGGAAATGAAGAATATGCACATCTGTAGACAATCGACCTTTACACGGTGGCTCCCGGGGCATCATTACAGGGAAAATATTGCCCGCAAAGTCTATGTATATATCTGTCTTTCTTCAATCATATCTGTCCTTCTTTAATAATGAACACACGATAGAAGAACTTGCCAATATGTAAGATTTACCGGCACCATCGTAAGCTCCATTATTATTTTTTTGTATTTTATTTCATTCTGTTTTGGTTTTTGTTGTTTGCTGGTGTTTTTTTTATCCGTATTTATTTTTATTTTAATTATCAAATTACTGACAGTTCAGCTTCGTATTTAAATATGTCTGTGTTCGCATGCGCGTGTAGAAAAGTAAAATAGAGAAGGAAAGCGGAAGTAGGCGAGTGCGCAGCCGCCAAGCAGATGTGGTGGTAAGATTACTTCTGTTCATAAGAAAAAAAATGGCAATAACAAATAGATTATCATTTTAATATTTCTATCGCCTCCAGTTATATGAATTGTCGCGATACAAATTCAAATTTAATGGAAGCAAGTCCCAAAATGTATTAGAAAATTCAAAACTGCTTATATTCCATGTAATTTGTGAACAACGTCAAAACAACAACAATAAGAAGAAGAAAATAAGGATTTAAAAAAGACATAAACAAAATGGCGGCGAACAAATAAAAATGGCGACTTTTTAGTCGATGATTTGATTGCAATATTCAGGGGAGGAACACGTTGTTGAGAAGCGATTATTATTCTGATTTCTTCCCTTCCTGTTGCTTTTTACCGTATTTCAAGCGATTCTGTCCAAGATTTTTAGTGTTCGGGGAAATAAGCTTAAGCGCTAATTCGAGATCGAATACTGATTATTTCGTAATCATTTAAAAGTTGAAAATTATTTAGCCACAACTGCGTATGTAAAAGGACAATTATTTAGCTGCTACTACGTTTTAAAAGGATATTTATTTAGCCACAACTACGTATGTAAAAAAACAATTATTTAGCTGCTACTGCGTTTTAAAATGACATTTATTTAGCTACAATTACGTGTGTAAAAGAACAATGATTTAGCTGATATTACGTATGTAAAATGACATTTATTTAGCCACAACTACGTATGTAAAATGATATTTATTTAGCCACAACTACGTATGTAAAAGAACAATTATTTAGCTGATATTACGTATGTAAAATGACATTTATTTAGCCACAACTACGTATGTAAAAGAACAATTATTTAGCTGATATTACGTATGTAAAATGATATTTATTTAGCCACAACTACGTATGTAAAAGAACAATTATTTATCTGATATTACGTATGTAAAATGATATTTATTTAGCCACAACTACGTATGTAAAAGAACAATTATTTATCTGATATTACGTATGTAAAATGATATTTATTTAGCCACAACTACATATGTAAAAGAACAATTATTTAACTGCTACTACGTTTTAAAATGATATTTATTTAGCTACAACTACGTATATAAAAGAACAATTATTTAGTTGATATTACGTATGTAAAATGTCATTTATTTAGCCACAACTACATATGTAAAAGAACAATTATTTAGCTGATATTACGTATGCAAAATGACATTTATTTAGCCACAACTACGTGTGTAAAAGAACAATTATTTAGCTGATATTACGTTTGTAAAATGATATTTATTTAGCTACAACTACGTATGTAAAAGAACAATTATTTAGCTGATATTACGTATGTAAAATGATATTTATTTAGCTACAACTACGTATGTAAAAGAACAATTATTTAGCTGATATTACGTATGTAAAATGATATTTATTTAGCCACAACTACGTATATAAAAGGACAATTATTTAGCTGCTACCACGTTTTAAAATGATATTTGTTTAACCACAACTACGCATGATAATTATTTAACTACGTATGTAGAATGACAATAATTTAACAAGTACTAAGTATGTAAAAGGACAATTATTTAGCCACAACCTCGCATTTAAAATGATATGTATTTAACCACAACTACGTATATAAAAGGATAATTATTTAACTACGCATTTAAAATAATTATTTAGCCACAACTACGTATGTAAAATGACACTAATTTAGCCACCAGTGCGTGTGTAAAAGAACAATTATTTAGCTACAACTACCTATGTAAAATTATATTTATTTAACCACAGCTACGTATGTAAAAGTATAATTATTTAACTACGCATGCAAAATAATACCTATTTAGCCACAACTACGTACGTAAAATGACAATAATTTAGCCACAACTACGTATGTAAAAGGATAATTATTTAACTATGCATGCAAAATAACAATTATTTAGTCACAACTACGTATGTAAAGTCGTCGGGGCGGCCTAATGTCGGTATCAGCCAAACAGCGAGAGAGTCTATCCACTTTTCACTAGCGCTAAACCAAGGAGATTCTTTTAGCATCTGAGGTGGAGCACCACACCTATCACCAGCTCCTCACTTTACCTGTGCTACTCATACGCTGAGTTGGCGAGGGCCGATATCGAATCAAGAACCTTGTGATTCCTAGCCGAACACTCTGCCAACTGAGCTAAACCGGCCCTTCGTATGTAAACCGCCCTGTTGGCTAGGGGCGTTAGAATGCACCGACTGCATCTCTGCAGAGGAGTAAGACTCCCCCAATGGGGCCACCTGTTGACCGTGGGTGGCAACCCGTGATGCTTAAGGATAGAGCCCAGGTGGATGAGCAGTTCATGACTTGCAATATTCCACTTTGGCCCTATCTTGGGCTAGACGGGCGGTCGAAGAGGCCCCCCTCCAATCAATCGGCTGGTCACGTCAAGCCCTAGCACCTATATGATTTACCTAACCCTATTGCCCTTATGACAAGCCCCAACCCCTTTTTATCATATGGGTGCTAGAAGGCGGTGACTGCGGGTCTACATGTCCTGGGAATGACGTTAAACTCTATCTGATGGTGAGGTTCCAGTTTTGGAGGTTTGGGAAATGTGGAGGACCCCTTCCTCGCCATTGCTCCCTGGTCCACTCTGACCCGGAGTGGTAGTACCTGTTAGGGTCCCATCTATGGGTTAAATAGTAAAACATGATAAACAAAATTGCATTATCCATTAAGAATTGATTTATTTCAAAACTTTATCGGCATTAAATGACCCACTGAGGTTGATATGCCGTAAAACAAAACAAAACCAAACTATGCATGTAAAATAACATTTATTAAGCTACAACTACGTATGTAAAAGGATAATTATTTAGCCACTAGTACGTATGTTCATCACTATCGGTATATCTTTTGGGGCCGAGGCAAGCCAATGGGTGTTCTGTGAGTTCACCATCTGATTGCTTTTTGTGCAAAAGTAATGGACATTTTATTTATATTTGGGAAGATTTTTTTTTTAAATAACATGCAATTGTATTATATATACTAGCAAATATATGCACCTTCCGGGTGCAAGTATTTTAGTTAAATTTTATAATAAAATATGATATTAAATTAGAAAGGCTAATGAAACTGAATAAGAATGTAGATAAAAAGATTTTGAACAGAGGGGGTATGATTGAAAAATAGAACAACTTTGAAACTAACTCTTCCATCATTTTCCGTTACTCCCGTCTTTCATTGGTAAATTTTCCTAATTAAACTGTTTAGTTAAAATAGGAAGTAAAGAATAATATTACAGTTATTTCTTCTTGTTAAGGATTTCTTTTAAGATTTATCCCCGAGATTTTTGCTCATATTCATTAAGATAAAACCAAACAATTCGAAATCAATAATACTAAGCATATATTTATTAAAATCAATTTTTTAAGATCAATATGCAAATTAGCCTTCCCATTCATACTGTAAACCTCTATTTTGTTGTATATATAAATACAATTGCATGTTATTAGTATGTAGATATGGTCAACAGTGTAAGTAATGTAAAACAATTTTATTAATAATTGAGGTTTAAATAAAAATAAAATCATGGAGAATATGATGTAAATAACTAAAGGAATTGTGATTTGTATAGTAATATAGTTTCGGTTACAGACAGACAAACCCACAATCTCCATTATAATAAGATACAACAAAATAGCGGTTTACAGTGTGAATGGGAAGGCTAATTTGCATATTGATATTAACATTTTTATTTTAATAAATATTGCTTAGTATTATTGATTTCTAATTGTTTGGTTTTATCTTAATGGATATGAACAAAAATCTCGTGGATAAATCTGAAAATAAATACATTAATAAGTTTGGTTTGGTTTGTTTTGTTTTACGGCATATCAACCTCAGTGGGTCATTTAATGCCGATAAAGTTTTGAAATAAATCAATTCTTAATGGATAATACAATTTTTTTTTATAAACACATTTTTCTATTTAACCCATAGATGGGACCCTAACAGGTACTACCACTCCGGGTCAGAGTGGACCAGGGAGCAATGGTGATGAAGGGGTGCTCCACATTCCCCAAACCTCCAAAACTGGAACCTCACCATCAGATAGAGTTTAACGTCATTCCCAGGACATGTAGACCCACAGTCACCGCCTTCTAGCACCCATATGATAAAAAGGGGTTGGGGTTTGCCATAAGGGCAATAGGGTTGGGTAAATCATATAGGTGCTAGGGCTTGACGTGACCAGCCGATTGCTCGGAGGACATTAATAAGATGAAATAACTGGAATTTTATTCTTTACTTCCTATTTTAAGTAAATAAAATAAAAATTGTTCTATTTCAAAATATGGAATCTAATGTTTCAAAATAATTGTTCTCTGGTTTTTCAAGAACATGTGGTTTCTTGTGGTTTCTAGCCGAACCCTCTACCGACTGAGCTAACCCGGGCCTATAAGAGAAATATATTTATCTACAAAAGTGAGCAAAGGGCATCCTGTTGTTGGCAGCCTTCCCTCTACTAAAGACGATGGAGCAGTGTCAAAGTTGTTTTTTTTTAATTCTTACTACATAGCCTGGGCGGGTTAACATGGAGGATAAGCTGTTACCCATGCAGCAAATCACCCCTCTCCACACTGTCGTTGTGACCAAATGAAAGGTAAGGGTACCAATCAAGAAAAACAAGTTTAGGTGCACAAAGAATTGCTCTCTTATTTGAACACTAATTAATTTTCAAAATTAGGTATGACTTCAATTAAGCACATATCCTCCAATATAAATATATATATACATATACATATATGAGGAAAAATGAGTAAAGAAAAGAAATGTAGATGGATAAAACGAATTTAATCGATATCACATTAATCGATATCACTTACACATGTGTTTCGGTCAGTTTATGTGTGTGAAAATATTTCGCACACATAGAAGATTCGACCTTCATCAGAGTGAACCTTTATTTTGAATGAAAAAATTAGAAACTAGAAACTAGAAAAACCAAATATCCAAATCATAACTGTCTATCTCAACATTCTATTTCAGCGTTCCAAATTTTTAAAAATTCGATTTTCGAATATTTCCAAAAATCTCTGTTGTTTTTTTTTTCCCCAACGAATTTTTTCATTCAAAATAAATGTTCACTCTGATGAAGGTCGATTCTTCTATGTGTGCAAAATATTTTCACACACATAAACTGATCGAAACACATGTGTAAGTGATATCGATTAAATTCATTTTTATCCATCTACATTTCTTTTCTTTACTCATTTTTCCTCATATTGTCGGATTCAATTCCTTTTCCATTTTTAAACACACACACACATATATAATATATTATATATATATATATATATATATAATATATAATAATATAGAGAGAGAGAGAGAGAGAGAGAGAGAGAGAGAAGACACTCAAGACAAAATTGTTTTATATATTCATCAATATTTAGTAAAATAAATAGAAGGAAAAGTTGAAATAAATGTTTTGAAAAAAAAACACTGACCTAAAAGAATTTACAGAAAGTCAGTGTTTTTAAAAGACTAGGTGATGCAAGTGGTTGGCAGCCTTCCGTCTACGAGAGACGATGGAGCAGTGTCAATTTTTTTTAACTACATAGCCTGGGCGGGTTTATATGGAGGATAAGCTGTTACCCATACAGCAACCCCCATCTCCACACTGTGATCCAAAGGAAAGGTAAGGTACCAATGCGGTTTGGCAACGGCAGTGTTGATGGATAGCACTGGATATCAGCATCACACCACCTTTACGGACTTCGGCTCCTGATTTGTTTTCGGGGTTTACTCCCCTAGCCTTTCCTTGAAAGGCAGCAGAGGTTTTGTGTCGGACTTTTCCTTGACTTTAATGGGTTGCCGACCAAGGCTAAGGAGCCCCTTTTAACCCATTTGGGGATTTATGCGAGTAGTAAAAGTAAAGTCGTCGGTGCGTTCTATAGTCGGTATCAGCCAATCAGCGAGGGAGTCTATCCCCTTTTCACTAGCGTTGACCAGGGAGATTGTGTTTGGCATCTGAGGTGGAGCGCCACACCTACCATCTGCTCCTTACTTTACCGCACAGATCCCTGCGCTACTCATACGCTGAGTTGGCGAGGGTCGGTATCGAACTAGGAACCTTGTGGTTTCTAGCCGAACGCTCTACTGACTGAGCTACCCCAATTTTACTTCTATCGGTGTTGATGAGAAGTGAAATAAGATTTGGAAAACGGTATATTTTGCATTTTAGTGCAACTATTTAAGTTTTAATGTAATAAAATATTATATTATATTAGAAAGACTAACGAAACTAAATAAGAACAAATATAAAAATGTTTATCATTTATTAAACCCAGTATTGTTAAAATCATTATGCAAATTATTCCTACTATATACTATGTAAATCTTAATGTTATTTTAATTGATTTCTATATAAAATTATATATAGGATTGCTTTTAATACGTTTGAGAATAACATGATAGTATTAGAAATCAGTAACAGTAAATAATTATTTATTAAACCCAGTTTTGTTAAAATCATTATGCAAATTATTCCCACCATATATACTATGTAAATCTTTATTTCTTAGAGATATATAACACATATTTCAGAATTTTTAATGGATTATTATTATTATTATTATTATTATTATTATTATTTAACCTATTTCGAATATATAGTCATCCACAGACACGTGTTTCGACTTATCAAGTCTCTTCAGTGTGGCTAGATATTTTGTGAGATACCTACAGCCAGGATAGGACTCCGATCGATTCAACATCAGTCGGACAGCTAAACCGCTCGGCTATCGTCACCCACATAATGCGAATGGGGATTTAACTGTTTTAATACACACATCAGTATGTATGTAAAGGCCACCACAGAGTGCTCCACCCATTTTATATATATATATATATATATATATATATATATATATATATATATATATATATATATATATATGGTCGCTGATTCGACTCTAACGGTTTTCTTTCTTTTTTTAAGTCAAAATTGTAACTCGTACGCTTATTTTTTTCGTACCATTGAGTTCCCCTGAATACTACGACTACTATATATATATATATATTATATATATATATATATATATATATATATATATATATAGTGAAAAATTTGAAAAAACAATGAATGAACCTGTGGTTTTTTTCACTTTTCACTATATTACATACTGTCAGATTCACTTTCATTTTTCTCTTCACACACACACACACACACACACACACATATATATATATATATATATATATATATATATATATGTTTTTTATATGGCTTTAATCCGACAATTTTTGGAGGATATGTGCTTAATTGAAGTCGTACCTAATTTTGAAAATTAATTAGTTAATAATTAATGAATTTTTAGGCGGGCATATATGTCGGGTTTCGAATCACGCACAAGGCGGTCTTCCTATAGCTCTGCTGATGAGGCCTAATAGGCCGAAATGTACATACAGAGATTGATTTTTCTCGATTTGTTTAGCCTTACATTTAAATAGGCATGCCCGCCTAATTAATTAATTATTAATTAATTAACTTTCAAAATTAGGTACGACTTCAATTAAGCACATATTCTCCCAAAAAGTGTCGGCTAAAAAAAAAAAAAAAAAAGAACATATCATAAACACATGGCGTGTGTATTTACTTCTCATATATATATATATATATATATATATATATATATATACACACATACATACATACATACATATATGCATGTGTGTGTGTGTGAGTGTGTGTGATGGCACTTTCTAAACTTTACGTTATTAAATTGAATAAGCTCTATTCTAATGTGGCACAAAAATGAATAATAATATATTCCATACGTCAACAGCTAAATCGTGACGCTTCTTGATCGGCAAATAATTTCTTAAAAATTATAAAACTCGCTGATTTTTTATTTATGTATCTTAATAAACTTTTTATACAAGAAGAAATGGGCTTTAATAAAAAATATATTTAAAAATAAAAAAAAAACGCCAAAAAGCAACAAAAAAAAAATATGGCCGAAAATTCATTATGTAAAACCAAAAACAATAGTGACTTGTATTGTCTAACATTATCGAATGCCTTTTTACTTTTGTGCCACCCTGTATTGGAAATAATTTGTTAGACTTTTTTTTAAATCCTCAAATACGAAAGCCTGTGTGTTAAGGGGCTGTGGTGCAGTTCCGCGTTCGAATCCCAACGG
The DNA here is from genome assembly GCA_023376005.1 of Doryteuthis pealeii. Classification (NCBI taxonomy): domain Eukaryota; kingdom Metazoa; phylum Mollusca; class Cephalopoda; order Myopsida; family Loliginidae; genus Doryteuthis; species Doryteuthis pealeii. The sequence continues at coordinate 22,325,498 of CM042172.1, forward strand.
TGGATACGTTGTTTAGCATTTGTTTGAATATTTAACGGGCAATTGTCGGATGAAAGAAATAAAAATAAAAAAAAATGGAGGTTTTTCAGAAAATAATAACATTTACATATTTTATCAATTTATTTGCATTAATATAGGGCTATGCTAATTTGACGAGGGCATATTTATATATCTGTGCACGTCCCAGTACAGATTCATAAAGGCATACCTGCGAAAGTGTGAGTGTGTGAGTGAATGTGTGTGTGTGTGCGTGTGTGTGTGTGTGTGTGTTTTGTCTGTCAGTCTGTCTGTCTGTCTGTATATTACCTGCATGTTTATTTCTTGCGTATAAATGTGAGTACCCCCACATACACGCACACACGCATATATATATATATATATATATATATATATATATATATATATATATATATGTGTGTGTGTGTGTGTGTGTGTGTGTGTGTGTGTGTGTAGTGTGGATATGGTCACCATACGAAAAAAAATTTACAACAGGTATAGTCTCATCAGCTTTTCTTTTTTTGCTTTAAAATATGTACTTTTTGACACGCCTTGTATTCTGAAAAAAATTAACGTTATACGTTGTCCATTCCTATCTTGGTAAATACAGCTTCAATTTCGATACTTTTATGACACACCTTGTATTCTGAAAAGAATTAACGTTACATTTATTATACCTTCCTATCTTGGTAAATACAGCTTCTATCTCGATACTTTTAGGACACACCTTGTATTCTGAAAAAAATTAACGTTATACTTATTGTCCATTCATATCTTGGTAAATACAGCTTCAATCTCGATACTTTTATGGCACACCTTGTATTCTGAAAAAAATTAACGTTACATTTGTTGTCCATTCCTATCTTGGTAAATACAGCTTCAATCTCGATACTTTTTGACACATCTTGTATTCTGAAAAAAAAATGTTACATTTATTGTTTATTCCTATCTTGGTAAATACAGCTTCAGTCTCGATACTTTTATGGCACACCTTGTATTCTGAAAAAAATTAACGTTACATTTACTGTTCATTCCTATCTTGGTAAATACTGCTTCCATCTCGATACTTTTTGACACACCTTGTATTCTGAAAAAAATTAACGTTACATTTGTCGTTCATTCCTATCTCGGTAAATACAGCTTCAAATCCCGATACTTTTTGACACACCATGTATTCTGAAAAAAATTAACGTTATATTTATTGTTCATTCCTATCTTGGTAAATACAGCTTCAATCTCGATGCTTTTTTTGACACACCTTGTATTCTGAAAAAAATTAACGTTACATTTATTGTTCATTCCTATCTTGGTAAATACAGCTTCAATCTCGATACATTTTGATACACCTTGTATTCTGGAAAAAAATTAACGTTACATTTATTGTTCATTCCTATCTTGGTAAATACAGCTTCAATCTCGATACTTTTTTGACACACCATGTATTCTGAAAAAATTAACGTTACATTTACTGTTTATTCCTATCTCGTTAAATACAGCTTCAATTTTGATACTTTTTTGACACACCTTGTATTCTGAAAAAAATTAACGTTACAGTTATTGTTTATTCCTATCTTGGTAAATACAGCTTCAATCTCGACACTGTTAATGCGAAGTTTACACCTGGCAAGGATTGAAACCTAAATGAGTTTACTTTAATGACACACCTTGTATTCTGAAAAAAAAAAATGTTACATTTATTGTTGATTCCTATCATGGTAAATACAGCTTCAATCTCGATACTTTTATGGCACACCAGGTATTCATAAAAAAATTAACGTTACATTTATTGTTCATTCCAATCTTGGTAAATACTGCTTCCATCTCGATACTTTTTTGACACACCTTGTATTCTAAAAAAAATTAACGTTACATTTATTGTTCATTCCTATCTTGGTAAATACAGCTTCAATCTCGATACTTCTAGACACACCTTGTATTCTGAAAAAATTAACGTTACATTTATTGTTTATTCCTATCTTGGTAAATACAGCTTCAATCTCGACACTGTAATGCGAAGTTTACACCTGGCAAGGATTGAAACCTAAATGAGTTTACTGGAATTTTTTGTTGTTTATAACTTTCATTGTCCCATATTCCTTGAGTATGAATTTGGTGAGGACAGGGGATATAGTGTAGAGAGCCGGTCGTAATTTGATATTAGTAGTCTCATGCATCAGTAAACTTTCTATACAGTTTAGGCGTGTCAAATTTTGTTCTTTTATTTAATAAAATTAAATTCTATTTCTAGCAAAATATGTCGATTCAATTTTCAGCATTGTCATCTTATCTAATATCGTCAGGTTTTAATTTTCTTATAAACCTTACACACACACACACACACACACATATATATATATATATATATATACAAACACACACGCATATATATATACATATATATACATATACATATATTTTTATAAGTGTTTTTTTTAAATAGATTTTTAGAAGCATTGTATGTATGTGTAAAATACAAATTTGAAGGCAATTTACAATGCAATGTAATAGGTATTAAATGATGTTTATTTACCTAAATATTTTCGAGAAAATTTCTCATCATCAGAGGCAGAAGCACTTGTGTATATTTATATTTAATATCTATAGTAAGAAAATAAAATGTTAAAAAATAAAAGAATTTCAAAAAATCCACACGAGCGCACGTACAACGGACCGACATGCCATCACGGAAAATCCCGAACATTTCAAATATCTGGCGTTCCTGCAACTTAATAACAACAAAAGATTACGCCGGCGCCGTAGGATGGGTGCGGAAAAAAACACAAGTGCTTCTGCCTCTGATGATGAGAAATTTTCTCGAAAATATTTAGGTAAATAAACATCATTTAACACCTATTACATTGCATTGTAAATTGCCTTCAAATTTATATTTTACATATATTTTTATATTTTTTATGTTGAAGTTGGGCGTTATTATGAAGCATTTAAAAATAAATGAAGGAACTCGATGTTATGGAGTATTGGATTCACTTATTTTTTATTATTTGTTATCATAAATTTTCGGGATCGTTAGATTCCCCTTTTCAAATGAATGACGCTACTGTTCAACAGATACTTTTTCTCTGTTGTCATTAACAACGGCAGCGTCTGTAAAATATTTGTAATAACGGAGTATTCCGATATCAGCATTCAGTCCCCTCACGTGAGTTCGTAGTTTTAAAATCCATTTGGTTTCTGCTTGTTTTCGAGATTGCGTTGTTGGAAATGCGTGTTCTATTAAAATACATTTGAGGTGTGTAAGGTTGTGTTGTGGGGTGTTAAAGTGAAGAGCTATCGTACTATGCGGTAATTTGAGTTTTATTATATATATATATATATATATATATATATATATATATATATATATATATAGATAAGATAGATAGATAGATAGATAAAAATAAGGAAGTAAATCCCTAGTGTATCAAAGAATAATTTTTTTTTAAATACATACACAGGTGTTATTAATTTATGTGGTATTTATTGGCAAATATTACAATATTTCAATCTGTATTAGACCATCATCAGATCCGATCTTTTTTGTAACGAAGAAATGTTAACATTTTGGTTTGTTGGCTAAATCAGAAGAGATCTCGTTTGCAGTAACATTAAATTATAGAATAAAATAAAAACTAATAAGATATATAAATAAACATAAATGATATTTATTTGACTTCAAATGGAACCATAATGATATGAATTATCATAATTTATTTACTTATTCATATCAAAGAAGAAATTAGAAAAAAAAACACAGATTTTATTAATCAATGTTGTATTTATTGGCTGATATTGCAATATTTCAATCTGTATAAGATCATCATCAGAGCAAAACTGTTATGTAACGAAGAAAATATTTTTTGGTATTATCTGCGTTATTCGGACTATTGTCCCCATCTTCATTGTTATTTGTACAACGTTTCGGCCGATATGCCCTCCGGCCTTCTTCCGGTATTTCTTGTCGGACTCGGGAACCTGCTCGGACTCGGGAACCTTCTTTTCGAACTCGGGAACTTTCTTATGGTAAAGTTGCAATTTTTGATTTCTGGAGATTGTAGAGTACCCCTTTATCGCCACTCTAACGCGGAGAGGGTCCCATCTATGGGTTAAATAAAATAAAAATTGAGTCTTTAAAAAGATTGTTAAGAAAATTGATTTTTAAAAGATTCTATGATCTAACAATAAAGATGAGGACAATAGTCCGATAAACCCAAATGATACAATTGAAATTGAGTTTGAAAAGTTTTTTTGAACACTAATCAAGTATGAATAGAACAAAATGTCCTTGGTATAAAATAACCCAACAATGGTTGACATGCCGTAAAATCCAACAAACCAAAATAGAAATTCCCAGAAGGTGTTCCATGTGTAGCAATAGAAGAGGCGTCAGAACCGAAGTTAAGTAGAGACAATTTCAAAGATTAAGTTTTTTTAAAGATTTGAACACCCATGAACACATATGAATAGAACAAAATGTTCTTGGTATAAAATAACCCTACAGCGGTTGAAAAGCCGCAAGATCCAACAAACTTAACGAACCTATAATTTGATGGGCCGGAATAAATCTATAAATATTGTAATTAATAAAAAATAAAGAAGTGAATCCAACATATATTAAAAAATATTATATTTGAATAAACAAATAGATGTTATTAATTAATGTTGTATTTATTGGCTAATATTGCAATATTTCAATCTGTATAAGACTATCATCAGAGCCGATCTGTTTAGTAACGAAGAAAATATTTTTTTATATATATATATGACCAGTTTGTAATGGAAATAAGTCATAAAGGACTTTAAGAGAAAAGATATTTAAATTCATATATAATTCTTAAAGAATATGTACATAACGTTTTAGAGCGTGTATTCTTTAAGAATTGTATAAGAATTCTACATGAATTTTAAATATTTTTTCTCTTAAAGTAGAGCCACTGTGAGCGGTCTAAATAGGCAAATAGGGTAATTCCATGTCAAATCATCCAGGCCATGTCACCCACCAACATCAATTTTTCGGAAATTTTGTCCAAATATGGATTATGATAAAGTTAGCTAATCCCTAAAATTTGAGCTTCCAATTCCAAAAATTGGCTGAGTTATGTCGATTTTTAGCTCTCCAAATTTGGTGGGTTTGGCGACAAATGGCGACTTTTTGTAATCTAATTTTGCCTGTAAAATGAGTTCTAGAGCTTACCTACTACTAAACGCTCAAATTTTGGAGATCGACTAATGTTAAAATAGTCAACAACTGGAGAAAAAAATTCTGAAAAATTAAAGTGGGTGGGTGACAGTTTTACTTTTTTTCTGGGTGATTTGACCTGGAATTACCCAATAGTTAATCACAGAAAACGACTCCATGTACAAGAACTGATACTAAAATAGACAGCCTACATTAAAGTTTGTTTTTTTAAAACTTAGGAGTCTTGAATTGAATTTGATATTAACACAACCCCTACGTCGTAGTAAATTCACAGTCACGTGATTCTTTGCTGTTTTTATCCCAAATTCCAGAAAGTCTGAATAAAGATCTAAATTAGCTCAGTCGGTAGAGCGTTCGGCTAGAAACCACAAGGTTCCTAGTTCGATACCGGTCCTCGCCAACTCAGCGTTATGAGTAGCACAGGGATCTGTGCGGTAAAGTAAAGAGCTGATGATAGGTGTGACGCTCCACCTCAGATGCAAAAACAATCTCCTTGGTCTAGCGCTAGTGAAAAGGGGATAGACTCCCTCGCCGATTGGTTAATACCGACTTTAGGCCGCCCCGACGACTTTTAGTCATATTTAGGTATGTCCAATATCCAGAGAAAAACGAAGGATAGCTCTAGTAGTTTGTAATAAAATATAGATTCTATTGCATATATATATATATATATATATATATATATATATATATATATATATATGGTCTGTCCTACTATTTGGGCATAGCTGGAGGAGAGTAGTGGGATGCATACCTTTCCCAAGCGTATTAGCACTATGTGAAATGTAAGCAGCCTCGCCCCGGATTTAAATTCGGGTTGACGAGTGCATTTCGAACGACACTAATCTCGCCCCTTCATATATATATATATATAGATATATATATATATATATATGTGTGTGTGTGTGTGTGTGTGTGTGTGTGTGTGTGTGTGTGTGTGTGTGTGTGTGTGTGTGTGTGTGCGTGCATTTTATTTTCAGTAATAATTTATTTTTTTTCCTTAAACCAACGAAAGCCCTGATGAAGGTCTATCTAAACAGAGCGAAACACTGCAGCATAGGCGCAATAAACATTATTCGTTTATGAAACTTGTGTTTTTTTTCAATTTTTGCAATATTACATATCTATCTATATCTATCTAACTATCTATCTATCTCTATATATATATATATTATATATATATATATATATATATATATATATATATATATATATATATATATATATATATATATATGTATGTACTTAATGTATTATATATATGTAGACATTTTATATCCATAATATATATATACATTCACATATACATATATATATGTGTGTATATATACATACTTACATATATATATATATATATATATATATGTGTGTGTGTGTGTGTGTGTGTGTGTGTGTGTGTGTGTGTGTCAGTGTAAGAAAATGAAGACAGCAAAAGTGCAAAAAAGCACATTTCTTAATCTCTTCCAGATAAATTGATTCGAAAAAAACAATTTCCTCTAAATTTGTGATTAGCAAAAATGTATTTCCACTTTTGGCGCGTGCGCGCTAGATGACAAAAAATAATAAAAATAAAAAATAAAATAAAAATGAAAAAAAAAAAAAAAAAAAAACAAAAAACCACCGAAAGAGAAGATTGTCCAAAGAAATGGATGTGGTGTTGGTGTTGGCGTGTGGGGGTGAGGGGAAGGGGAAGGGGTCGATTCGGATGTTGTTGCTCGGCGTTTCTTTATAATGAAAGGGTCGAACCAAATTTGGGTCACATGAACCAAACGAAGACATTCAAGTGTTTCAAAAAAATTGATCGAACGAATAATGAAGAAATATAAACGATAAAATCATGACTTATATGTTAAGTATAGATACACCAACGCATATTTTTCTTATATATCATCATCATCATAATCATCTTCATCATCATCATGTACCATTTGTAGCACCGATATCCATGACAATCTTTCGACACCCGTCCCTATCATTCATTGCCCACGGAAGGTCATCTGCGTAGCATCCAATTTCCGCACAGATCTGGCCTTTCTATGTCCTTACTGTGCTGGTTCCCATGGGCAAACGTCATCATGACGTACAAGTAGCACAGGTATCTATGACAATCTCTCGCTAAACGTCCCTATCATGCATCGCTCTTGGGAGGTCCAGCACAGCATCCAGTATCCTCGCAGTGCTGGTCTTTCTAGGTCTTTGCTGGGCAGCCCACTCTGGCTGGTTTTCATAGGAGAACGTTATCATCATTATCATGTCACGCCAGTAGCACTGATATCCATGACAATCTCTCGCCCTAACATTCACCCCCGGGAGGTCCTTTGCGTAGCATCCAATATCCGCACAGAGGTGGTCAATGTAGGTCTGTGCTGGACGGCGTGCCTACATGCTGATTTCCACAGGAGGATGTCACTTATGAGTTCGTCCTTGTTTCTTCAGCAGTGTCTAGCATGTATTGTTCGTCTTACTCGGATATTTTGTGTGATAGGAGGCAAGTGGCCGTACAGATGCTTTCTTTCGGGTCCAACATTAACATGATGATGAAAACGATCCTCTGTGGAAACCAGCACATGGGAAACGCCATTGTGGGCCATCCAGCAAGGACCTACAAAGACCAGCTCTGCGGATATTGGATGCTAAGCAGAGGACCTCCCGGGGGTAGTGAATGATAGGGACGGCTGGCGAGAGATTGTCATGATATCCGTGCTACTGGCGTGACATGATGATGATGATGATGATGATGATGATGATGACGTTCTCCTATGGAAAGCAGAATATGGGCACGCCAGTGTGGACTGCCCATCAAAGCCGTAGTTCGGTCCAGGTGGTGCAGCCATACAGTTGTACTGATACAACTACGGCTTGGAAAAATTGTCGTTCCTAGTGCCCCAAATACTATTGGTATCACTCATATGAAAATGTAGATTAGACTCGATGTCTAACTCTAAGGAGATTATGATATGCTGGATCCCAAGCCATATAGGAGTGAGGGGGAATGAAAGAGCTGACTCTGCAGCTAAATCGGCTCTAGATTTGATCCCCGACAATTTCAAGATACCATATACTAACTTGAAACCTAAAATTAATAGATTCCTTCATACAAAATAGCAACAACACTTTCGGCACTTCGAAGTACCATCATCAGGGGTGATGTGTTCCAGTTTTTTTCAAAGTATATTAATGGATGCGGAGGCTGGAAAGAGGAGAATTGATAGGAAAAGTGTTATAGGCATTTTAAAATGTGAGTACTGCATTGGAAATGATTATGGCACTTCGAAATGCCGAAAGTACTCGGGATATGAACTTTGGTGGACTAATCCACGAATTCCATCCAAATATAAAAAAAGTTGGCCAGAAAGTTTGAAAAGATCACCAATAAAATTGTTAAACATGAGACGTGCCTTTTGTTTAATTCCACAGGTATAAAAAGTAAACCAAGTAATAAGCAGGGGATTCTCTTTGTGATTTTGTTAACATGTATGATTGTATATTTGTGTATCACTTGCATGCATACAGATATATATATATATATATATATATATATATATATATATATATATATATATTACCAAACCCCTCCACGAGCGGGATGCGACACAAGGTAAATTTCTTAAGCGGAGTTTAGCAGGTTTGAATTCAGAGTTTTCCTTCTCCTAGACTGGTTACCTAACAATGGTTAAAGAGCCCAGTCTGCTCTGCTATTTACCCATAGCTTGAGGGAGAATTGGATTCATACCTTTCCCAAGGGTATTAGCACCATGTGAAATGCAAACAGCTGCAACGAGGAATTGAACTCGGGTCGACGAGTTTCATTTGCTACGACTCTAACCATTTGACCACGCGCCTCCGCATACATACAGATATATGAGAAGTAAACAAACAATGTGTTTGATATGGCTTTTTTTAGCCGACAATTTTTGGGAGAATATGTGCTTAATTGATGTCATACCTAATTTTGAAAATTAATTAATTGGTTCGAATCACACAGAGAGCAGTATTCCTGTCTATAAGTCTGCTTATGTGACATAATAGGCCGGAATGTACATACAGAGATTGACTTTTTCTCGATTGGTTTAGCCTTATATTTGAACAGGTATGCCCGCCTAATTCATTAATTATCAATTAATTAATTTTCGAAATTAGGTATGACTTCAATTAAGCACATATTCTCCCCAAAATACAGATGTATATATACATGTAAACATCATGCATTAAACAAATGGCTAAAAATATGTGTATGTATATATGTACCCATATTCACGCACACACACACGCACACGCACACACACACACACACACATACACACACACACAAGAAAATAACAATAACCATTCTCATTAACTTTTATATTAATTGTTTCTTTTTAATTAACACATTTTCGAATACAAAAAAAAACAGATAAAATCTCTGAAAAATTTGAATATATTTTTAGATAATTTCCAAGCTTCACTTAATTGAATGTCGTTAAAAACAATTGGTTTTCATAAACGCCAACGTGCATCGTCAGGGTGAACGCTCGCGTTTATCAAAACCGATTGTTTGTAAGACAGAGTATTGACGTTTAAAACGGCCTTGAAATAAACCACCTCCGGATAATGGCCGCCGGCAAAAAAACCCGGATGGGTTGAATCACAAATTAATAACACTTATCAACGTTTATGCGTCAATTTTTTACTACACATATCCATATATTCGAAATAGGTTAAATAATAATAATAATAATAATAATAATAATAATAATAAAATAATAATAAATAATAATAAATAAATATATGATAATATAGAAGAAAGAAAGAAGAAAGAAAGAAAAAGACAGAAGAAGAGACAATGAGGACCGGGGCAGAGAACAAAGGAATAACTTCCTTAAATCGTCCAAGAAGACCCCACAGGAAAATATTATACCATGTCCTAGCAATTTATAGACCCATAACTTGGTCTGCCGACAATCGAAGTGGAAAATTATTTCTGACAAGTGGTAATAAGAAGAAAATTAAAATAAAAACTTTTTCTTGTTTTTTTTTCAAAAACAAAAAAGTTAAATTGGCGGTAAGAACTTTCCCGAAGAAACAGATAAAGGATTGCCAGCAACAGGGGAAAAGGAGGAAACAGAAAACATACATAGGACTTTACATATATACTATAAGATCGAATATCAAAAGACATACAAAACATCCTTAAGGAGTTAAATAGGTTGAAAAATATTATAGCAGACAAGGAAGATGGCAACATGGTCGGGCCGAACGCGGCAGACCACGATGTAATCAGGGGGCTAGGCGAGCGCGATGGGAGCGGAGAGGAAGCTGAGAGATGAGGACATACAGCGAGTGGTACGGAAGACAGATAGACCTAATCACACGATAGTCACCGCGATACGTTGGAATTCGGTAGAGATGTTAAAAAAAAATGTACAAAATCAAAGCATATCATAACTTTATAAAAAAAGAGCCATGGAGAAAACTCGGAGAACGTCAATAAGAAGCCCGGAGGACAATCACCCTAGCACAAAGGGAGGATAGGGGTACACGAGGCGGCGATCAAGTGACACGTCCGTTAAGACCACGATCTGAGCCGGCAGTCAAATTTCAACGTATCATCAGAAGGCAACGTCACACAGCAGAGATAATTTCACAAGAGTGCGCTGATGAGAGAGGACGAGCGTTTGTGAGTAGGCCGCACCACAGCGACTGTGTTGGAGAGGTGTGGCGACTGACCATGATACTAACCGTCCTTTGTTTAGTGATGGACTACGCAGGACAGACAAGGATTGGTACTGTAGAATGGCGGCCGCAATCATCATTCTACTGACTCTTGAGGTCCAGGCGCAAGAAAGATAGCAAAATGTATGCCTACTGCCTCAAGAGAGTCACTTACGAGAGAATGTCAACTAACATGGATACATACGGAAGGAAGAGGATGAATCTCCGATCGCAGGTAGAGAGTATTGATATAGGACGTAGCATACTCAGGGCAAGATGTCCGTAAGGGGCTCAATGATTATGTAAAGAGAACAGAGGCAGTTTTCGAGAGGACCACAGACTAGAGAAGACTAGAGGTGATGCGTTATGGCATGAATCTCTTTTGAGGTCTCTTTCCGGGCAGATCACATGAAAAGATATATTATAAATCAAGAGCCAGCAGTAGTTGATGCATACTGAGTACGCTACTATGTAGATCGCCGGTATAGGTTAGACCATAATATCGTCGGGATTGGCGAGAATGCTGTAGATATTGAAGAAGAAGAGATGCATCACTAATGAGCGAGCTACGTATATATAAAAAGTGGGATGAAAAGAAAACTTGGAATCTATATGAAGAGAGGCCTGGAGATACCACATGGTTCCACATTGCCAAAGGCTGCAGTGGACACACAGTACGTGTACGACGAATACAAATCCACTGTTGTGATGAAAATGAATGCTACAGAATACTTGAGGATTTTTATTACGGAAACTTTTTAGGAGGAGCTCGATTTCACGCGTGGACACGCATGGTTGAGTGAATAGTTCAGAAGTGTGTGTCAAAGAGGTCAGCAGAAAAGACGAGTATCAGCTAAGATGAGGAAACTAGTTAAACAGCAACAAGAGCTCGAATAGAGCGGCCAAGAATAATTCCAACGAGAGAACACAAGGCAAACGACTTGTGTCAACCGCAGCATGAATTACCGCACTGAGTGAGACACGAAATCCGTAATGAGTCCAACAGAATGTAATGATCCTCGCGGACTGGTCATACCGCAAGTTATAAACGCGATCCACGTATGAGCTGCGAACCACTTCAGTATCGTCAAACATGAATCTAATAGCCTTAGAAAGCAGATCTGCACAAAGTATGGCGCGCCGACACAGGATTGAACCAAACGGTCTTAGGGGCTAGCGAACACTTCACAGATGTGCTGGAAACGTGAAGATAGGAGTTATCAGACGTGGTCGATCGGCCTCGATGAGGCAAGGTTGAACGGGATCGAGAGAGCGTAGTGATCGGTGACTCGTGCACGCGTCCGAACGACTTACGTATAGGAACACCGTATGAGAGTACCTAAGTAGAGAGAGATAGAGATAACGTCTAAGAGTCCGTAGTCAAGAACGAAAGGGGAAAAAGGTCTTGAGCCAAACATGGAGAGGAGACTGGTGGTTAGACGGCCACAAATCCAACAGCACCGATGGGTGACAAAGAGCTAAGCAGTAAGAACACCAAGAAGAGAGCACTATTGGAGAAAGATTATTTATACTGGCACTAGCCGAGATCAAATGTGCAGTATGTAATGTGATGGCGAGCAAATACAGAGAATAAACAAAAGCCATGAAAAAACTAGTTAAATAGGGGGAAACAAGAAAGCACTAATGTATAAGTAGACCATACGAACTCTGGCAACCAGTTCAAGAAATACGTGAACCAAATCTGGCTCATGACAGAGGTCACCACCTACTGATCGCGGATGGAGTTAGGCGTGTACACCGAGTCACGTAGTGGTTCCATGAAAAGAAACTTGAGGGTTAAGAACAAAGGAAAAACCGAAAATGAGAAAACTGAATCAACTAATAATTGCCTGCGGAAACAAAAAATACATTGCCATAAGGCCATACTGATACTCAAAGTGGCAAATTGATAATACCCAGCAACAAAATAGTAAATGTAGCTTGCGGTGAACAGCAAGAAAAATGAGACTGAAAATCATTATTATGGACCGATGGTAGCAAACTAAGCAACAACCGGGAATCAAACTAGGCCCTGACTAGGTGTCGAATGGTGATCCATCTCGGAATGATGATGCAGCAAAAACATTAAACTTTTTTGACCTGAAGCGGACTAGAAAAAAATGGTATAACATTGACATTAAGAACCAGAAGAATCTGGCTCTCTTCGCGAAATGAAGACGCAATATGCAAACTTCTCTGGGGCTAATTTGGAGAGTAGAAAAAAATCACTCTAGCACCAAGAACTGCTGTAGGGCAAATCTGCCAGAAACTGCAGAGGAGTCCCTGGAGACCTGAGGAGACTTGTTGGTCCACGAATGACTCCAGTGAAATACCAATCTAGCTAACGAGGCTGGTATGAAAAAACTCAAAAGGGTTATAATAAAGAATAATAAATAATAATAATGCTAAATAATATAATATATTATCTTTTTCAAGTAGCACATACTAAGGTCTGAGACCTGTAGCTGTTCCTTATAATAGTTCATGATACATTCCACAGAGAAGTATATTAATAAAAGAAGACTTTCAAAAGCACAGATATCTAACATTGCCTTAGGAGTTTAGAGATGGGGGGCCTTCCTCATTGATGTGATGGTGTTTATGTCCATGTTATTCACACAACTCGCTGTTACTCTACTTAGTTTTAACAGGAAATAATTATGTCTTGGCCATTTTGGCCTTACATTTTTTTTGTACAAAGAGAGTTTTAATGTTTATGACCCTTCGAGAGTGTTTAGTGATCAAAGTTTTGTTGGTAAATCACATACGAGGGTATATTTGTACGCGAGCTTCATTAATCTATCCCTCCTTCTTGTACGGGTCGATAGAAACAACTTGGTCAAGTCATGTTGTAAGGTTCTTATTCTTAATGAGGAAAATGTGAGA
>CM042172.1:22339371-22344371 GCA_023376005.1 Doryteuthis pealeii
AAAGGAGATACTTTTTTTTTTTTTTAAATTTCTCACTATACTACATACCGTCGGATTCACTTCATTTCTCTTCACACACACACACACACACACACCACATACACACACACATACACACACATACACGCACACACATACAACACATACACACATACACACACGCACACACACACACACATATATATATATATAATAATATATATATACATATATATATATATATATATAATCCAAAGTCCAGAGAAGAAATCTTCCTTACGACACAAGAGTTTTATTTAAACAAAAACAAGTCGTAGTTTGAGAGCTCAATGTGTGGTCTTAATGTTAGAGTCACAGAGCAAATATATAAGTAAAGAAATAACAAAAGACTTAGAGATTTAGCGTTATAGTCTATTTCAGGGAGCTTAGACAAATAGTCTAAATGTTTCGACTCATCAGATGCGAATTTGATGAGTCGGGAGAGTTAGACTATTTGTCTAAGCTCCCTGGAATAGACTATAACCCTAAATCTCTAAGTCTTTTGTTATTTCTTTACACACACATATATATTATATATATATATATATATATATTATATATATATAATCCAAATGACTGGTAAGTAAGAAATGATTCTATTTGGGGATCTTCAAAATCTTTGTAGGTGCAAACATAAATATTCATACAAGGATTTTTATAAATCCCTAAAGAGAGCTCAATGTATAATAAACAATAAATTAGATTAAATACAAAGCAATATTTACCCTACAAAGAAAGAAAAAACTTAACAAACCGTCATCCCGTTATAATCTATTTCAACTAGAACCTCATTTTTTTAAAAATTCGTTTGAGCTCTAGCCTCATCAGACTGTTTTTTTTTTGTTTTTTTTTTAATACAGGAATCCTCAAAAGAAAAGAAATGAGGTTAGAGCTCACAGGAATTTTTTATATATTTTTTAAGTTACTGGTTGAAATAAATGATAACGGGATGACGGCTTGTTAAGTTTTTCTTTCTTTGAAAGTTATATCTTATTATAATGGAGATTGTGTGTTTTTCTGTCTGTAACCGAAACTATATTACTACTCAAGTCACAATTCCCTTAATTATTTACGTCAAATTCTCCATGATTTCATTCTTTTAAACCTTCAGTTATTAATAAAAAATTGTTTTACATTATTAATACTGTTGATCATATCTACATACTAATAACATGCAATTGTATTTATATATACAACAAAATAGCGGTTTACAGTTTGAACGAGAAGGCTAATTTGCATATTGATATTTAAAATTTTATTTTAATAATATGTGCTTGTATTATTGATTCTAATTGTTTAGTTTTATCTTAAGAAATATAACAAAAATCTCGTGGATAAATCTTAAAAGAAATTTATTTACAAGAAGAATAACTGTAATATTATCCTTTACTTCCTATTTTAACTAAATAGTTAAATTAGGAAAATTTACCAATGAAAGAAGGGAGTAATGTAAAATGATGGAAAAGTTAGTTTCAAAGTTGTTCTATTTTTCGATTATACCCCCCCCCCTGTCTAAAATCTTTTTCTGCATTCTAGTCAGTTTCATTAGCCTTTCTAATTAATATGATATTTTATTATATTAAAACTTAAATACTTGCACCCGGAGGGTGCATATATTTGCTAGTAATATATAAGAGAGAGAGAGAGAGAGAGAGAGAGAGAGAGAGAGAGAGAGGGAAGGAAATATAGAGAGTGAGTGGAAGAGAAAAAGAAAGAAAGAAAGAAGAGAGAGAGAAAAGAGAAAGAGAATAAAGAGAGAAGGAAAAAGAATTTAATGAAAAAGAGACATTGATGATAGAAAGATTCACATATGCAATAAATCCGCGTACTTGTTTTTTATACTCTTTCACTGAATATATATATATATATATATATATATATATATATATTATATATATATATATGTGGAGAAAAGTAGACAAACACGGGATGTTGTGGAAACTTGATGTTTATTGTCGACGATGCAACGTTTCGGTCTCTTATTAGACCATCTTCAGGACTTGAATATAGTTCTTACTCCAATGATGGAAATTCTCAAATTTTGAGAATTTCCATCATTGGAGTAAGAACTATATTCAAGTCCTGAAGATGGTCTAATAAGAGACCGAAACGTTGCATCGTCGACAATAAACATCAAGTTTCCACAACATCCCGTGTTTGTCTACTTTTCTCCACATACTGTCGGATTAACCTCCTCACATTTCTACCATATATATATATATATATATATATATATATATATGTCTGTATGTAGTCGGTATCAGCCAGACAGCGAGGGAGTCCATCCCCTTTTCACTAAGGCTAGACCAAGGAGATTCTTTTCAGCGGCTGAGGTGGAGAGCCACGCCTACTATCAGCTCCTTACTTTACCGCACAGATCCCTGTGCTGCTTATACGCTGAGTTGGCGAGGGTCGGTATCGAACTGGGAAACTTGTGATTTCTACCCGAACACTCTACCGTCTGAGCTAACCCGAGGATGTTTATAAAGTCCTACAGATGATTTAGAATATAACCACAAAGATGTCAGGGATTTTTTTGTTGTTTTTTTATATTCAATAATCAAAACATACAAAAAAACTAGATGAATTGATCTTTCATATTGTTTTTACTAAAAGATTTGTATAATGGGAGTTATTAAGTTTTTAAATTTAAAACTACAGCAAGACTTTATGAACGTCTTGTATGTGTGTGTGTATGTGTGTGTGAATGTTTGTGTGTGTCTGTGTGAATGTGTGTGTGTCTGTGTTTGTGTGTGTGTGTTTGTGTGTGAATATTTGTGCGTGTCTGTGTTTGTGTGAATGTTTGTTTGTGTGTGTGTGTGTGTGTGTCTGTGTGAATGTCTGTGTGTGTGTGTGTGTGAATGTTTGATTGTGTGTGTGTGAATGTTTGTGTGTGAATGTGTGTGTGTGTGTGTGTGTGTGGATGTTTTGTGTGTGTATGTGTGTGAATGTGTGTGTGTGTGTGAGTGAATGTTTGTGTGTGTGAATGTTTGTGTGTGTGTGTGCGTGTCTGTGTCTGTGTGAATGTTTGTGTGTGTGTGTTTGTGTGTGTGTGTGTGTGAATATTTGTGTGTGTGAATGTTTGTGTGTGTGGTGTGTATGTCTGTGTGAATGTGTGTGTGTGTGTGTGTGTGTGTGTGTGAATGTTTGTGTGTGTGTGTGTCTGCGTGAATGTGTGTGTGTGTGTGTGTGTGTGTGTGAATGTTTGTGTGTGTGTCTGTGTGAATGTTTATCTGTGTCTGTGTGGCTGTGTGAATGTTTGTGCGTGTGTGGTGTGTGTGTGTGTGCCTGTGTGTGTGTCGGTGTTCCTGTGCGTGTGCGTGTGTGTGTCTAATTATTTTCCCACAAAAGATACATATAAAACTGTTATTTACCGGATAGAAACGTGCTCATCCAGTTCCAAATGTTTAACACCGCCAATAATATTTCTTGGATTAAACGAGCGACTGCTAAATATCTCAGATGACATAAGGCTTGAGTCACGTAATCTTCTACATTTAATGGAATATACAGGCGATATATATATATATATATATATATATATATATATATATATATATATATATATATATATATATATATATATATTACACTTGTCAATTTCATTTTCTATAAGAAAAAGTATCGAATTTTATGCGATACATGCGTTGTAAGTGCCTTCAAGTAAAAATTTAATATATATATATATATATATTTATTTTATATTTATAACTTTTGTTGGTGTCTGTTTATCCGTGACAGGATTTTGCATAAACTTTTTGTCGATAAACTGGAGATGAAAAGAAAGAAAGAAAGAAAGAAAGAACGGGAAATGAAGAAAAAAAGAAAGAAGAGTTAGAACTATAAAGGAAAATAAGAAAAAAAGAAAGAAAGAAAGAAAGACAGACAGACAGAAAGAAAGAATTGTAAATAAAGAAAGAAAGAAAAGAGTTACAACTGGAAATGAAGAGACGAAAGAAAGAAAGAAAGAAAGAAAGAAAGAAAGAAAGAAAGAAAGAAAGAAAAACAGAAAGAAAGAAACAGAAAAAAATGAAAGATTTGTAAATAAAGAAAAAGAAAGAAAGAAGAGTTAGAACTAGAAATGAAAAGAAAGAAAGAAAGAAAGAAAGAAAGAATTGTAAATGAAGAAAAAAAAAGAAGAGTTAGAACTAGAAATGAAAAGAGAGAAAGAAAGAGAGAAAGAAAGAAAGAAAGAAAGAATTGTAAATGAAGAAAAAGAAGAAAAGAAGATTTAGAAGTAGAAATGAAAAGAAAGAAAAGTTCGGAAGTGTTTTATCATAAGAAAGTTATTTTACTATAACAATGCATTGGAAAGAATTTATTATGGGAATGCATTAGAAATTATTTTACTACAAAACTGCATAGGAAATTATTTTATGATAGAATGCATTGGAATTTATTTTACTATAGGAATGCATTGAAACATATTTATAATAAAGATGTACAGGAAATTATTTATTTCAATTATTTATTATAACTATTTTACGATAGAATGCATAGGAAATTATTTCACTATAGTAAGTAAAGTCATCGGGGTGGCCTAAAGTCGGTATCAACCTGACAGCGAGTGAGTCTATCCACTTTTCACTAGCGCTAGACCAAGGAGATTGTTTATACGTCTGAGTTGGAGCATCACACCTACCATCAGCTCCGCACTTTACCGCACAGGTCCCTGTGCTACTCATACGCTGAGTTGGCGAGGGCCGGTGTCGAACCCGGAACCTTGTGGTTCCTAATCCAACGCTCTATCGACTGACCCAAACCGATGTGTGTGTATGTATGTATGTATACACACACACACATATATATATATATATATGTGTGTGTATATATGTATGTATACACACATATATATATATATATATATATATATGTGTGTGTGTGTATACATACATACATACACACACATCGGTTTGGGTCAGTCGATAGAGCGTTGGATTAGGAACCACAAGGTTCCGGGTTCGACACCGGCCCACGCCAAC
>CM042172.1:22351871-22356871 GCA_023376005.1 Doryteuthis pealeii
ATATATATATATTATTTATATTTTTGCTTGAAGGCAATTATAAATGCATGTATCGCATAAAATTCGATAATTATAGAAAATAATCTTGACAAGTAAATCCCGCAAAGGATGGCTCGCTATGCAGAACACCGTACAGACTGTTTCGACTTTATTAAGTCTCTTCAGCGATGTATACTAACGACTCCCCTCCGACAGGTTTCGATTCCTGTCGGAGGGGAGTCGTTAGTATACATCGCTGAAGAGACTTAATAAAGTCGAAACAGTCTGTACGGTGTTCTGCATAGCGAGCCATCCTTTGCGGGATTTACTTGTCAAGATTATTTTCTATAATTATCGAATTTTATGCGATACATGCATTTATAATTGCCTTCAAGCAAAATATATAATAATTTATTTAACAATGCTTCTATAAAAACAAACATCCAAAATCTTATATATATATATATATATATATATATATATATATATATATATTATATTGAATTGAAATAGGTCACTAAGTAGTTACTATTCTAGTAATGTCCATGTCTGAATTCAGAATTTTTTCTTCTGGTTGCCTAATCATAGTTAAAGAGCCTAGTATGCCCTACTATTTACCCATAGCTGGGGGAAGAGTTGGATTCATACCTTTCCAAGGGTATTAGCGCTATGTGAACTGTGGCTTCGTCCAGGGTTTGAACTCTGGTTGACGAGTCCATTTCCTCCGAGGATGTGTGGATATTATATTCCAAAGTGCAACTGTTACGATTTGATGTGCCATCCTTTAGTCTCCAAGCAAGAGAGCTTGTCCAGCGGAAATCCTTGGTAAAGAATCCTTTGGTTGTTCCTTGATGCTCCTCAGTATTGAAAGTCCTTCGTCAATGATTGCAAATGGACGTCTCTCAGTATCAGTGATTAAGTAGTCAACCAGCCACGCACGCATTCGGGTTGTTGATTGGCTAAGGTTTAAACCACGTGACCTCGCTTAGTCTATAAATTTAAGTGGTGTATTGCAGCACGGCTTATATACTACAAATAATCCAACAAATCCTGTTTTTTTTGTTTGTTTTTTTTTTGGCGGGGGGGGGGTTTATAATGTTGCTTTCTTTTTTTTTCTATTTACAAGGAAATTAGGTTTGATGACGAATGACAATCACATTCGAGTTAATTGCAAGGGAATAAAGGTGTGTACTCTATTAATAGTGTTTAATATGTATCTTCATTGAGAAATTACAATGGTCGGGTGGAGCACAAACGCAGTTCAAGTATTATTATTATTATTATTATTATTATATTATATTATCACTCCTTTTGAGTTTTGCATAAAAGCTAACGCTGATGGTATTTCACTGGAGGCTGAGTGACAACAAGTCTCCTCAGGTTTCCAGGACTCTTCTGACTATTCTAGCCGATTGCAGCAGTGCAGTAGTCTGGATGGTCTCAATTCTTTCTCTGATTTCCAGATTCTCCAGTCTTTTTTCCAAGTTTATTGGGACCGTTCCAAGTGCACCAACTACAATTGGTATCACTTTCACCCTCATATTCCAGAGGTTTTTCAATTCTCTGTCAAGGTCCAGATATTTATCCATCTTTTCATTTTCCTTCAGCTTCATTCTATGATCTGCTGGGACCGCAAAGTCCACCAGCTGACACGTTCTCTTTATTTTTCTTTTTTTTTTCAATCAAGACTGGGTCTGGTCTCCTGGTTGGGATAAGGTGATCCGTTTTTATTTCAAAGTCCCAGAGAATTTTATGCGTTTCATTCTCAAGAATATATTCTGGTTTATGCATATACCATTTTGTTGTATGGTCAAAATTTAATTTTTTGCATAATTCTCAGTGGATCACCTTCCCAACCCAGTCGTGTCTAGTTTGTACTCCTGTTGTGCTACTTTGCTACATTCGCAGAGTACATGGTTTACGGTCTCATCTCTATTATTATTATTTTTAGCAGCAGCAGCAGCAGCAGTAGCAGCAGCAGCACCTGTGGATATATTGCAGTATGTTAGTTTACTTATCTCAACTTTTTATATGTTTATTTAAGAGCTATTGCAAAATGTTTCAATATGTAAAAAGTATAATAATCTTGATTTAACCCCCCCCCTCTCTCTCTCTCTCTCTCTCTCTCTCTTCTCTCTCTCTCTTCTTCTCTCTCTCTCTCTCTCTCTCTCTCTCGCTGTTTTTTCTCTCTCTTTCCTTCTTTTTATCTTTTCAATATGTTCGATTGAAACAGATTAGCCTTATCGCCTGCGCGCGCTCACCCCCTATATTCTATCCTATTCTCTTTATTTATTCATTTATTTATATATTATCATATTTTTTTCTGTGTTGCGTATACTTTTTCTTCCATTTCTTTCTTTATAATAAACATGGAATTCTCCGTTATCTAGCTGAGGTGACGACACTCATACGAAAAAAGAATTATCAGGATTTAATCTTATTCGAATTCAGAAACCTTCTTGTTCAACTCGGGAGCCTTTATGTCGTAATCGGGAGCCTTCACTAAACTTCGAATCGAACCCTTTATTCAATCCACCGGGGCAGATTGTTTTCATTCAGTTAACCATGACCTGGTACAAATGTTAAGTTGTGTTAAGTATTCTATGTTATTATCGCTTCTGGCCAGGATTGAACCTACAACCTACAGATGATTGTCACTTAGAGCTGTATTAATTCAACCCTTATATCAGTTGTGCCATATGTCCATATATACGCATATATACGCATATATACAAGATGTCAATTCCTGGACGAAGCTGTTGGAATTTCACATGGCGCTAATACCCTTGGGAAAGGTATGAATCCAATTCTTCCTCCAGCTATGGGTAAATAGCAGGACAGACTGGACTCTTTAACCATGGCTATGTAACCAGTCTAGAAGAAGTAAAACTGAATTCAAACCTGATAAACTCTGCTTAATAAATTTGCCTTGTGTCGCATCCTGCTCGTGCGGAGGGGCTGGTAAATATATATATACAAGATGTTTTTTAAATTTACATTTTCCCCCATAAAATTATGACTAATTAGAACCAATTGAAATGGATTTTTTCAAACATAACTCAATCCTAAAAGTAAGGAATGTTTTAGTATGAATTTTGTGTCATTGAATTAAACAGGAAAAATATGTCCAACTGATCCTTAGTAAGAACAAGAACCTCATTCTACATCTACTAGTAGAAGGTTTCCGAGTTCGACAAGAAACACTCTGACCCGGAGTGGTAGTACCTGTTTGGTTCCCATCTATGAGTTAAATAGAAAACTGTGGTTAATTTTCACCTTTAGTAGGCTAAATTCCTAGCAAATAAGGCAATTAGAGTAACCTCCCTTGACTTTCACTTTGAAACAAGCCGGTAGCTATTTTGAAAGTTTCCGTGCGAAATAAACAAATCTTAGAAACCTATTCGAAAACAATACAACTGCATGCTTTAACACAAAAATATCATAAAATGTGTTCTTAATAACAATTAAGTTCATTTCAGATAATTTTATGCTAGCAATTTAGCCAACGATTTTCACTTTGAAACAAGCCGATAGCTATTTTGAAAGTCTCGATGCGAAATAAACAAATCTTAGAAACTTTTTCGAAAACAATACAACTGCATGCTTTAAACACAAAAATATTATGAAATGTGTTCTTAATAACAATTAAGTTCATTTCAGATAATGCACACGCACAATTTTATGTTAGGAATTTAGCCAACTAAAGGTGAAAATTACTAAAATGTGTTTATAAAAAAATTGAGTATCCATTAAGAATGACTTTATTTCAAAACTTCGTCGGCATTAAATGACCCATCGAGGTTGATATGCCGTAAAACAAAACATACCAAACCAAACTCTTTTACACATAAATGTATATTGTATATTGATAAACCGTTGTTTTTTTGGACGGCTAGTGTAGTTAGATTTTGAATTAAAAGTCATTGAAATTTAAAATCCATAGGGTTAGATGATTGATAGGTAATAACCTTTAGGTAACCTTCTTTCCAGTTTTAGGGCAGACCTGTTGTATATTGATAAACCGTTGTTTTTTGGTCGGTTAGTGTAGTTAGATTTTGAATTAAAATTCGTTGAAATTCAAAATCCGTAGGGTTAGATGATTGACACTCGGTGACATCGAGTAAATCCCAACTTCACACCAATGGGAAACGGTGAGAACGGAAGTTGAGAAGCTTAGTTAGTTAAGCGATAGACGCCATGATGTAATGTAAGCATCGTCCTCGCTTCAACTCCGCCGTGGTTGGGAAGGCTGGTTGAGAATTTTAAGAAGGGTCATATAAATAATAAGCTGCGTGTTGTCTTTGAGTTATGGCAACCTTTGTGACACGAAGTCAGACCAGCATCTTAAAGTCTGACCAGCATCCTAAAGTCAGGCCACCATCTTAAAGTCAGACTAGCATCCTAAAGTCAGACCAGCATCCTAAAGTCAAGCTACAGAACTAAGAAAGATCAGTTAGAAGATTGTACTTGGTTTGGTTTGGTTTGTTTTACGACATATCAACCTCAGTGGGTTATTTAATGCCGATAGAGTTTGGAAATAAAGTCATTCTTAATGGATACTCAATTTTTTTTATAAATACATTTTTCTATTTAACCTATAGATGGGACCCTAACAGGTAATACCACTACCGGTCAGAGTGGGCCAGGGAGCAATGGTGATGAAGGGGTGCTCCACATTTCCCAAACCTCCAAAACTGGAACCTCACCATCAGATAGAGTTTAACGTCATTCCCAGGACATGTAGGCCCTCAGCCACCGCCTTCTAGCACCCAATGATAAAAAGGGTCGGGGCTTGCCATAAGGGCAATAGGGTTGGGGCAATTATATAGGTGCTAGGGCTTGACGTGACCAGCCGACGTGACCCCTACCCTAACCCCGACCACTCGTCTAGCCTAAATAAGGGTCTAAGTGGAGTGTCGCATGTCATGGACTGCTCAACCACCTGGGTTCTATCCTTAAGCATCACGGGTCGCCATACACGGCCAATGGGTAGCCCCATTGGGGGAGTTTAACCCCTCTGT
>CM042172.1:22361871-22366871 GCA_023376005.1 Doryteuthis pealeii
TTTCTCCTTATTCTGAGATAAAAAAAAATGTATCACCTTCCACATACCAACAAAAGCCCTGAAGATGATCTAATTAATAGATCGAAACACTGCAGCGTCGGTCAATAAACTCACCACTTAACTCATTTAAACCTGTGTTTTGTCAGTTTTTTTTATTATACTACATACCGTCGGATTCACTTCCTTTTATTCACACACACACACACAACACACACACACACATACATACATACATATATATATATATATATATATATATATATATATATATATTATTACGTCACGAAGAGGTAATATTGCTTTTGACTCACCCGCGTAATTATCAATATTGAAGTTGGCGGGAGATTTGTAGTCACGTGATGCCATCCACCAATAATAATGGCGATGTTCCAGTTTTGGAGATCTGTCTTCTTGATCATTGACGAAAAGGCGTGTTTCTGTTGCATCATTCATGGACTGCTCATCCACCTGGGTTCTATCCTGAAGCATCACGTTACACCACCCACGGCCAATAGATGGCCCCATTGGGGGGGATTCTTACCCCTCTGCAGGGCGGGGAGATCTGGGGAGTGTGGAGTACCCATTAATGTTAAAATGTAATGTGTCCTGGGTATGACGTTAAACTGCATCTAATGGTGAAGATCCATATCTTTCGTCTGTCTGCCGCTCTCAACAAGGGCTTATTTTAAGAGGAGGGCTTATATTAAATGATTCTGAAAAAATCATGCTAGGTCTTATTTTTGCAGTTATTTTCGGAGAAACACGGCAGTTACACCCAGAAATTACGTGGTGTAATGGTTATCTAGCAAGTCCCGCAGATCCGTTGCTACTGGATAACAACTTCAATCCTCGCTAGATACCCCATGCTTGTGACCTTGAGTCACAGCTTATCCGTGGCGAACCAGTTGAGTTAATACCTACCCAGAAATTTTAACCGGGAAATTAATACCCTGTTACATAATCTATGCGGTTGCATAAGATTATTGTCAATCCCCTGTAATTCTAAAGGGATGGCCCTTTTCATATCACGGGCGGGACTTTCCATGGAATAGTACAGAAAGCCCGCGAAATATGTGAAGTCACGTGGGACCTGGTTGTGTCCTCAGTTTTCAGTTGGACGTCAGGCAGTGAACATGTCCTGCCTTAACTGTAACTCACTCTGCATACGCGCGCTATGTTAGTCAGATATTTAGTTACATGGAATGTTTAGTTAAGGAAATAAAAGTTTAAGAAAAATAACACGGTCTTGTGATTAATGAATGTCTTGGTAACAAGACTGATATAGAATAAGAAATGAGTTAAGTGCGACCGATCACCAAGACGAAGTCCCCAAGAGAAGTCCAGACGAAGAAGAGATGTTAGAAGAGACCTAGAAGAAGACGTAAGATAGAAAAGACGTCAGAAGAAGAATAGAAGAATAGAAGTAAAGAAGGGTATACAACAACCCTACCGCCCTGTCGGCTGGGGTGTTAGAATGCACCAACTGCACCTCTGCAGAGGGGTAAGACTCCCCCAATGGGGCCACCTGTTGGCCGTAGGTGGCGACCCGTGATGCTTAAGGATAGAACCCAGGTGGATGAGCAGTTCATGACTTGCAATACTCCACTTTGGCCCTATCTTGGGCTAGACGGGCGGTCGGAGAGGCCCCCTCCGATCAATCGGCTGGTCACGTCAAGCCCTAGCACCTATATAATTTTCCCAACCCTATTGCCCTTATAGCAAGCTCCAACCACTTTTTATCATATGGGTGCTAGAAAGCGGTGGCTGCGGGTCTATATGTCCTGGGAATGGCGTTAAACTCTATCTGATGGTGAGGTTCCAGTTTTGGAGGTTTGGGGAATGTGGAGCACCCTTTCATCACCATTGCTCCCTGGTCCACTCTGACCCGGAGTGGTAGTACCTGTTAGGGTCCCATCTATGGGTTAAATAGAAAAATGTATTTATAAAAAAATTGTATTATCCATTAAGAATTGATTTATTTCAAAACTTTATCGGCATTAAATGACCCACTGAGGTTGATATGCCGTAAAACAAAACAAACCAAACCAAACAACAACCCTATCTTAAAAAGTAATTAAGATTTAATCTTTTATATTTACAAAAACGTCCAGGTTTTTGTCTCACACTGTGATACCGCAACCGATAATGACTAGAATCGTAGGAAATGGACTCGTTGACCCGAGTTCAAATCCTAGACGAAGCTGTCTACATTTCACAAAGCGCTAATACCCTTGGGAAAAGTATGTATCCGCCTGCTCTCCTTCCAGCTATGGGTAAATAACAGGGCAGACTGGGCTCTTTAACCTCGGTTAGGCAAGCACGTCTAAAAAAAAAAGGAAAATTTAATTCAAACCTGTTAAACCCCGCCGAAAAAATTGACCTTAGAGTTAATGCTGACATTTAATCAATTTGTATCCAGGGGTTAAGTCCGTGATAAAACAAATACAAAGTGCTCGAGTTTCATCGCTAGAATCATCAATTAATTCAGTGGATTTAACCCTGATGATTTTAGCGATGAAACTTGAGTAGGTTTCTGTTGTATCCATTTCTCCAATATATATATATATATTCCTACTTTAAATCGCTCGCAACAGCTCTCCCCCACAGTGATCCAAAATACAAAAACCGATGGTTAGTTTATTATGATTGAGTAGAAGGACTCAGATTACAATAATAATAGGACTTTATTTAAATAAAATGAGTTCTGAGGTGAATAGATAGTTAACTTTGAAATATCCCAAGTGGAAAATACCACGAAAATTTGGTAGGCAAAGAGTTAATGCTGACATTCAATCAATTTGTAAATGTTTGTTTATAATCATAACAATTTATATTTTCAATGTTCCATTGTAATCCTTTTTTAATTTTTTGCCTACTTTAAACATCTCACAGCGGCTCTCCCACGACTGGGATCCTACTGTAAGTTAGTTCATTATAATTGAGTTGAAGGGCTCAGATTACAATGGTAATAGGACTTTATTTGAATAGAACGAGTTCTGGGGTGAATAGATAGTGAACTTTGAAATATCTCATCATGCAGGTAAAAGGTATCAAGGAACTTTGGTACAGCCAAGGAGAAAATTTGGTTGACAAAGAGTTAATATTTAAACTCAAAAAATATCAAATCAAACATTGTGCTATGTATGGGGAAAAAAAAAATTTGGAAGTGAAGTGTTAGTATTATCTACATTATTCGGACTATTGTCCTCATCTTCATTGTCATTTGTACAACGTTTCTGCCGATATACCCTCCGGCCTTCTTCATGTATTTCTTATCGGACTCGGGAACCTTCTCGGACTCGGGAACCTTCTTTTCGAACTCGGAAACCTTCTTTTTGAACTTGGGAACTTTCATAAGTTTACATGCCTACAAAGTCAGAAAACAGCACTGCTCGCGTGATTTTCGGAAACATTTTTTCACGCTCAGAGTTGAAGAGACATGGAATAAAGTTGAATAGATAGTGAACTTTGAAATATCCTATCATACAGGTAAAAAAAAATACCAGGGTTATTTGGTAGACAAAGAGTTAATGTTCCGCTAATTATGTGAGTTAGTTCATTATGATTTATTTGAATAGAATGAATTCTGAGGTGAATATATAGTGAACTTTGAAATACCCCATCATACGAGTAAAAAATACCAAGATACTTTGGTACACTCGTGGCCAAGAGGCGGTTCCATTAAGGGTATTTTACTCCTCTGCTGAGGTGCAGTCTGTGTATTCTACAGCCCTAGCCAACAGGGTGGTTTGATAATTATGTCTACTACAAATTATGCAATAAAAATAAATAAAAGACAGAAGAAAAATTGATAATTAGTATTATTTGTATTATTCGGACTATTGTCCTCATCTTCATTGTTATCTGTACAACGTTTCTGCCGATGTGCCCTCCGGTCTTCTTCATGTATTTCTTGTCGGACTCGGGAACCTTCTTGTCATAATCGGGAACCTACTTGTCGTAATCGGGAGCCATCACGGAACTTTGGACCTAACCCTTTATTCAGTCCACGGGGTTATCCTGTTTTCATTCCGCTAACCATAGTTGGTGTACAGGTGTTAAGCTGTGTTAATTATTATTCTATGTTACTGCTGCCTCTGACAAGGACTGAACCTGCAGTCTAGAGATAACTGTCTCTTAGAACTGTCTTAACCTACCTCCTTTATCCACTAGGCTATGTGTCCAATTGGACAATCCAGTGTGAATTTTGGGAACTTATAAACATAATGTCTAATGTACAAATAATAATGAAGATGAGGACAATAGTCCAAATATTACAAATAATACTAATTATCAAGCCTCATCTCAAAGATTCAGAGAAATAGTGTAGATAACAATAAAGATGGGGACAATAGTCTTAATAATCCAAATAATAATAATTATCAAGCCTCATCTCAAAAATTCAGAGAAATAGTGTAGATAACAATAAAGATGAGGACAATAGTCTTAATAATACAAATAATACTAATTATCAAGCCTCATCTCAAAAATTCAGAGAAATAGTGTAGATAACGATAAAGATGAGGACAATAGTCTTAATAATACAAATAATACTAATTATCAAGCCTCATCTAAAAAAATTCAGAGAAATAGTGTAGATAACAATAAAGATGAGGACAATAGTCTTAATAATACAAATAATACTAATTATCAAGCCTCATCTCAAAAATTCAGAGAAATAGTGTAGATAACGATAAAGATGAGGAACAATAGTCTTTAATAATACAAATAATACTAATTATCAAGCCTCATCTAAAAAAATTCAGAGAAAAAATTGATAATTATAATACTTTTTATAATTTATTCAGAAAGTTTTTTTCCCTTTCTTTGGATAGTTTAACCGTGTCAGTACTATTGTATGGCTGTACCACCTGAACTCTAACGAAACGAAAACTGCACAAGAATCCTACGTGTTATCTTGAACAAATCCTGAAAGTAACACCACACAAAGAGAAGCTGTATGGTCACTTGCCTCCTATCACACAAGCCACCCGGATAAG
>CM042172.1:22374371-22378811 GCA_023376005.1 Doryteuthis pealeii
CTTCTACAAGGATGGCTTTGGCTTTAAATAATCATAATTGTATAGGTTTATTAATGACACTCAAGCCATTATTTTTCTTATCTATTGTATAGTTGTACATTAATATAAGTATGGTGAGGTATGTCTTCTCTGACACGTATGTAGTGGGAAGTCTCCGTAGTGTAGTGTCTAATGTACTAGACTGGGAAATCATGGTAAGCGAGTTCAAACGCCAGTCACCAATAAGCTCTCTTTCGGACTGATAAACCCTGAGAAAGGTACGAACTCTCCCATGTTCCTACTGCTGGTTAAAAAGTGTCACTACTGTTCTTCTACAAGGATGGCTTTGGCTTTAGAGAATCATAATTGTATAGGTTTGTTAGTGACACTCGAACTATTATTTTTCTTATCTATTGTATAGTAGTAAGTCGCCAGGGCGGCCTAATGTCGGTATCAGCCATGCAGCGAGGGAGTCTATCCCCTTTATAGGTATGTATAGGTATGTCTTCTCTGACACGTATGTAGTGGGAAGTCCCCGTAGCGTAGTGTCTAATGTACTAGACTGTGAAATCGTGGTTAGCGAGTTCAAACGCCAGTCACCAATAAGCTCTCTTTCGGACTGATAAACCCTGAGAAAGGTACGAACACTCTCATGTTCCTACTACTGGTTAAAAAGTGCCACTACTGTTCTTCTACAAGGATGGCTTTTGCTTTAAATAACACTGATTTACAAAAAAATATTTTTTTGTCTGAGGCAAGAATGTGAATAGGTGTTTTTTACTAATTTGGGTGTGCCGAATTCAAATTTATAAACAGTTTTGCTATATCACCTCTAGTTTTCTGTCTTTTAAATAATCTCATTTTAGTATATACAGACTATATACGTGCTTATTTCAACAGTTGCAGCAGCTTATTACAGATAAAACGGGATAGATAAAGAACATTGACGGAATAAATATACTTGGATGACACAATGTACACAATTCATAGTACCGCAGACAGTTAGAAGTAAAAAAGAAGACATAAGTCACACAATATCAGAAATTAACCCTGAATGCATATATGCCTTTCTGTACAGTATGTGTACAAAATGTACAGTATACATATCTAAAAAACTAGAGGTGATGAGTAAAAACGGATTTCAAATCTGAATTCAGCTGCACCCCCAAATTAGGTTAAAACAGCTATTTTTGTGCTTGCCTCAATTTCTTTGTAAACCAGTGTAATTATAATTGTATAGGTTTGTTAGTGACACCTGAGCCATTATTTTTCTTATCTAGTGTATATTAATATAAGTATGTAGAGGTATGTCTTCTCTCGCACGTTTGTAGTGGGAAGTCCCCGTAGCGTAGTGTCTAATGTTCTGAACTGTAGCATTGTAGTCGCAAATACACTCTCTTTCCCACTAATACCTCTTGAGAGAAAGATATGAACTTTTCACCTTCCTATTATGGGTTAAATAATGCCACTACTGTTCTTCTACAAGGATGGCTTTGGCATTAAATAATTGTAATAGTATGGGTTCTTAGTGATACTGGGGCGATTATTTTTCTTGTCTAGAATATTAATATAAGCATTTATATTAATATAGGTATATATATATATAGGTACATCTTCTCTCAGGCGTATGTAGTGGGGAGTCCCCTTGGCGTAGTGTCTAATGTACTGGGCTGTGGTATTGTGGTAAGCGTGTTCGAACTCTAGTCACAAATACGCTTTCTTTCGGACTAATAAACTCTGAAAAAGATATGAACATTTCATCTTCCAACTATGGGTTAAATAGTGCCACTACTGTTCTTCTACAAGGCTGGCTTTGGCATTAAATAATTGTAATAGTATGGGTCGTTAGTCGCATTGGAGCCATTATTTTTCTTGTCTAGTGTATAAAAGAAAAATCGTCGGGGTGGCCTAAAGTCAGTATCAAACAGACGGCGAGGGAGTCTATCCACTTTTGAGTAGCGCTACACCAAGGAGATTGTTTTTATGTGTGTGTCTGAGGTGGAACGCCACACCTACCATTAGATTCTTACTTTACCGCACAGATCCCTGTGCTACTCATACACTGAGTTGGCGAGGGCCGGTATCGAACCAAGAACCTTGCGATTCCTAGACGTGTGCTCTACCGACTGAACTAAACCGACCCTTGTTGTACATTAATATAAGTATGTATTGGTATATCTTATGTAGTGGGAGTCCCCTTGGTGTAGTGACTAATGTACTAGACTGTCACATCCTGGTAAGCGAGTTCGAACTCCAGTCGCATGTACGCTTTCTTTCGGACTAATAAATCCTGAGAAAGATATGAACCCCATCAACTTCATACTGTGGATTAAATAGAGTCACTATTGTTCTTCTACAAGGATAGCTTTGGTATTAAATAACCCAAACAAACCAAAAAATTGTTCCATTTTATTTTGAGCTAACAAAGCTACCCGATGTTGCCCGGGATTTAAAAAGTTAAAAGTAATTCTTTTATCTATATTCATAGATGGATGTAATGGTTAGAGTCGTAGGAAATTGGCTCGTCGACCCGAGTTCAATTCCTGGACGAAGCTGTTGGCATTTCACATGACGCTAATATCCTTGGCAAAGGTATGAATCCAATTCTCCCTCCAGCTATGGGTAAATAGCAGGACAGGCTTGGCTCTTTAATCATGGCTAGGTAACTGGTCTAGGAGAAGGAAAACTCTGAATTCAAACCTGTTAAAACTCCGCTTAAGAAACTGACCTTGTGTCCCATCCTGCTCGTGCAGAGGGGTTGGGAATATATATTATATATATATATATATATATATATATATATATATATATATATTATATATATAAGGGTTTTATAATTTGCTTGAAGCATTGTGTATATATTGGTTTGGAAGTTGGTTTTGAAGACTATCACAATGCAAGTGTAAAGAAAAATAAGGTAACAATGGTGTTGTTTGTTAACTTGTGATTTATTCTTAATATTTTGAGATATAATCTCTTCTTCAGAAGAACACTGGAACTGAAGTAGTTGTCGTCTTGTTATGGCATTTTTAGTTAAATGAAAATAAAAATAAACAGTTATTAAAAAAATACCATCTGTAACATTTTCAAAAAAAAATTCATTTAACAAAAAAATGCCATAGCAAGACAACAACTACTTCAGTTCCAGTGTTCTTCTGAAGAAGAGATTATATCTCGAAATATTAAGAATAAATCACAGGTTAACAAACAACACCATTGTCACCTTATTTTTTCTTTACACCTGCATTGTGATAGCCTTCAAAATCAACCTCCAAACCAATATATATATATATATATATATATATATATATATATATATATATATATATATATTTACCAATTCATCTGAGTGCTCACTGCCCTTTTGTACGCCTGTGAGACTTGGGTTGTTTACAAACAACATCTCAGGGCACTCAAGAGATTCCATTAGAATTGCCTTCGCAGGATTTTAGGGATAGAATGGTTGTCCTTTACACCAGACACCACAATATTTGAAAGATGTCACCTGCCTAGTATTGAGAATTTAATCCTTAGGTCACGTCTTCGCTGGTCTGGTCATCGAGTTCGTATGAATGATTGCCGAATCCCAAAACAATTATTAGGTTTAAGGACAGCCTCAAGGACACTCTGAAGAACACTGCTATTTCTGTGGAGGATTGGGAGAAGCTAGCTTGTAATAGACCTGGTTGGAGAGCCACCATCTACCTGTCTGTGGAAGAATTTGAGTCCAACCGAATTAAACACCAAAACTTGAAGCGGGCTATTAGAAAGGGTAATTTTCAGCCCAGCAACATTCAAAGTGGAGAAGTTCCAACATGTAGTTTATGTGAAAGAGTATGTCTCTCCATGGCTGGCCTGGTGAGTCATCTGAGAAAACACAAGGATGCAGTGTCAAATGCTACTGGCACCCAACTATGATTTAAACAAAAACAGTAAATGGTCTTACTCGAACACGAGTTGACAGCCATTATATGTATATATATATATATATATTTGAGATATATATTTGTATCTATATTCGTTTTTTGGAATTATACTAATCAGGTTTGGGCATTAGTGTGAAGCATTAAATTGCTATATTATAATAATGTAGTTATAATATATTCATCTGGGAATAAATATCAGAAAACTCGGTTGTTTTTGTTTTTTTTTAGTTTCTTCAGTAGTAATGGTGAATTTTCGGGATTGTATTTTCTCCCTTCTTCAAGACTCTGAGGACAGTAGTGACTTACTGGCTGCTTGATGCTCTTTTTGATGAGGAGATGCCGGATGTTGACTGGTTGGTTGGTTGGTTGGTGATTAATGAGTGTGTACTGTGTGTGTAGTAATCTAATAGAGGTCATGGAATTGGTGCATATATATATATATATATATATATATATATATATATATATAGTTCAATGAAGTAACAAATAAAAGTTTTAGCTTTTATTTATTTATTTCGGAACGATATTACAACCA
>CM042172.1:22378911-22401411 GCA_023376005.1 Doryteuthis pealeii
ATGGTCTCGTTCCTTCCTCTGATTTCCCGTTCACCCAAATTTTCTTCTCTAGAGCTTTGGATGATGCAAGGGCCAAATTTACAATTGTATGCCTTCACCTTCATGTTCCACAGCTTCGTCATTCTCTGGCGAGGTCTAAGTATTTTTCTATCTTTGCTTTCTTTCATTTATTATTATTTTCCACTCGTTTTGAGTTTTTCACTCTCCAGGCGTTAGTTGATGGTATTTTTCAATGGCAGTCTGAGTGCCAACAAGCTCCTCAGGTCTCCAGGACTGCTTCTGAGATATTCTGGCCAGATTGCAGCAGTGGCAGTGTTCTGAATCGTTTCAGTTCTTCCTCTGATTTTCCAACTTAAACCCTTTTCCAATCCTTTGGGACCGTTTCCAAGTTGCACCAACTACATTCGGCTTATCACTTCACTCTTCATATTCCTTTAGCTTTCTTCAATTCTCAGCGGTCCAGGGTATTCTATCCATTTTTTCATTTTCTATTAGCTTCACCATCTGATCGTCCTGGAACCGCCCAAAGTCCACTAGTTGAGGCGTTCTCCTCTCTTTTTTTTGTTAATCAAACACTAGGGTCTGGTCTCCTGGCTGGGAGAGGGTGATTCCGTCTTTATCTCAAAGTCCCAGGAAAAGTTATGCGTTTCATCCAAAGAACAGATTCTGGTTTATGCATATACCATTTTGTTCGTAAGGTCAAAATTTTATTTTTTGCAATTTAAGTCCCAGTGGTCACCTCCCAATCCAGTCGTTCCAGCTTTGTATTCCGTTGGCTAGTTTGCTTACATCACTTAAACTGTTTACTGTCTCATCCCTGTCACCGCATAGTCTTACATTTACTGTTTAATGGGTCTATCAATTTTTGCTTGAGTATAATTGTTTTATGCAGATATTTTGTGTGCCGCAATTATTATGATTCAGTTTCTCTCTGAAGTTTCCTCTTCTTAACCATTGTCCAAGTCTTCAGAATTGTCGTTTGAAGTGCCATGTATAATTGTTTTTTCTTCTCATATTTGTTTTCTTAGTTTTCGTGTTCTTTCTGTTTGTCCATATATTATATCTGCTGTTGTTGGCTGCATAAGTAATCTTTCTTATGTTCTTTTCATGGTGGTCTTTCTTTTCACTCGTGATCAGAACTTTCCGGGTATTCACCCAGCCAAAGCTGTGGTCTTTCAATGTGTTTAGATTGAACGCTTAAACGTACTAAATTTCACCTACGCTATGGTCACCGCCGCTGAAAGAAAAAAATAGCTAGTCACTGGGAATTAAACCGATTTAATGAAATTTTACGCTTATATATTAATTAATTAAAATATATAATGCACCAGTTATTTTATTTAAAAAACTGTCCACATACTATATGTATTTATACACACTTTTGTGTTACATATTATACGTAAACATCCCTTCTATACATACATACATACATGCAGAAAGTAAGGGAACATTTTGTACATCATGGTTAGTGGGTACGCTCATGTACAACTACGAATTCCACTCTCTAAATTTTCATGATTATTATCCAGTGACGCAAACCCGATTATACTATTAGTATAATATATATATATAATACTATATATATATATATATATATAATTATTCAATGATATTATGGATATTATAAAACTCATGACGATAAGTTTTATCGTACGCAATCTTTCTTATATATATATATATATATATATATTATATATATAATAATTTATATATATGTAATGGAATAGAGAATAAATGAGGAAAAGTATTGGGCATAAAAGGTGCTCAATGTAATAAAGCGAGAGTTACATAAAATAATGATATTATGGAATTATTAAACTTATAATATAAGTTCATGCTTACCCGCAACTTCATGAGTCAATGTTTGAGATTTAAAAAACCATTATTTTTAGCATTCTTATTATAAACGTTGTGAAGCGTGTTCACGCGATGGGAATGTTACATACCGAAGCGGTCTTTTAAAAAAAAAAAAAACTGTGGGCTTGTTTAGCTAAAAACCAAGCCCACTTTTAATATATTAAGCTAAACAAGCCACAGTCTATATATACTTATATATTATTATATATATATATAATAGTATATAGTATATATATATATATATGTGGCTGTTTAGCTATCATATATATATTAATATATATTTATATATATATATATATATATAAATGCGTATAAGAGCTAAAACATATATATAGTTTACATTTGTTTACAATGCCAAAAACTGTTTACGGGTTGTTGTTTTTATTTTAATTTTTTTTATTAATGATGTATTTTTAATCTGCAGTATATTTTTTAAATTAACTGTAGGCGAATAATTAATAGTTAGTTGGTCACCACCAATTTCCCCGTAAATTTACCCTCTATTTTCCTCCTACTCATTTGGAAACCGTTGCAAGGTTAGTAAAATTATTTAAAATCTATCTTCTCATTTGCTTCTTACTAGTTGGCATGATTGGCCTGTTTTGTTGGGTTTTATTTATATGATCTTTTCCCCCTCTTTTCTTCATGATCAACATGCCAGTCCACTTTTCAACTTCTGGAAAAAAATCTAATTTGTCCCTTCAAAAAAAAGAATCTTATATCAAGATGATTTTAATTTTATTCATTTTCCCAACGCAACAAAATTACTTTTTAAAAAACTTCATCTTTATTTTTTATTTATTTTATTGAGTCCCTTTTGTTGGAAAACTTGCATATAAGTTCAATATTATCTTTGAAATTTTTTTCCATAAAAAAACATCCTGATGATTTATTATTTTTTTCAGTTTGCAGAAATAATTAAATTTTAAACGGAAAAACAATGTTACATTTTTTGGGCCATCGTTAAATCAAATGAAATTAACGTAGCCAAAAACAAATTATGACTATCGCTTTTTTTTAAAATTCTAGAAAATCAATTTAATGCTCCCGATTTTTCACCGGAATTTCATAATCTACTTACCTTTGATGAAAATATGTGTCCTGAAATATTTTTCCTAAAATATATTAGGAAACTATTGTTTTTACGAGGTTACCCTCCCTATATTTATGAAAAGGAAAAAAAAACCAACGAATTTTCATTTTTTATAGGAGATAAAGAGTCGAAAATTATAATCTGAAGATTTATTAAGTCAATGCCCACAGTTATTTTTTAGTTGCAATAACCATGGAATACATATTTCTACTTAAAAAAATATCTATAAAGAAACTGACCGAGTCGTAAAAACGGACTGGTTTTTACTTATTTTTCAGAGATAACGGTGAGTAATCTATACATTTTGATCTTTGAATATAACTTTTTCGTATTGTAACAACTCTTATCTTTATAATTTCTTTTTTGCAAGATTTTTTATACAAAAAGTTCAAAAATATTAGTTTCTTACTGTCAATGGGTCTAAACTGAGTTCAAGTTGACCTATTTGGTGGTACCTAATAGTTTGTAGTTTTTTATTTCATTATTAAACAATTGACACATCATCAACAAGTTTAATTCTCATTCAGATATTATCATGTATAGAATAGCCTTTTATGATTTTTGAAACTAATGTATAATCTTATGCTCTTCTGGTTGCTTATACATCTTATTACTAATGGAGTATTGGTAGATTGAGTTTTTCTGTCTGTAACGAAACTAACTTACTATACCAAATTCACATCTTCCGTTTCGTCTTATTCTAGCATGCGATTATTCTCCAGCTTCTTATTTTATTCTACAAAAAGATCAAATACTAAATAAACATTGTCATTTTGCCAACATGCCATTTAAGTCTGCGCTTGCCTTCTACACACTAATAACATGCCAAGTTGTCACTTTATATATACCAAGCCAACAACGTAGCGGATATTACCCAGTCCCTGCATTCTGTTGAATGTAAGGGCTAATTTGCATTTTTGATATTAAAAAGTCTGATTTTATATAAATATGTGCTTTAGTATTATTGATTCTAATTGTTGGGTTTTATCTTATGTGCAATTATGAGCAAAATGATCTCAGGAATAAACTTAAAAGAAAATCCTTAACAAGAAGAAAATAATCTTGAATTTTATTTCTTTCTTTCTATCTTAACTAAATAGTTAATTAGGAAAATTTAACCCAAAGACAGACGGCAGTTAATTGTAAACATGATTGGAAGAGTTCGTTTCAAAGTTTGGCTTCTATTTTTCAATCATACCCCCTCTGTTCAAAATCTTTTTTATCTGCATTCTTAATAGTTTCATCAGCCTTTTCTAATTTTAAGTAGTAGTTATAAATTAAAACTTAAATACTTGCACCCGGACGGGGTGCATATATTTGCTAGTAAATAAATAAACTTATTCAATAATTTAATTCTTACTCAATAGATAATTGCTTAATTTCAATAAACACTGAAATTTATAATATCACCTGAGGAAAATAAATTCCAAGACCGTAACAACATACTATTACATTTCATTTCCATTGATTGTTACAAACATTTTTCAAATGACATTTTTACTTAGAATTATTTATATCTATCCGCTACTTGTCCTCCATTATTCACTTTTATCCTGTAAACAGTTTCTCGCTCTCGAGGTGGCCCTCCGGCCTTCTTTCAGTGTTGTCGGACTCCGGGAACCATCTCGGATTCAGGGAACGTTCTTTATCGAATCACAGAGGAAAACCATTCGTCTGGTCAACTCGGGTAGAGCCATCACGGATTCTTGAACCGTAACCCTTTATCAATCCACCGGGGCTATCCTGTTCTCATTCCGCTAACCTATTAACTGGTAGAGGCGCTAAGCTCTTCGATTGTGTAATATTATTCATGTTACTGCTACCCCATGACCCAGAGATTGAAAACCTGTCAGGTCTAGGGAGGGCTTTTAAAAAATGTCTTAGTATTATTAATCTAGGTATGAGCGGGACATAAAGTCACGCGCTTGATTGACTTATTTCTGGCCAATTGAATTTCTGAAACCAATTATATATTATATTATATAATCGTATATATATAGTATATATATCATGGATGGCGCCTATATATGCTCCCATCTCCTAGGGTTGAGCAAAAACTGCTTGGGGGATTTTCCGCTGAGAGCCGCCACAACTCAAGCGTAAGCGCGACGCTCTTCTGTATATAAGGACCAATGGGGGACTCTATGACGGCCGATCTGTACACACAACACAAGCATGTGTGTATTTAAGAACAGTTTAAAATCCCTTCCCTTCTGTAAGTGAGACAGCCTAATGGAAGGGGTGTCGGCACAGACAACCCGATCGATTCAATTCCGGCTGTTAGGAGCTTAAAAATGTCTGCCACATTGAAGCAGACTGATAAAGTCGAAACCACGGTGTCTGGTGGATGACTCTCTCTCTATATACTAATATATAATAATTGTGGCTGTGTTGTAGTGCAAAATGGGAAAGCGAATCCGACGGATTTTAAAGGAAAATAAACAAAGGAAAAAATGTTTTGAATGGATAAAATAAGATTTTAATTTACTAACCACGTTGTATCGGCCCCAGAGTATTAATGTACTAGAGATGTTCCAATTTATATACTATTTCAAACCACAAAACTATAAAACAATTTAATAACAAGGAAAACTCCAGACCAAATTTTTAGTATAAAGGAATACGGCCTTCGCCAGAGTAAATTCTTGGTTGACGTGAAATCAAAACGGTCAAAATACGAGAATTTTATTGAAAAAGTTTCGAGAAAAAAATAATTAAAAAAAAATTGTTTGAAGAGAAAAAGGGTTCCCACAGTATATAGAGAAAACAAGTTGATGTTGACGTCATCGTCGTTTATTGGCGGATTTTGTAAGAAAGGAGACTCTACGAGATATATTTTAGGTGAATAAAGTCAGGTGAATTCCACATTTTCAAAGCTTTAGGGGGAATTGATTAAAAAAAAATGTTATTTATATTTCATGAGTATGTGTATTGTGTTGGTAGTTTATTTATTAATTTGTAGATTAAATATTCATCATAGTGGATTACTATTAAACAATTTTGGTTTAATTAAAGTTATTAAAATATGTTCACGGAAATATCAAAAGAGACTGCTGTTACATGTTTAGAGGGTAAAGTAAAATATTATTTTGTGGGCATATAAAGTGATTTTATCATCTCAAGTATTAAATATATATATATATATATATATTATATAATATATGTGTTGTGTGTGTGTGTGTGTGTCGTGTGTGTGTGTGTGTGGTAATGGAATGAATCCCGCAATAGAGTAAAATGAGTAATAAAAAAAGAAATGTAGATGGGAAAAAATGGAATTTATCGATATCATTTTTAATCGATATCCTTAAGTGTTTCGGTCTCTGTTTTATCAAAATGATTATACGATTTACGTTATTATTATTATTAAAATAATCAGATGGAGTTGAAATGATGAGATTAATAATATTAGGAAGAAATGCATAAAATGTTCGTACACAGATTTGCCCGTACTGATGAAATCAGTATAGAAT
Organism: Doryteuthis pealeii; assembly: GCA_023376005.1. Classification (NCBI taxonomy): domain Eukaryota; kingdom Metazoa; phylum Mollusca; class Cephalopoda; order Myopsida; family Loliginidae; genus Doryteuthis; species Doryteuthis pealeii. The sequence goes on from CM042172.1 coordinate 22,385,332, forward strand.
TTTTTTTTTTGAGTTGAGACAAGAATGGAATTTCAAAAAGTTTTCGAAAAATTTTTAACCGTCACTAAACGGCGTCTGCGTTCATAAACCATTACAAAAAATTTTCTTTTTCGAAACCTATGATGAGACGTTAACGTTCGAACACGGGTCCCTGTTGGTGGACTGATATATATATATATATATATTATATATATATATATATTATAATATAAATATATATATATCGCTTTTTTAACACCTATCTCTAGCCGGGATGTGAACCCTACAGCAAATTTTTGCGTCATTCAGAAGCTCGTTACCCTCACGGCCTGTCGGAAAACTGGTCAGTCAGCAGTCGAACAATCTAATTGATACATACTTAAAGGTGTATGTTTTTCTAATCACCAGAGAACTCAAATCTGTAAACAAACAGGTGAGTAAATGCCTTACGCTAACACGCGTGAAAATATCAACTAGTTCTTCCCTACCCAGTCTCCTCCTACCTCAGGAAAATTGGAATATATATATATATATTATCATAATATATGTGTGTGGTGTGCTGTGGTGTTATGTGTGTGGCTGTGTGGCCGCGTTCCCGTGTGGTGTGGATGTGTGTAGTGTAGTGGTTGTGTTGTCTGGTGGGCCGTTCTGGGGGTTTTAAAGATACATATATTTGATTGGGTATACATTTCCGATCAACAATGAAACTGAAACTATCTCTATGTCAGAACATTTCTTAAATTTAATTTGGCCTAAGATAATACAAAAAATCCACCTTTCCCATCACTACAAAAAAACATTTTAAAAGACAGCAAATCTTCCGCTATAAAACAAAGAATAAAATCTTCCTAACAATGATAACTCCACATCCAAAATGAAAAAGAAAAATCTCTCTAAAAATCCCAAACATAATCTTTTAAATAGATAATTAAAAATTCCCTATTATTTTTTAGCAAAAAAAAAAAGAACAAAATAAGGAGATAATATATTTAGTGATATAATTACAACTTCGGCCGGCTTGTAAATATACCGAAGATTGGGAGAATAATCCATATTAAGATTTGCACCTATGAAGTACGCGCGCCTAACTGGACACCAGCTCGAGGGAGTCTATCCCTTCACTAGCGCGAGGAGATTATGTTAGATTCTGAGTGGAAGGCAACCTACCACAGCTCCCTATCACTCCCACAGATCGGCTACTCATACGCTGAGTGGCGAAGGGCCAATATCGAACCCAAAACCTTGTCGTTCTCTAGCCGACACTCTACTCTACTAGTCTGTAAACCGGTCTAATTCATTAGGTATATCAATATTATCTATAAGCGTAGCTCAGTGACCAGTTTCGGCCTTACAGGACAAATTGTGATCGAATCTCTTATTGCATAGATTATTAAATCTGTTTAAAGCACATGAGGATCGTCTTTAAGGGTTGACATGTTCAAATTTCAATCTTTTTATTTCTTAATTATGACGAAGTTTAGTAATGTACCGACTAACAGTAACGTAAGTTCGAAAGTTATACAGACAATTGTGACTAATATTCTATTATGATAGATTATAAATCTTGTTTAAAACCAAATGAGGATCGTTTCTAAGTGAGGCTCAAATATTTTAATGTATTTTATTCTAAGTTATAGGATCGATTTTAGTAATTGTGACGTAAACAGTAACGTAAAGCTGGTCTATATATTGAAATCTCGAATCCTCTATTATTCATAAGACTAGGGAAAAAAAATCCGGCCCGATGTAAAAATAAAATTTTTGAAATTATTGGCCCTGATCCCTCCCCTCCCCGTGGTTGAGAGAGATATAGCCAAATTCAATATATTTATTTATCACGCCCTGGTAGGAATTTTTCCCGTCATGATTATAATAGAATTCGTGTCATGTCGAATGCCGCCACTGCGCAAGCCACTCGCCTGAGCAACGAGATACAGCCAGCGATTTCACAATCGGTCTGGTATGTGGCACTGGATGAACGCCGAAGAGGCCCCCAGTCATCACACTCCAGTCCCACATGCAAAAGGTATCACGCGGCATGTTGGCTAAACTGCATTGGCGAACCTTACGAAACGCAAAAAGCCCATCGAGAACCCAAGATCATCTCCCAAGGCAGTCCCGTATCGGTAACGCACATGTCAGTCTATGAATACAGCAGTCGTCGACTACTCACATGCACCGGCAATTACGTACGAAGCCTGTCGCAGATATGAGATACGGGGCCGGAGACGAAGCGACCACCCCGAAACCTACGTTACGTTTAACGTCACATTACTAAAATCGTCATAACTTAGAATAAATACATTAAAATTTTTGAGCACTCAACCTTAGACGATCCTCATTGTTTTTTAAAAACAAGATTTAATAATCTATCAATAATAGAGATTCGATCACAATTTGTCTGTAACCGAAAACTACGTTACTGTTTACGTCACATTACCTAAAATCGTCATAATTTAGAATAAAAAGATTGAAATTTGAACATTCAACCTTAGACGATCCTCATTGCTTTTAAAACAAGATTTAATAATCTATCAATAATAGAGATTCGATCACAATTTGTCTGTAACCGAAACTGTCACTGCTACGCCTTTGATAAATTTCATGATTCATAATGAATTAGGACCGGTTTAGCTCAGTCGGTAGAGTGTTCGGCTAGGAAACACAAGGTTCTTGGTTCGATATTGGCCCTCGCCAACTCAGCGTATGAGTAGCACAGGAATCTGTGCGGTAAAGTGAGGAGCTGATGGTAGGTGTGGCGCTCCACCTCAGATGCTAAAATAATCTCCTTGCGCTAGTGAAAAGGGGATAGACTCCCTCGCAGTCTGGCTGATACCGACATTAGGCCGACCCGACGATTACTTATGGTGCAAAATCTATAACATTGGATTTTTTACTCCCACCTCCTCAGGTAATATCTTTACACCGGCCGGAGGGTGTCTTTTTTTCTTTTTTCTTTTTTTTCTTTTTTTTTTTTGCTAGTAAAAATAATAGGGATATTTTTATTAATCTTTAAAGAGATTTTTATGGGAATTTTAGAGAGATTTTTCTTTTCATTTTGGATGTGGATTTTATTCATTGTAGGAAGATTTATCTAAATTGTTTAGGAAGATTTTTTTTTAATTTTTTATGAAGATCGTTTTTTATGAATATTATCTTAAAGCAATAAATTTAGAATGTTCTGACATAGAGAATAAGCAATTTCCAGTTCAATGTTGATCGAAATGATATACGCACATCAATATAATATATTTCTTATAAAAACACACACACACGCACGGACGCGCACACAGACACACACACATACACTCACACACACACACACACGGACGCGCACACAGGCACACACACATACACTCACACACACACACACACGCATATATATATATATATATATATATATGTTCCTAATTTTCCTGGTAGAGCACTGTAGGGAAGACACTAGTTGAACTTTCACCGTTTAGCGTAAGGCATTTACTCACCTGTTGTTTACAGATTTGAGTTCTCTGGTGATTGTAAAAACATACACCCTTTAAGTATGTATCAATTAATTGTTCGACTCTGACTGACAGTTTCCGACAGCCGTGAGGGTAACGAGCTTGAATGACGAAAATTCTGTAGGGTTTCACTCCCGGCTAGAGATAGGTGTTAAAAAGGCGATATATATATATATATATATATATATTATATATATATAATATAATATATATATATATATATATATCAGTCATCCACAGACCCGTGTTTCGACGTTAACGTCTCATCAGTAAGTTCGAAAAAGAATATTTTTTTAATGTTTATGAACGCAGACGCCGTTTAGTGACGGTTAAAAATTTTTCGAACTTTTTGAAATTCCATTCTTGTCTCCAACTCAAAAAATAAAAAATTCTACTCTGATTCATCAGACGGCAAAATCTGTGTACGGAACATTTTATGCATTTTTCCTATTATTATTATCATCATCATTTCAACTCCATCTGATTATTTTAATAATAATAATAACGTAAATCCGTATACATTTTGATAAACAGACCGAAACACATGTGTAAGTGATATCGATTAAAAGTGATATCGATAAAATTCATTTTTATCCATCTACATTTCTTTTTTTTACTCATTTTTACTCATATTGTCGGATTCATTTCCCATTCACACACACACACACACACACACACACACACACACACACATATATATATATATATATATATATATATATATAATAATATTATATATATTGAGATGATCAAAAATCACTTTTAATGCCCCACTAAAATAATATTTTACATTTACCCTCTAAAAACATGTAACAGCAAGTCTCTTTATATTTCCTGACATATTTTAATAACTTTATTAAAACAAAATTGTTTTAATAGTAATCACTATGATGATATTAATTACAAATTAATAAATAAACTACCAACACAATACACATACTCATAAATTAAATAACATTTTTTTTTTAATTCAAATTCCCCCTAAGCATTGAAAATTGGAATTCCACCTGACTTTATTCCTAATATATTCTCTAAGAGTCTCCTTTCTTTACAAAATCCGCCATAAACGACGATGACGTCAACATCACTGTTTCTCTATTACTGTGGAACTTTTTCTTCAAACAATTTTTTTTTTTAATTATTTTTTCGAACTTTTCAAAAATTCTCCGTATTTTGACCGTTTTGATTTCACGCACCAAAGAATTTACTCTGGCGAAGGCCGTTATTCCTTGTATACTAAAATTTGTTGGAGTTTTCTGTTATTATTGTTTTATTTTGTGTTTGAAATAGTAATAAATGGAAAACATCTATACATTAATAAACTCCTGGCCGAAACACGTGTTAGTAAATTAAAATCTATTTTATCCATTCAACATTTTCTTTCCTTTGTTTATTTTTCCTTTAAACATACCGTCGGATTCGCTTCCATTTTCAACTTACACACACACACATTATTATATATATATATATAGAGAGAGAGTCATCCACAGACACGTGTTTCGACTTATCAAGTCTCTTCAATGTGGCTAGACATTTTGTAAGCTACCTACAGCCGGAATTGAAATCCGATCGGTTGTCTGTCCGACACCTTAACCATTAGGCTGTCTTCACTTACAGAATGGGAAGGGGATTTTAACTGTTTTAATACACACATCGCTTTTGTGTGTACAGGCCGTCATAGAGTCCCCCATTCCTTATATACAGAAGAGCGTCGCGTTTACGCTTGAGTTGGCGGCTCTCAGCGAAAATCCCCCCAGAGTGCTCAACCCTAGGAGATGGGGAGCATATATAGGGCCATCCATATATAATATATATATATATAATATATATATATATATATATAATTGGTTTGAAAATCAATTGGCCAGAAATAAAGTCATCAAGCGTCGTTGACTTTATGTCGTCAATACCCTAGATTATATATACTAGAACATTTTTTAAAAGCCTCCTCTAGACTACAGGTTCAATCCTGGTCAGGGGTAGCAGTAACATTGAATAATAATTAACACAAGCTTAAGGCCTCTACCCCAGTTATGGTTAGCGGAATGAGAACAGGATACCCCCGTGGATTGAATAAAGGGTTAGGTTCAAAATTCCGTGATGGCTCCCGATTACGACAAGTAGGTTCCTGAGTTCGAAAAGAACGTTCCCGAATCCGAGATGGTTCCCGAGTCCGACAACACTGAAGAAGGCCGGAGGGCACATCGAGCGAAACGTTGTACAGATAACAATGAATATGAGGACAATAGTCGGAATAATACAAATAATTCTAAGTAAAATTCATTTGAAAAAATGTTTGTACAATCAATGAATGAATGTAATATATGTTGTTACGGTCTTGATTTATTTTCTCAGTGATTTAATAAATTTCATGTTTATTGAATTAAGCAATTACTATTGGAGTAAGAATTAAAATTATTGAATAAGTTTATTTATTTAACTAGCAAATATATGCACCCTCCGGGTGCAAGTATTTAAGTTTTAATATAATAAAATATATTAAATTAGAAAGGCTGATGAAACTGAATAAGAATGCAGATAAAAAAGATTTTGAACAGAGGGGGTATGATTGAAAAATAGAACAACTTTGAAACTAACTCTTCCATCATTTTACATTACTCCCGTCTGTCTTTGTTAAATTTTCCTAATTTAACTATTTAGTTAAGATAGAAAGTAAAGAATAATATTACAGTTATTTCTTCTTGTTAATGGATTTCTTTTAAGATTTATTCCTGAGATCTTTGCTCATATTCAATAAGATAAAACCAAACAATTAGAAATCAATAATACTAAGCACATATTTATTAAAATCAAATTTTTAATATCAAAATGCAAATTAGCCTTACCATTCACACTGTAATCCGCTATTTTGTTGTATATATAAATACAATTGCATGTTATTAGTGTGTAGATATGGTCAACAGACTTAATGATGTAAAACAATTTTATTAATAATTGGGTTTGAAATAAAAAATAAAATCATGGAGAATATGATGTAAATAACAAAGGGAAGTGTGATTTGTATAGTAATATAGTTTCGGTTACAGACAGAAAAACTCACAATCTCCATTATAATAAGATTTATAAAGAACAAAATAAGATTTACATTAGTTAAAATCAAAAGGCTATTTTAATGATCTAATATCGAATGAAATTAAACTTGTTGATGAATGTGTATTGTTTAAATAATGAATAAAATACTACAAACTATTAGGTACCACCAAAATAGGTCACTTGATCAGTTTAGACCATATTGAAGTAAGAAACGTAAATATTTTTGAACTTTTTTAAAAATCTTGCAAAAAAGAAATTATAAAGATAAAGAGTTGTTACAACGAAAAAGTTAATTCAAAGATCAAATTATTAGATTACTCACCGTTATCTTGAAAAATAAGTAAAACCGTCCGTTTTTACGACTCGGTCAGTTTCTTTATAGATATTTTTTAGTAGAATTATGTATTCATGGTTATTCAACTAAAAAATAACTGTGGCATTGAAACTTATAAAAATCTTCAGATATAATTATTCAGACTCTTATCTCTATAGAAAAAAGTAAAAATCGTTGTTTTTTCCTATTTCATAAAATAAAATAGGGGAGGGTAACCTCGTAAAAACAAATATTTCCCCTAATATATTTTAGGAAAAAAATATTTCAGACATATTTTCATCAAAAGGTAAGTAATTATGGAAATTTCCGTGAAAATCGGAGCATTAATTGATTTTTCATAGAAATTTTAAAAAGCCGATAGTCATAATTTGTTTTTGGCTACGTTAACTTTCATTTGATTTAACGATGCAAAAATGTAAACATTGTTTTTCGTTTAAAATTTTAATTATTTCTGCAAACTGAAAAAAAATATAAAAATCATCAGGATGTTTTTTTAATGGAAAAAAAATTTCAAGATAATATTAACCCTTATGCAAGTTTCAACAAAAGGACTCAATAAAATAAATAAAAAATAAAGATGAATTTTTAAAAAGTAATTTTGTTGGTTGGGAAAATGAATAAAATTAAATCATCTTGATATAGATTCTTTTTTTGAAGGGACAAAATTAGATTTTTTCCCAGAAGTTGAAAAGTGGACTGGCATGTTGATCATGAGAAAAGAGGGGGAAAAAGATCATATAAATAAAAACCCAACAAAACAGGCAATCATCCAACTAGTAAGAAGCAAATGAGAAGATAATTTTATAATTTTACTAACTTGCAACGGTTTCCAAATGAGTAGGAGGAATAGAGGGTAAATTTCACGGGGAAAATTGGTGGTACCAACTAACTATTAATTAATTCGCTACAGTTAATTTAAATAAATATACTGCAGATTAAAAATAACATCATTAATAAAAAAAATTAAAAAATAAAAAAAACAACCGTAAACAGTTTTTGCATTGTAAACAAATGTAAACTATGATATATGTGTTTAAGCTCTTAATACCATTATATATATATATATATATATATATTATATATATATATATATATAGCTAAAACAAGCCACATATAATATATATATATATATATATATATATATATATATATATATATATATATATATATAACTGTGCTTGTTAGCTATATATATATAAAAACTGTGGCTTGTTTAGCTAAACAAGCCACAGTTTTTTTTTTAAACCTTCGGATTGTAACATTCCATCGCGTGAACACGCTTCACGTTTATATAAATGCTAAAAAAAACTAATGGTTTTTAAAATCTCAAACATTTGACTCATCTGAAGATTGCGTAAGCATGAAACTTATAGTTATAAGTTTATAATATCCATAATATCATTATTATTAATTGTAACCTGCTCTGCTTTATTAGCATTGAGCACCTTTTTATGCCAATACTTTTCTCATTTATTCTCTATTCATTCTATATTATATATATATATATATATATATATATATATATAATATATATTATATATATATAAGAAGATTGCGTAAGCATGAAACTTATCGTCATGAGTTTATAATATCCATAATATTATTAATAATTATATATAATATATATATATATATATATATATATATATATATATATATATATATCGGTTTGTCACTGGATAATAATCATGAAAATTTAGAGAGTGGTATTCGTGTTGTACAAGCGTTGACCACTACCATGATGTACAAATGTTCCCTTACTTTCTGCATGTATGTATGTATGTATAGAAGGGATGTTTAACGTATATATGTAAACACAAAAAGTGTGTATATACATATATATGTGACAGTTTTTTAAATAAAATAACTGGTGCATTATATATTTTATTTATTAATATATCAACACTAAAAATTTCATTAAATTCGGTTAATTCCCTGACTTAGCTATTTTTTTCTTTTCTTTCAGCGAGGTGACATACGATGGTGAAATTTAGGTACGTTAAGTTCAATTTAACCAGTGAAAGACCAACAGCTTATGCTGGTTTGAATAACCCACAAAGCTGACCACCGAGTGAAAAAGAAAGACCACCAAGTGAAAAGAACAAAGAAAGATTACTTATGGCAGCCAACAACAGCAGATATAATATATGGACAAACAGAAAAACAACGAAAACTAGAAAACAAATATGAGAAGAAAAACAATTATATGGACACTTCAAACGACAAATCGAAGACTTGGACATGGTTAAGAAGAGGAAACTTCAAGAGAGAAACTGAATCACTAATAATTGCTGCACAAAATACTGCCATAAGAACAAATTATATCAAAGCAAAAATTGATAAGACCCAATTAAACAGTAAATGTAGACTATGCGGTGACAGGGATGAGACTGTAAACCATGTATTAAGTGAATGTAGCAAACTAGCACAACGGGAATACAAAGCTAGGACGACTGGATTGGGAAGGTGATCCACTGGGAATTATGCAAAAAATAAATTTTGACCTTACAACAAAATGGTATATGCATAAACCAGAATCTGTTCTTGAGAATGAAACGCATAACTTTCCCTGGGACTTTGAGATAAAGACGGATCACCCTCTCCCAGCCAGGAGACCAGACCTAGTGTTGATTAACAAAAAAAAGAGAGAGAACGTCTCAACTAGTGGACTTTGCGGTTCCAGAAGATCAGATGGTGAAGCTAAAGAAAAATGAAAAAATGGATAAATACCTGGACCTTGCCTGAGAATTGAAGAAGCTATGGAATATGAGAGTGAAAGTGATACCAATTGTAGTTGGTGCACTTGGAACGGTCCCAAAAGGATTGGAAAAGGGTTTGGAAAGTTTGGAAATCAGAGAAGAACTGAAACCATTCAGAACTGCACTGCTGCAATCTGCCAGAATACTCAGAAGAGTCCTGGAGACCTGAGGAGACTTGTTGGCACTCAGACTCCATTGAAATACCATCAACTAACGCTGATATGAAAAACTCAAAACGAGTGAAAATAATAATAAAAATGAAAGAAAGCGAAAAGATAGAAAAATACTTAGACCTCGCCAGAGAACTGACGAAGCTGTGGAACATGAAGGTGAAGGTCATACCAATTGTAATTTGTGCCCTTGAAACAATCCCCAAAGCTCTAGAGAAGAATTTGGGTGAACTGGAAATCAGAGGAAGAACCGAGACCATCCAAATACAGCATTGTTGGGATCGGCTAGAATACTCAGAAGAGTCCTGGAGACCTGAGAAGACTTGCTGTCAATCAGCCTCCAGTGAACTACCAGCTACGGCAGGTGTGAAAAACTAATAATAATGATAATCTTATTATAATGGAGATTGTGGGTTTGTATGTCTGTAACCGAAACTATATTACTATTCAAGTCACAATTCCCTTTGTTATTTACATCACATTCTCCATGATTTTATTTTTATTTAAACCTCAATTATTAATAAAATTGTTTTGCATCATTAAGACTGTTGACCATATATACATACTAACAACATGCAAGTGTATTTATATATACAACAAAATAGCGGTTTATAGTGTGAATGGGAAGGCTAATTTGTATATTGATCTTAAAAATTTGATTTTAATAAATATATGCTTAGTATTATTGATTTCTAATTGTTTGGTTTTATCTTATTGAATATGAGCAAAAATCTCGGGGATAAATCTTAAAAGAAATCCATTAACAAGAAGAAATAACTGTAATTTTATTCTTTACTTCCTATTTTAACTAAATAGTTAAATTAGGAAAATTTACCAATGAAAGACGGGAGTAAGGGAAAATGATGGAAGAGTTAATTTCAAAGTTGTTCTATTTTTCAATTATACCCCCTCTGTTCCAAATATTTTTATCTGAATTCGTATTCAGTTTCATTAGCCTTTCTAATTTAACATGATATTTTATTATATTAAAACTTAAATACATGCACCCGGAGGGTGCATATATTTGCTAGTAATCTTATTATAATGGAGATTGTGGGTTTGTCTGTCTGTAACCGAAACTATATTACTATACAAGTCACAATTCCCTTTATTATTTACATCACAATCTCCATGATTTTATTTATATTTAAACCTCAATTATTAATAAAATTGCTTCGCCGTTTTATTAGTGTTGTCCATATCTAAATACAAATAACATGCAATTGTATTTATATATACATAAAATAGCGGTTTACAGTGTGAATGGGAAGGCTAATTTGCATATTGATATTAAAAATGTGATTTTATTAAATATGTGCTTAGTATTATTGATTTCTAATTGTTTGGTTTTATTTTAATGAATATAAGCAAAAATCTCTTCAATGAATCTTAAATGAAATCCAATAATAAGAAAAAATAACTGTCATTTTATTCTTTATTTCCTGATTTAACTAAATAGTTAAATAAGTAAAATTCAGCAATGAAAGACGAGAGTGATGGAAGAGTAAGTTTCATTTCTATTTTTCTATTATACCCCCACTCTGTTACATATATTTTTATCTGCCTTCTTATTAGACTTTCTAATTTAATACGATATTTCATTACATTAAAACTTAAATACTTGCACCCGGAGGGTGCATATATTTGCTAGTAATAATAATAATAATAATAATAATAATAATAATACTAACTTTCATCAAGTTAGAAAAAGTTAATATTTGATTAACTTTTTTAAACACCCTATAAATTAGTTCATTTAGATATACAAGCGCACTTGTCAAAGAAATATTTCCCTATAGGTATGAACTTTTTTTTTCTTGTCGAGTCCCTGAAAGATTTTCAATTTCGGCGTCATATTCCAGGAATTAAGTGCTGCTGTATGCCTCGCGGCTTGTTGCTTGGAGCCTTTGCAAGAGCTTCGGGCGACTCTGGGCCGAAGGAACCAACGGGGTCGCGTGACCTCCAACGACCAGTGGGGCTCGTGGGCCATCGCATTAACTTCGGCCTCTACTCTACTAGGTGAACAAAACCTGGAGAATATCTGACATACATCATTATCTTTGGGTAAATTGACTCTTTAAAATTTCTCCTCAAAATCTCTCTCTCTCTCTCTCTCTCTCTCTCTCTCTCTCTCCTCTCTCTCTCTCTATCAATCTATCTTTCTGTCTCTCTCTCCCATCAGCCCTCTCTCTCCCTCTCTCTCCATCATCCTCTCTCTCTCTCTCTCCCATCATCCTCTCTCTCTCTCTCTCTCTTTCTGTCTCTGTCTGTCTCTCTCTCCATCATCCTCTCTCTCTCGCCCTATCTCTCACTCTTTCTCTATCTCTCTACTATCTATCTTTCTGTGTCTCTCTCCCATCAGCCTCTCTCTCTCTTCCTCTCTCTCCCTCCCATCATCCTCTCTTTCTCTCTCTTTCTCTCTCTTTCTCACTCTCACTCTCTCTCACTCTCACACACTCTCTCTCTCTCCCATCATCCTCTCTCTCTTTCTTTCTCCCATCATTCCCTCTCTTTTCTCTTTCTCTCTCTCTCTCTTTCTCTTTTTCTCTCTCTCTCCCCTCTCTCTCCCTCTTTCTCTCTTCTCTTTCTCTCTCTCTCTTCTCTCTCTTTCCTTTTCTCACTCTCACTCTCTCTCTCACACACACACTCTCTCTCTCCCATCATCCCTCTCTCTCCCTCTCTCTCCATCATTCTCTCTCTTTCTCTTTCTCTCTCTCTCTTTCTCTTTTTCTCTCTCTCTTTCTCTCTTTCTCACTCTCACTCTCTCTCACTCACTCTCACACACTCTCTCTCTCCCATCATCCTCTTTCTCTCTCTCTCTCTTTCTCACTCTCACTCTCTCTCTCACTCACTCTCACACTGTCTCTCTCCTATCATCCCTCTCTCTTCCTCTCTCTCTCCCCATCATCCTCTCTCTCTCTCTCTCTCTCTCTCTCTCTCTCTCTCTCTCTCTCTCTCTCTGCAGATCAAACGCCTCGACTTAAGTGTTGGAATGTAAAACCATTAATATATCAGGTTTTTTAAAACAACAAACGATATGCGGTCAGTCCGAAATGTATCCAGCCATGTGTGATATCTCAAGGACCGGTTGTGCAGCCTTGCTGTATTTTTGTCAGCTAATCAGAGGGAACATTACTGCAATACAAACTCCAAAAACTAAATTAACTTATTCGGCAGAGACATGACATTTATTGAGGCAATATATATATATATAAAGTAAAGTCGTCGGGGCGGCCTAAAGTCGGTATCGGCCAGTCAGCGAGGGAGTCTATCCCCTTTTCCATAGCGTTAGACCAAGGAGATTGTTTTGGCGTCTGGAGTGGAGTGCCACACCTACCATCAGCTCCTTACATTACCGCACAGATCCCTGTGCTACTCATACGCTGAGTTGGCAAGGACCGGTATCGAACTAGGAAACTTGTGGTTTCTAGCCGAATGCTCTACCGACAGAGCTAAGATATACATAGATAGATAGATAGATAGATAGTTAAAAGGGTATGAAAACACACATTGTTGTTAAAATGAATATATGTTTATATCATTTTCATTTCTAATATTGACGATATTTCGATTCATAAAAAATCATCATCAGAGCATAATGATAATTAGGTCCGCTTTTAGATGTAAATGTTTTTAATCCGGACTCATCGAGAGAGAAGCAGAAAATAATTTAAATTCAAACCGGAAGCATTGTTTTTCCCAAAAAGCGTGTAACCCATGCGATCGCTTCGTCTTTGTTCATTCGCTGCGTTTCGCTGTTTCGCTACGTCATGTACATTTCGCTACATCGTGTTTCTTCAGTGTAACTGTTTTTGAAAGAAAAAGAAATACTTCAAATTCAAAAATAGAAAAATTCTTTTTTTGAAAAAAGAAGAGCTTTAACCCGTTCATGGTCGGATAGTAAGAAATATTTTATTTAATTATTTTGAAAAAATACCTTTTATGTAAAATATGAATGGTGTAAGGGTGTATTGGAATAATGTGAAATTTAAATTTGTTAGGAAGTTTACGTCTAAAATGGTTATGTGAAAGGGATTTTATGATTTTTGAGTACAAGTGTCGCTAAATAAGGGGATATATTAAAAAAGCCTTGTCTTTGGGGATGGTTTATATATATATATATATATATATATATATATATATATATATATATATAATGGAAAAGGTGACTCACCGGTGAATATGGTCACGATGGTTAGGTCGTGCAGAATTCAGGAAGGTAAGTCACCGATATAGCAAATACAAAGTGCTCAATACGTTAGTAGAGCAAATTTACTTGTACCTATATTGTAATATATATATATATATGTGTGTGTGTGTGTGTAAAAATGGAAATTGGAGATGAATCTGACAATATGAGGAAGAATGAATAAAGAAATGAAAGAACAGAATGGATAATAAATTGATTAAATTCATCTTTTATTATCCATTCTGTTCTTTCATTTCTTTATTCATTCTTCCTCATATATATATATATATATATATATATATATATATATATATATATACTTATCATATTAGTAAACCCTTGCGGTAACTAAGCGAAACTATTGGTAGGTATATCTGACTTATTAGGTTTAACTTTATATATATATACACATACACATATCAGCCCTGATGACCTTGTAAGCGAAACTATTAGTTGGATATCTGACTCATTAGGATTTACTAATATATATATATATATATATATTATATATATATATATATTATATATATATATATATATATTAACATAAAGGTACATGGTATTAAATTTAAAATTAAAATTTATTTAAATTTGCTCTACCAACGTATTGAGCCCTTTATATTTGTTATATCGCTCTTGTATCATAGTGAAACTTGAATCAACTAACCACTATGACCATTTTCACCAGTAAGTCACTTTTTTCCACAAATACCATATATATATATATATATATATATATATATATATAGTGTGTGTGTGTGTGTGTGTGTGTGTGTGTGGTGTGTGTGTGTGTGTGTGTAGGTGTATGGGGTACTACTTAACGGAACACAAAAACAGGAATGGGTTGCTTTGTGAGTTCATTGCAAATCACTACTAATTAAAATGATGAGAATTATTTTTTTCAAAAATAATTCAATCCCACGAGTAAGGAATATTTTAGTATTTAATTTTAGTACAAAATAAACGAATGAGTCACAATTGAAAAAATGGTAAAAAGCGTATAATTACGATGTAACTTTTTCTTAAATATTCAGAAAATCTATTCTTTTAATATTTTAGAAGCTTTATGTCCAAGGCGAAGAAGATAATTGTAATATCAGTATTTTCCTTACTCGTGGGATTGAATTATGTTTGAAAAAATGATTCTCATCATTTTAATTAGTAATGATTTGCAATGAACTCAAAAAACATTCAGGGATTGACATTTTCTCGATTCGTTTACATTTGAACATATATGCCCGCCTAAAATTAATCAATTATTAACTAATTAATTTTCAAAATTAGGTATGACTTCAATTAAGCACATATCCTCCAAAAATTGTCGGCTTAAAGCCATATAAAAAAATAAACACATTTGTTTGTTTACTTAACCTCATATACATATATATATATATATATATATATATATATATATATATCATGTAGCATTGTTTAATGTTTTTATGAACGTTGCTCATCACTATACATTTATGTAGTGATGATCGGTGTCTATGTATACTGTTAATACAGCTTTTTAGTTATTAAATACACTAGTAAAATAACAAACACCTTCCGGGCGATGTAAAAATAATTTTTTGAAAAATATTATCTAAGCTGAACGGGAGTGAAAAATCCAATGTCAATATACCAGATTTTATTCGGTTCACTTCTGTAGAAAAATTAATTCTTTAAAAATTATTTTCGATAAGTAAAATTTATTTTTAAAATGTCTGTACGATCAATGATTGAATGGAATACATGTTGTTACGTTCTAAATTCATTTTCTTTGAGATTTAATAAATTTCATATTTATCAAAGTAAGCATTAAATTAATTGAATAACTTTATTCATTTGATTTTTAAAGAACAAAATAAAATTTATATAAATTAGAATTAAAGAGGTATTTAATAATCTAATACCGAATAAAATTAAACGTATAGGTGTATGTGTATTTTTTAAACAATGAACAAAATACTTCTGCTAACTATTAATTACTTCACTAAAATTAATTTAGATAAATATATTGCAGATGAAAAATAACATCAGTAATGAAAAAAAAAATAACAACGGTAAACAGTTTTTTTAATTAAAAATAAATGTAAACAAAAGTACATCTGGT
>CM042172.1:22406411-22416411 GCA_023376005.1 Doryteuthis pealeii
ATATATATAGACATACACTTCCTAACAAATTTAAATTTCACATTATCCCATACATCCTTACACTATTCATATTTTACACAAAAAGTTTGTTTTTTTAAATACTTAAATAAAACATTTATTTTCTGAAAAACTCCGTTACTATCCGACCATGAACGGGTTAAAACTCTTCGTTTTTGAAAAAGAGAATGTTTCTATTTTTAAATTTGAAGTATTTCTTTTTCTTTCAAAAACTGTTACACTGAAGAAACACGACGTAGCAACATGTTCATGACGTTACTGAAAAACACGCAGCGGATGTAGAAAGACGAAGCGATCGCATAGTTTACACGATTTTTGGAACAACAATGCTTCCGGTTTGAATCTAATTTATTTTCTGCTTCTCTCTCGATGAGTCCGGATTAAAAACAAGCTCTGATGATGATTTTTTTATAAATCGAAATATTGTTCAATATTAGCTATGAAAATGATATAAAAATATATTCATTTTAACAATATTGTGTGTTTTCATAATATATATATATATATATATATATATATATATATATATATATATATATATATATATATATGAAGGTAAAAATGGATATTGAATCCGACAATATGTAAGAAAGTTTTATAGAAAAACAACTAGATGTTAAAAATTTTTGCTGACAGATATCTGTTTCGACATTATGAATATGTCTTTATCAAAGCAACATTGTAAGCGGAAAAACGAAATGAATATATCAGTAATTACGAGGCACAGAACGCTCTCGATCAGTACCGGAATTTTTTTTTAATTTTTTAAAAATACATATTTGTTGTTAAAAATAAAATAAATTTTATTTTTAGAATATTTAAGCATTTTTATCATAAAAAGCTCAAAAGAGTTTGTAGTAAAAATGTATATGAATATCAAAAAAGTTCATTTGTAACCGGAACATTTTCCTGAACTTTTTTGATATTCATATACATTTTTACTAAAGTATATATATATATAATATATATATATATATATATATATATATATATATACTGTATGCTCTTGTAGGTGCACACATATATACTCATACAAGGATTTTTATAAATCCCTAAAGAGAGCTCAATGTATAGTAATCAATGAATTAGATGAAATACAGAGTAATATCTAACTTTCAAAGAAGAAAACTTAACAAACCATCATTATGTAATGATTTATTTCGACCAGAAACTCAAAATACTTTTTTAAATTCAATTTTTTTTTTAAAGATTCTTAAGAGCCCCAGCCTCATCAGACGGATTTTGCAAAAACTGACCCAAATTTTGTGAATATTCTGGTTATATAACTTCTTTTCAGTGAACCCCATTATTTTTGTAAAATCCGTTTGATGAGGATTGGCTCTTAAGAATTAAATCTTTTTTTTTTAATTTTAAAAATCTTTTGAATTTCTGGTCGAAATAATTTATTACGGAATGACGGTTGTTAAGTTTTTCTTTCTTTGAAAGATATATATATATATATATATATATATATATATATATATATAAAAGACATTTTACCTCTTTTTCGGGATCTCTTCTTCAGAGAAAGAGGAAGTGTAGCTAACAGGATTCGAACACCATTTCAGATCGGGTTGTTTTAAGCAAGCACAGTAGTTACATATACATACATACATACATATATATCTCCGCGCACATGCACACGCGTATTTCTATAATATATATATATATATATATATATATATATATATATACACGACAACAGGTTATAATTGTAATCAAACATGCATGCATTTCTCCGTCTGACAAAAAACTTATCGACTAAACTAATTATATACACACACACACACACACACACACACACATATATATATATATAATATTATATATATATATATATATATATAGAATAATGATAATATGATATATATCTGTATATGTATATATACATTATGTTGCCTTGTTTTTTGTCATATTTATATATTTTAATATATATATATATATATAATATATATATATATATATGTATATATAATATGTTATAACATATACACATATATATGTATATATATATATATATATATATATATATAGTCAGAGAATTATATTATATATACAGTAAGAGAATTATATATTATGTATTATATACACATTTATATGTATATCATATATATATATAGAGAGAGAGAATTATATATATATATGTATATATGTATAACCCTGAATATATATATATATATATATATATATATATATATATATATTATATATATATATATATACTTTAGATAAAGCTATAAGGATCCGCTACTAAATCTACTTTCGTCCTTCAGGCATGAAAAAAAATTCCATCCTAATATTTGAAAACAGTCATCAGTTTGCACAATACTAAAATAACTCGATAATCTTAATATAATAAAATCATAATATGCGCGTATGGCGTACATTCTATTTCTTCCTTTTTCCCGCGAAAATGACACCCAAAATGATAAACCTACCTCATTCCTCGAGTGAATAATCTCGCCCTCGAAAGATATTCACGTTTCACGAAGAATAACATTCCTCGTTTCCAACGTTTCTCTAAACCAATATCCCACTATTCTGCGACTGGTCCATTCCTTCAGTCTCTTTCTGTGTCTATTGTGGTTCTACAACAAAACAGTTCACGTTAGAGCAAACCACTGATTATTATTTTTTTTGTATCCCGTCCCATGTTTGGTACAAGGATATGACTGAATTGTTGTCCAAGTTTTAGGAAGAGGAATTTCCTTAAGCGGTATATCACTAACCATGGAGGTGTCTGGTGTAATGGCTAAATTCGTAAGAAATGGATCCGTCGACCCGAGTTCAAATCCTAGACGAGACTGACTCCATTGCACACAGTGCTCATACTGTATGTAATAACTTCTCATACTCTCGTGTAGTTTGTTTGTTTGTTTTGTTTTACGGCATATCAACCTCAGTGGGTCATTTAATGCCGATAAAGTTTTGAAATAAATCAATTCTCAATGGATAATACAATTTTTTTTATAAATACATTTTTCTATTTAACCCATAATGGGGCCCTAACAGTTACTACCACTCCGGGTCAGAGTGGACCAGGGAGCAATGGTGATGAAGGGGTGCTCCACATTACCCAAACCTCCAAAACTGGAACCTTACCATCAGATAGAGTTTAACGTCATTCCCAGGACATGTAGACCCGCTGCCACCGCCTTCTAGCACCCATATGATAAAAAGAGGTTGGAGCTTACCATAAGGGCAATAGGGTTGGGAAAATCATATAGGTGCTAGGGCTTGACGTGACCAGCCGATTGATCGGAGGGGCCTCTCCGACCGCCCGTCTAGCCCAAGATAGGGCCAAAGAATTGCAAGTCATGAACTGCTCATCCACCTGGGCTCTATCCTTAAGCATCACGGGTCGCCACCCACGGCCAACAGGTGGCCCCATTGGGGGAGTCTTACCCCTCTGCAGAGGTGCAGTTGGTGCATTCTAACGCCCCAGCCGACAGGGTGGTGTCGTGTAGTAAAAGTCACCATAAAGTGGAATATAACCTACTTCTAAACAAAATGAAAAATCTGGGAAAAATCTGCTGGTGTAATTGTTGGAGTCTCTGCCTGTCAGCTTGACAGTCAGTGTTCGAATCACACACTAAGCGGTCTTCCTGTCTATAGCTCTGCTGATGAGGCCTGATAGGCTGAAATGTACATACAGAGATTGATTTTTCTCGATTTGTTTAGCCTTACATTTGAATAGGTATTCCCGCCCAATTCATTAATTATTAATTAATTAATTTAAAAAAGTTAGGTACGACTTCAATTAAGCACATATTCTCCCAAAAATTGTCGGCTAAAAAAGCCATATCAAAACACATCGTCTGTTTGTTTACTTCTCATAATTCTGTAGATAGATAGATAGATAGATAGATATGAATTGTCGAAAAAAAATGAAAATGAAAATACTACGTAAATGTAAAATGTAAATGTTGTCATCCCCTTAAAATATTTTAAAGAGGGAAGGGTTAAAGTATTTACATTTACTTGTCGAAAAAAAGACTGGGGTGGGGGTAAAATATCGCATTAATTTTTCGGGAAAAAATTGCCCTTATAGCAACCCACAACCCTTTTTATCATATATGTGCTAGAAGGTGGTGGTTGAGGGTTTTAGTGTCCTGGGTAAGACATTAAACTGCTTCAAATGGTAAAGTTGCAATTTTTGATTTCTGGAGATTGTAGAGTACCCCTTTATCGCCACTCTGACCCAGAGTGGTAATACCTGTTAGGGTCCCATCTATGGGTTAAATAGGAAAAAAAAATGAGTTTTTTTTAAAATTTTATTAAGAAAATTGATTTTTAAAAGATTTTATGATCTAACAATAAAGATGAGGACAATAGTCCGATAAATCCAAATGATACAATTGAAATTGAGTTTGAAAAGTTTTTTTGAATACCCATCAAGCATGAATAGAACAAAATGTCCTTGGTATAAAATAACCCAACAATGGTTGACATGCCGTAAAATCCAACAAACCAAAATAGAAATTCCCAGAAGGTGTTCCATGTGTAGCAATAGAAGAGGCGTCAGAACCGAAGTTAAGTAGAGACAATTTCAAAGATTAAGTTTTTTTAAAGATTTGAACACCCATGAACACATATGAATAGAACAAAATGTTCTTGGTATAAAATAACCCTACAGCGGTTGAAAAGCCGCAAGATCAACAAAACTAACGAACCTATA
Source organism: Doryteuthis pealeii (assembly GCA_023376005.1). Classification (NCBI taxonomy): domain Eukaryota; kingdom Metazoa; phylum Mollusca; class Cephalopoda; order Myopsida; family Loliginidae; genus Doryteuthis; species Doryteuthis pealeii. Next base: position 22,411,108 of record CM042172.1, read on the forward strand.
ATTTGATGCGGAATAAATCTATAAATATTGTAATTAATAAAAAATAAAGAAGTGAATCCAACAATATATTAAAAAATATTATATTTTAATAAACAAAGATGTTATTAATTAATGTTATATTTATTGGCTAATATTACAATATTTCAATCTGTATTAGACCATCATCAGATCCGATCTTTTTTGTAACGAAGAAATGTTAACATTTTGTTTTGTTGTCTAAATCAGAAGAGATCTCGTTTGCAGTAACATTGAATTATAGAATAAAATAAAAACTAATAAAATAAATAAATAAAACCTAAATGATGTTTAGTTGACTTCAAATGGAACCATAATGATATGAACTATCATAAGTTATTTACTCATAATTTATTTATTTATTCATATCAGAGAAGAAATTTTTTAAAAAGCCACAGATTTTATTAATCAATGTTGTATTCATTGGTTAATATTGCAATATTTCAATCTGTATAAGATCATCATCAGAGCCGAATCTGTTCTGTAACGAAGAAAATGTTTTTTTTATAAATATGACCAGTTTGTAGGTGAAATATTTATAAAAAAAACTATTTCTCTGAATGTTTGAGATAAGGCTTGAAGATTAGTATTATCTGCGTTATTCGGACTATTGTCCCATCTTTATTGTTATTTGTACAACGTTTCGGCCGATATGCCCTCCGGCCTTCTTCAGGTATTTCTTGTCGGACTCGGGAACCTTCTCGAACTCGGGAAAGAGAAAGAAGAAAAGAGAAGAAATATAGAATGAAGAAGAAAAAAGAAGAAACTAAGTAATGAAGAGAAGAATACAAAGAATGAAGAACAAGGAAACTGCATTATTGCTGAATCATGAATTGTATCCTCGCAGGATGCCCCATTAAAATCCCTACGTAAAAAAAGAATCTTGCGTTGATTTGGCCTGGTGGAGCATCACAACAAAAAAGTGCACACACACTGAAAAGAAAAATTAATGTCTCCTATTTAAAATATTGGATGCAAAAAAACAACCATACTTTTTCTATTTTTCTACAAACAACGGGTAACAATATAGACAAATGTATTGAACAAAAGAGTAGAAATTTACAGCAAAGAAAGTGGAGATTGCGTCCGACCAATACAGTTACGAGCTGACTCGCAATTGCTTCCGTCAAGCCACAATTGTTGCTATTACTTATAGTAGCCGTCGGCGCATTCCATTATTGTCTATAGGTTATATCACCTATAACACTATTAAAATTTTATTTTTTAATTATCTTCACGAATATAAATCAAATTTCCATTACTTTATTCTAAAAGCAGGATCTAGTGATAGTGAATGTGTATATATATTTACTTTACTGTTGATTGATTTATTTTTGTAGTTTCCTCCGGACATACACACACACATACATACATACATACACACAACTGCCTTTTATATATGTATAGACATATAGATATTTACCACCACCACCCCCGCACGAGCAGGATGCGACACAAGGTCAATTTCTTGAGCGGAATTTAACAGGTTTGAATTCAGAATTTTCCTTCTCCTAGACTGGTTACCTAGCCATGGTTAAAGAACCCAGTCGGCCCTGCTATTTACCCATAGCTGGAGGGAGAGTAGGATTCATACATTTCCGAAGGGTATTAGCGCTAAGTGAAATGCAATTACCACGTCCAGGATTTGAACTCGGGGCGACGAGTCCATTTCCTATGACTTTAGCCATTACACTACGCGCTTCCTATTCGCTATAAGATTCATTTTTAATCTTAATTTCGCAAAGACCAGTTCCCTATAAAAGGGTACTCTGTGTATGCATCGGTCCAAGTTTCAATTTGGTCAGGGGATCTCCGAGAGGTTCTTATGCTTGCTTACTTGCTTGCTTTCAAAGAAAGAAAAACTTAACAAACCGCCATCCCGTACTAATTTATTTCAACCAGAATTTTTTTTTAAATTTTGAATTTAAAATTTTTTGAAAAATTCTTAAGAGCCCAGTCTCATCAGACGGGTTTTACAAAAATAATGGGATTCACTCACAAGAAGAAAAAAATCATTATTCACAAATTTGGGCGGTGGGGGGGGGGTTCTAGTTGAAATAAATTATTACAGAATGACGGTTTGTTTTTTTGAAAGTGAAATATTGCTCTGTATTTAATCTAATTTATTGATTATTATACATTGAGCTCTCTTTAGGGATTCATAAAAATCCTTGTATGAGTATATGTGTTTGCACCTACAAGAGCATACAGTATGGTTGTACAGTGAGATTTTGAAGATCCCAAATAGAATCATCCCTTACTACCAGTCATTTGGATTATATATATATATATATATATATATATATTATATATATATATATATATCACAGTACCGAGATACATACACACACTCACATTCACACACATATATGTATGCACACACATACATTTATGTGTATACATATATGAGCATATACACAACTCCCAAGAACTCTCCCTCACATATATAAGAGCATTCAAAAAATAACCCATCTCATAGAGGCTCTTCACGGAACAAATAGACATGCTACCACTAACACACTCTTCTACCCGGGTTTTAATAGCATGTCAAACCCTCAAAAATACTCCAATTTTTATAGTTCTTCTATAATGCTCCCTTTCAAAAAATCTTTAAAAAGTCTCTTCAAATAAGAAATTTTCTCCTGACGATGACCTAAGGTCGAAACTAGTTGAGAATAAATAACATATAAAAAATATTCCTGTTTGTCTTATTACTTTTTGTTCATACTATATATATATATTATATATATATATATATATATATATAGAGAGAGAGAGAAGAGAGAGAGAGAGAGAGAGAGAGAGTTATATACATGTGCATGTGTAATTATGTATAGAAACATATTGAACATGTATCCACATAATGTAATTAAAAAAAGCGGACCCTGATAACAAAAATCAAGAGAAAGCGGAAGAATGTCATAGTGATGAGGAATATCTCGTATATCGTGAACAAAAGGAGTAAAGGTGGAAGAAAAGAGTCACAGTATAATTACTACTACTACTGCTACTACTATTACAATTACTATTACTACCGAAATGATAATACTGATACTAATTCTAATACTACTGATAATGATACGATTATTAGTGTTAATCCCCCTAAATTATGCAGAGTCTGAAAAGGAACTGGTGTTTGAAGGTAGCTGCGTTCATTACATTTAAAACAGAGACACGCGCGCGTCTGAAAATCAGATGCAAATTTTAAAGATGGCAGCCGATAATTCCCGGTGTTCACGTTCTCCCAACCAAAAACTGATGACGTGAAATGCGTGTCGATGTTTTCAGTGTACAGAACAAAAAAAAACAAAAAAAACGAAAACAAAAATAAATAAATAGACAACAAACAAACAAAAAAGAAAATTGAGAGGATGTAGCAAGGAGTACGGAGGAGAGAAAGGACTTGGCGTCCATGTTTGATCGATGCAAATAAGAAGGGTGTGTACAATAAGCGGGAGTTTTATAAGCGGGGGGGGGCGGTGGTATTTGCATTAAGAATTGAGTTTCGAATTGTATAATGAAAACGATTTTAAAGTGAAACGAAAACAAATAATTACAGCGATGTTAATGATAAATTTTGCTGTTTGCATTCACGCATATAGAAACATTAATGTATAGTTTGTTTGTTTTTTGGGTTTTTTTTTAGGGGGTGTTTATTTGTTTTGTTTTGTTTTGTTTTTTTATTTTTTGGGTTTTTTTGTGTTACAACGTTGATGGAGAAAATAACGTCCTTTGGTGCAGAATGAAAAATCACATTAATCGAACTATTACAACATAAAATTCTTCACGACAACAACAACACACCAATAATAATAATAATAATAATAATAATAATAATAATAATAATAATAATACCTTATCCCAGCAAGAAGACTAGACCTAGTGTTGATAAAAAAAAAAGAAAGAACTTGTGAACTGGTGGATTTTGAAGTTCCAGCAGATCACAGGGTGAAGTTAAAGGAAAATGAAAAAATAGACAAATATCTGGACCTTGCCAGAGAACTGAAAAAGTTATGGAATATGAAAGTCAAAGTGATACCATTTGTAGTTGGTGCACTTGGAACGGTCCCAAAAGGATTGGAAAAGAAGAGTCCTGGAGACCTGAGGAAACTTGCTGTCACTCAGACTCCAGTGAAAGACCATCAGCTAATGCTGATGTGAAAACTCAAAAGGAGTAAATAATGATAACAATAATATTATTATTATTATTATTATTATTATTATTATTACTATGAGTTTTTCACACCAGCATTAGCTGATGGTATTTCCCTGGAGTCTGAGTGACAACAAGTCTCCTCAGGTCTCCTGGACTCTTCTGGGTATTCTAGCCGATTGCAGCAGTTCAGTAGTCTGGATGGTTTCAATTCTTCCTCTGATTTCTTGATAATATTTTACATTATTAATACTGTTGACCATATCTACGTACTAGATATTTACCACGTACCCCACGTGTACGGGTTAAGCACAAGGCCCTATTGATATGGGAACACCCACGAACCGAGGCTCATGGGTGGCGGGTGCAAAAAATACGTTGACCCCGTCGGCATTCCCTCTCAAGGGAGGGAAGCGCCTCAGGCAGTATGCAATGAACCCAAACCTGTCCATTTAAATCAAGGGGCAGGTGTTGCTTGGGGGGGTGGCCCCCTGGTATCAACGATGTAAGCTTGTAAGGTCCAACACCGGAGCCAACCCCCCCCGGTCGAAACTGGAGTTAAATATTTTGACCATATCTATATACTAACAACATGCAATTGTATTTATATATACAACAAAATAGCAATTTACAGTGTGAACGTGAAGGCTAATTTGTATATTGATATTAAAAATTTGATTTTAATAAATATGTGTTTAGTATTATTGATTTCTAATTGTTTGGTTTTATATTTAATGAATATGAGCAAAAATCTCGGGGATAAATCTTAAAAGAAATCCATTAACAAAAGGAAATAACTTTACCTCCTATTTTAACTAAATAGTTAAATTAGGAAAATTTAGCAATGAAAGACGAGAATGATGGAAGAGTAAGTTTCAGTTGTTCTATTTTTGATTATACCCCACTGTTTCAAATCTGTTTATCTGCATATCTTATTTAGTTTCATTATCCTTCTAATTTAATATAATATTTTATTACATTAAAACTTAAATACTTGCACCCTAATATTGCTAGTTGTATATAATATAAGTAAGTAAAGATGTTGGTGTGACCTATTGTCGGTATCAACTGAACAGCGAGGAAGTCTATCCGGCTAAACCGGGTCCTATGTATTATGTATTCTATTAATAATGGAG
>CM042172.1:22421411-22426117 GCA_023376005.1 Doryteuthis pealeii
GATTCTTCTGAGTATTCCAGCCGATCTCAACAATGCCGTAGTCTGGATGGTCTCGATTCTTCCTCTGATTTCCAATTCATCCAGACTCTTTTCCAGACCCTGGGAATCATTCCAAGGGCCCCAGTTACAATTGGTATGACCTTCATCTTCATGTTCCACAGTTTTCTCAGTTCTCTGGCAAGGTCTAAGTATTCGTCGATCTTTTCACTCTCTTTCATTTTTACTCTAAGATATGCAAGTCATTGGCAGGACTGAAAAAGTCACCGACAAGCTCACGAACGGACAATGAATGAAGGAGTGACATTCGTCTGACAAGACGTTGTGATCAATAGTTGGAAATGAACTAGTCAACCAGAGTTCAAATCCTGAATGAGGTTGTTTGCATTTTTACATAGCGCTAATACCCTTGGGAAAGGTATGCATCCAACCTACTCTCTGTTATGAATGTCAAACACTCATTCAGGATTTGGAAACTCCTGGTGACTGTTCATTTCCACTATGGATCACAACGCTTGGGTCAAACGAATGTCATCCTTCATTCATTGTCCGTTCGTGAAGCTTGTCGGTGACTTTTTAGTCCTGCCAAGCTTGCATATCTAGAGTAAAAATGAAAGAGAGTGAAAAGATCGACGAATACTTAGACCTTGCAGAGACTGAGAAACTGTGGAACATGAAGATGAAGGTCATACCAATTGTAACTGGGGCCCTTGGAGATTCCAGGGTCTGGAAAGAGTCTGGATGAATTGGAATCAGAGGAAAATCGCAGAAACCATCCCAGACTACCGGCATTGTTGAGATCGGCTGGAATACTCAGAGATCCTGGAGATCTGAGGAGACTAGCTTCACTCAGCTCAGTGAACCACCGCTACGACAAGGTGTGAAAATTGAATGGAGTAAATCATAATAATAATAAATTAATATAATAATAATAATAACTTGTAACTGGTGGATTTTGCAGTTCAGCAGATCAACAAGGGTGAAGCTAAGGAACCAATGAAAAATGGACAAATATCTGGACCTTGCAGAGAACTGAAAAAGTTGTATGGAATATGAAAGTGAAAGTGATACAAATTGTAGTATGTGCCACTTGGACAGTCCCAAAAGGATTGAAAAAGGTTTGGAAAGTTTGGAAATCAGAAGGAAGGATTGATACCATCCAGAAACACGCACTGCTGCAAACTGTCAGAATACTCAGAAATCCCTGGAGACCTGAGAGACTTGCTGTCACTCAGACTCCAGTGAAAAGACCATAAGCTAATGCTGATGGTGAAAACTCAAAAAGGAGTAAAATAATAATAATACAAGACACGGATCACCAATTGCCCGGCCAGGAACCCCAGACTAGATTTATCTAACAACAAGAAGAAAACTGGCCTATCGTGTATTTTTGCCGTCCGGTGGACCACCGAGTGTAAGTTAAAGAAAACGAAAAATAGACAAATACTGGACCTTGCTAGAGACCTAAAACAAACAAACTGTGGAACATGAAGGTTTACCATTGTATTGGTGCCCTTGGGAACAGTACCTAAGGGGTTGGAAAGGGAGTGGATTATTATCAATTTATAGCCATCCTTTAGGGCTTCAATCGAGAGTGCTTGTTGGTGGAGATCCTTTGTGTTAATGCAGAGCGTAGTTTCGATCTACGGGTAAAGAAATCCTTTAGCTGTTTCCTTGGGTTGCTCCTCGGTCTTACAGTCCTCGTTAATGATTACAAACGGAACGTCTCTCAGCATCGTGATTAAAAGTAAGTAAATCAGCCATGCATTCGGAATGTTGATTGGCTGAGGCTTTAAAACCATGTAACCTCGCTTAGTCTATAAAATTTAATGGTGTATGTAACACACTTATTATATAAAAAAATTGTAGAGGCGCGTCGTCTAATGTTGAGTCGTAGGAATGGCCTCGTCAACGCGAGTTCAAATTCCTGGACGAAGCTTTGGCATGCGCTAATAACCTTGGAAAGGTCATGATCCAATTCTCCCTCCAGCTATGGTAAAATAGCAGGCAGACTGCTCATTTAAGCCATGGCTTAGGTAACCAGTCCCTAGGAGAAGAAAATCTGAATTCACCTGTTAAAACTCGCTAAGAAAATGGACCTTGTGTCGCATCCAGGGGGGGGGGGGGGGGGGGGGGGGGGGGGGGGGGGGGGGGGGGGGGGGGGGGGGTGTTCGGCGGAGGGATTGGTAATATAATAATATATAATGATATATATATTATATATATTAATATTATATATATATATTTACTTTATCTGTTAATTGTTTTATTCCGAAGTTTCCACACAAACAGCCCTTTCATATATGTATAGATGATTATCGTGTCCAATTTATACAGGTATAACACAAAAACCAACCAACACCCAACCATTTTTACTTGTACATTCTATTTAAAAACTTGGCAGCTTTCTGTAATTCCTAACTTTTTAGCAAACAGAATCGAGTGTTGACAAAATGTTATGCCAATAAAAATTCAGCGGTGTTAGAATTTCAACTGGGGAAACAGTTGTTTTTCTGCTTTCCTGCAAAAACGCCATCTTCTTTGCTTGTTACACGAATACCAAATTTAATTTAATTATACTAATAATGCATCATTATGTAAATTCATGCGTAAACAAGGCCGTAGAGATCATATGGAAAGATTACACATTCACAATCACCCAGCGTACGCACACGCAAACAGACATACACACACACACAGATCACACACAACTACTCAAACACTACATGATTGCAAAGGAAACACGCAACACTTCCGGAGTTTGCGTAAGAATGTATGCCGATGTTTTTTTGTCTGCTGGAAAAAATTACGAACGCTAATTGATTTCAGTTATGAAGTATATATATTATATATATATATATTATATATTTTATATAATTGTCCTTTTAGCTCTCTTAAGCTCTTTCTCTCTCTCCCCTCTTCTCTCTCTCCTCTCTATATACTATATATATATATTATATATATGTATGTATGTATTGCATATTATATGTAATATGTTGTATGTAATATATATAATATGTATGTATATGCATATATTTATTGTAGTATATATATCATATATATATGTATAATAATATATATGCATGTATGTATATATATGTATTATGGTATAGCATATATAATATGTATGTATATGCACAATATATGTATATATATTATGTATGTATATGATATATATATTGTATGTTACGCATATATATATATATGTATAATATATATGTATGATATGCATTAATATATGTATTTATAAATTATGTAATGCCATATATATATTATATGTATGTATGTATATGCATATATATATATAATATATATATATATATATATATATATATTCGCCATGCGAGAGATACTAATATATTAATGTAGTTCACACAATCATTTAAAACAGGAAACACGTTCATTCTTAGTTTTGATAATAATGGTTTTCAAAGAGGCAATGTATTAATAAGTCCATTGTCATATATATATATATATATGATATATATAATATATATATAATATAAATATGTGTGGTGTGTGGTGGTGTGTGTGTATGTGTGTGTGTGTATCTATGTATAATATATTGGTATATATGTATATATAAATATATATTATATATATATATATAATATATCATCAACGAATTACTAATAAGTTGGACACAATTATATATATATAAAAAAATTAATATAAAATATATATATATATATATATATTATATATTATATGGTACTCTTGCTGCTAACTATTACAATACGTGATGTAATGTTTTAATGCTAGTCTCAATCATTTATAACAGGCAATCAGTTCATTAAAAATTGTGTATCCATTAAGAATGAATTATTCAAAACATTGTCGGCATTAAATGACCCACTGAGGTGATAATGCCGAAAACAAACAAACCAACCACAAACAAACCTACAATAGAATCGTCAAATTTTATTTTTTCATTGATATCAAAATAATAATCTTGAATATCCTATCTACTAGGCAAAAAAAAAAAAAAAAAAAAAAACGCGCAACCGGGTGGTGTAAATTATTTTTGGAAGATTTTGCCCTTAGGGGGTTGAGTTTAAAAATCAGAGGGTTTGTATCATAAGTAAGTAAACCATCAGAAATTTTATTAAAGAAAGGAAAAAAAATTAAGACTATTTGAAATGAAAACTTAACTCTGTCCAACTCAAATAAGATGTGCGTGCATCTATTAATTATTAATTGAATAATTATTTAAATAGATTATTTTACGCATATTTTTTGTTTAAAAATTCTATGCACTTTGATTCATTTGTTAAACTTTTTTATTAACCTCTTGTACTGAAAAAAAAGGGTAATAAAGGACTATTTTGCTCGTAAAATTCCTACCATATAAATAAACTGAACCCCCATTTTTGTCCGTGTTTTACAATAAATGGTTGTTATTTTTCCTTGCACCCGTTTATGTACAATACTAATATATTTCCTTTAATTTATTTAAATTCACTCAATGTGTATATTCTATAAATTTTTGTTTTGGTGAGAATGCTAGTTTTTAAAGTGGGGGGTTCGTTTTACACTTCATTTTTGTTCAGTGTTTATTAATTAATCAACATTTCTTTCTTTATTAAATACTGAATCGTTTCAATGGAAATAAATCAAATTAAAATGTTAGTTAAAGTGGGGCGTTTCGTTTTTTACACTTCAACTTTTTCCCGTAAATTCTACCATAAAATACCTCAAGCCTATTTAAT
>CM042172.1:22428717-22441436 GCA_023376005.1 Doryteuthis pealeii
CGTTGAAAAAGTTTAAACTATTCTTTATTAATGTCATACATTTTAATGAAACTTCAATACTTACACAGCCATAGGAAGTGATTATTTTCCTTGATTTTTGTTGTCAAATTGTTGTAATGAAAATGTTTTTAACAAGAAAATTCTCTGAAATATTAAGAAAAAAATGGAAATTTCTCAGAATTTTCATTTACAAAAAACCTAAATTCTGTTTTTTTTTATTCTGCTTTGAATTCTATTTTATGCGGTTCATTCTCAAGAACAGATTTTGGTTTATGCATATACCATTTTTTTTTTGTATGGTCTAAGTTTATTTTTTTGCATAATTCCCAGTGGATCACCTTTCCAACCCAGTCGTACCTAGTTTTGTATTCTCGTTGTGCTAGTTTGCTACATCTCTTATTATAATGGAGATTGTGGGTTTGTCTGTCTGTAACCGAAATTATATTACTATACAAGTCACATTTCCCTTTGTTATTTACATCACATTCTCCATGATTTAATTTTTATTTAAACCTCAATTATTAGTAAAATTGTTTTACATCATTAAGACTGTTAACAATATCTACATACTAATAACATGCAATTATATTTATAAATTCAACGAAATAGCAGTTTACAGTGTGAATGGGAAGGCTAATTTGCATATTGATCTTAAAAAATTTGATTTTAATAAATATATGCTTAGTATTATTGATTTCTAATTGTTTGGTTTTATCTTAATAAATATGAGCAAAAATCTCGGAGATAAATCTTAATAGAAATCTATTAACATAAAGAAATAACTGTAATTTTATTATTTTCTTCCTATTTTAACTAAATAGTTAAATTAGGGAAATTTACCACTGAAAGACGGGAGTAAGGGAAAATGGTGGAACAGTTTAGTTTCAAAGTTGTTTATTTTCCGATTATACCCCCTCTGTTCCAAATATTTTTATCTGAATTCTTATTCAGTTTCATTAGCCGTTCTAATTTAACATGATATTTTATTATATTAAAACTTAAATACTTGCACCCGGAGGGTGCATATATTTGCTACTTCACTTAATACATGGTTTACAGTCTCATCTAAGTCTACATTTGCTGTTTAGTTTTGTCTTATCTATTTTTGCTTTGATATAATTTTTTCTTATGGCATTATTTTTGTGCAGCAATTTATGAGTGACCCAGTTTCTGTTTTTTTTTTTTTTTTTTTGGGGGGGGGGGTATATGTATAGGAGGACCTCCTATACATATACCGCCCTGTTGGCTGAGGCGTTAGAATGCACCGACTGCACCTCTGCAGAGGGGTAAAACTCCCCCAATGGGACCACCTGTTGGCCGTGGGTGGCGACCCGTGATGCTTAAGGATAGAGCCCAGGTGGATGAGCAGTTCATGACATGCAATATACCACTTTGACCCTATCTTGGGCTAGACGGGCTGTCGGAGAGGCCCCCTCCGATCAATCGGCTGGTCACGTCAAGCCCTAGCACCTATATGATTTTCACAACCCTATTGCCCTTATGGCAAGCCCCAACCACTTTTTATCATATGGGTGCTAGAAGGTGGTGGCTGCGGGTCTACATGTCCTGGGAATGACGTTAAACTCTATCTGATGGTGAGGTTCCAGTTTTGGAGGTCTGGGGAATGTGGAGCACTCCTTCATCACCATTGCTCCCTGGTCCACTCTGACATGGAGTGGTGGTACCTGTTAGGGTACCATCTATGGGTTAAATAGAAAAACATGAGTTGATAAAAAATTGTATTATCCATTAAGAATTGATTTATTTTAAAACTTTATCGGTATTAAATGACCCACTGAGGTTGATATGCCGTAAAACAAAAAAAAAACCAAACCAACCAAACCTGTACATATACTATTACTGGTGCAGACAACCAGAACCCAAATTCTGTTTTGTTGGGGGGGGGGTCACCCTGTACTTCATTTGATATCCTAATATTTCTTTTGGGGTGGTGTTCAGGAAATTGTTATACCATTGAAATTAAGCAATTGATAGATTTGAATCTGTGAGTCATGGCCCACAGGTTGCGGAAGTAATATGGGCAGAAAACAGTAAATGACCAATCGACCTTTCCCAAGGGTATTACAGTTCGCATTGCGCTAATATTTTGAAACATTTGTTTTAACTTCTTTTTTTTTTGAAAGCATATGATATGTATTATCAGCGTTATTCAGACTATTGTCCCCATCTTTATTGTTATTTGTACAAGGTTTCGGCCGATATGCCCTCAGGCCTTCGTCAGGTATTTCTTCTCGGACTCGGGAACCTTCTCGGATTCGGGAACTTCTCGGACTCGGGAACCTTCTTTTCGAACTCGGAAACTTTCTTATCGTAGTCGGGAACCTTCTTGTCGTAATCGGGAGCCATTACGGAACTTTGAACCTAACCCTTTATTCAGTCTATGGGGGTATCCTTTTCTCATTCCGCTAACGGTAGCTGGGGTAGGAGTTGTGTTAATTATTTTTCTATGTTACTGCTGCTGCTCAGGATTGAACTAGGAATCCAGAGATAACTGTCACTTAGAACTGTCTTAACCTAACTACCTTACCCACTAGGCCATGTGTCCGGAGGACATATCGACGAAACGTTGTACAGATAACAATGAAGATGGGGACAATAGTCCGAATAACGCAGATAATACTACTCCTCAAGCCTCATCTCAAACATTCAGAGAAATAGCATATGATATGTTCTTTTTAATGCAAGTGAAATGTGTATCAAATAAAAATTATTTGTTTATTCTATGAATAGTTGATTTATTTTTTTTAATTAATGAAATCGGAAATAAAAAGTGCAAAAAATATGCCATAATATTAATATTTGAAAACTTTTTTTTGCTTTTGTAATTGGTATGTACTGTATTCTATTAAATTTTTCAAAAGAAAGTTTTTTTTTTTTTTAAAGAAATTAATTTTTAAGAGATTTTCAATCTTTTGTGTGCTCAAATATTTTTTTTTTCTGCGTGAAATAAATTAAATATTTTTTTTCTGCGTAAAAAAACGAATTTTTCACGGATATTTAAATATATGAATTTTAGAATTCAGTTGAACTAAAAATTGGTCCGATCCGAGCTAGATTAATATTTTTAAAAGAATTTGTAATTTTTATTGTTGAATAGTAATGTGTGATTCTTAGAATATACGGAAGAGTAAAACTGACATATTTGTTTTGTTTTTATACAAAGAGACGAGACGCTTCACAGTAACCAAAGTTTGTTTTTCTTAGCGTAAAAATTTATTTCCTTTAACCTTTTCGACCAATTGGAATAAAAATATCAGTTTTTCTCTTAGAAAAAATATTAAAATTTTCATTTCATTTTCGATTTTTAAAATTAATATTAAAACGGAAGACATTTTTTAACGTCAATTTCACTGCGAAATTTTAATATTAAATTTTTTCAAGTTTTTATTCATTTTAATAGTAAATTTTTCTTAGCGTAAAAAAATATTTCATTTAACTTTTTCGACCAATTAGAATAAAATTAAGTATATATTGATTATTTTATCAGTTTTTCCTTAGAAAAAAAAACAAAAGAAAGTTTTATGAGTCGCATAGATTAAAACTTAATATAATTCAGAAATAAATCATTGTATGACAATTCGTTTCTTAATTGCTCGTTGGGTTTCAATATGAAAATGTATTGAACATGAGTCTGTGTTTGTAGGTGGAAACTTCAGTATTCGATTATTCTATGAATAGTTTATTTCTTTAAAAACAAAAAGGTTTTTTGAGTTACACAAGCACAACAGTGTTACCAGTAGTCGCACGAATAGTTTCACTGCATCCTCGGCGCTTGGGAGACCTTACTTTAGGGATTATGTGCATATATATATATATATATATATATAATATATATATATATATATATATATATTTCGAATAACGCACAAGGCGGTCTTCCTATCTAGAGCTCTGCTGATGAGGCCTAATAGGCCGAAATGTACATACAGAGATTGATTTTTCTCGATTTGTTTAGCCTTACATTTAAATAGGTATGCCTGCCTAATTAATTAATTATTTATCAATTAACTTTCAAAATTAGGTACGACTTCAATTAAGCACATATTCTCCCAAAAATTGTCGGCTAAAAAAAAGTCATATCATAAACATATCGCTTCTGTATTTACTTCTCATATATATATATATATATATATATATATATATAATATATATATATATATATATTGTAATGTAAAAAAAAAACACAAGTTTCTTTAACGAATGATGTTTCTTAAGCCTACGCTGCAATATATATATATATATATATATATATATATATATATATATATATTATATATAATGGACTAGTGTTTTTCGATTTTTACATTACACACACACATACACAAACACACACACACACATATATATACGTGATTTATATATATATATGTGTGTGTGTGTATGTGTGTGTGTTGTGTGTGTGTAATGTAAAAATTCAAAAAATCACAAGTCCATTAACGAATGATGTTTATTAAGCCTACGCTGCAATGTTTCGGTCTGTTTCAATAGACCTTCATCAATACACACACAGACACACACAGACACACACACACATACACACACACACACACACACACACACACACACATCATGTAGTATAAACGGGGACCGTGTCGTAAAATATTTTTTTTTAAATTCCATTCATTAAAAATTAGTTTCTAAGAATTTTGGGATAAATTATGTCACGCAGTTTCAATTAAGACGTTAAGAGTTTAGTCAGCAATTTTAAGCATGTCTTTTCTGCCTCACATTTGAAGATTCGATAGATATTGATAGAGCTACTGGTGTTTGAACTCGCTTACTACGATGTCGAAGTCCAGCACGTTAGCCACTACGCCACAACCCCCTCCCCCCAGTTCGTTTCTTTTGAAAATTAAACTGGCAAAGAGTGAAATAAGAATGTCATTTTAAGTATGTATTATTTAGATTTTTCGGACTGCCGTCTTCATCTTTATTATTATTTACACAACGTTTCGGTCGATGTGCCCCCGGCCTTCTTCAGGTGTTTCTCGGGAACATTCACGGAACTTCACGGAATCGAACCCTTTATTTAATTCATTAGAGCAAATTATTCTCATTCCCTTAACCATGACTGGGTACAAGTGTCAAGCTATATTAAGTATTCTATGTTATTATCGCCCGTAGTCAGGACTGAACCTGCGATCTATAGATTGTCACATATAACTATATTAACTCAACCTTTATATCGGTTGCACCATGTGTCCAACTGGACAATCCAGAGTGAATGTTTTCGAATCCAAAAACCAGCCACACCACAAAAACAGAGGTTTGCAGACTTTTTGTGTACATCAATTTATTTTTTCCTTAAACCTACGAAAGCCCTGATGAAGGTCTATCGAAACAGACCGAAACACTGCAACGTAGGCTTAATGCACATCATTCATTAATGGAACTTTTTTTTCAATTTTTACAACATTACACATTGTCAGATTTACTTCCACTTTTTCTTCTGATGAAGCCTCGTTAATACACCAAGGTATATATATATATATATATATATATATATATATATATATATATATATATATAATATAATCTGAATTATTAATACTTATGAAAAGAACAACTCGCCATAAAATGTTCACTCAGTTCCTGGAGAAAAAGAAAAAGAAAAAAAGTTTACATACATATACCTACACACACACATATACATCCCCAAACACACATACACACATACTCACACACACATAAACACGCATATATATATATATATATATATATATATATATATATATATCTTATTATAATGGAGATTGTGGGTTTGTCTGTCTGTAAACGAAACTATATTACTATACAAGTCACAATTCCCTTTGTTATTTACACATCACAATCTCCATGATTTTATTTTTATTCAAACCTCAATTATTAGTAAAATTGTTTTACATCATTTACCATATCTACAAGCTAATAACACGCAGTTGTGCTTATATATACAACAAAATAGCGGTTTACAGTGTTAATGGGAAAGCTAATTTGATTTTAATAAATATATGCTTAGTATTATTGATTTCTAATTGTTTGGTGCTATCTTAATGAGTATGAGCAAAAATCTCGATGATAAATCTTAAAAGAAATCCATTAACAAGAAGAAATAACTGTAATATTATTCTTTACTTCCTATTTTAACTAAATAGTTAAATTAGGAAAATTTACCAATGAAAGACTGGAGTAATGGAAGATGATGGAAGCGTTAGATTCAAAGTTGTTCTATTTTTCAATCATGCCCCCTCTGTTCCAAATCGTTTTATCTGCATTTTTATTCAGTTTTATTAGCCTTTCTAATTTAATATGATATTTTATTATATTAAAACTTAAATACTTGCACCCGGAGGGTGCATATATTTGCTAGTATATATAACTATATTTCATATATATATATATATATTATCACACCTGTATCTACCTCGGTGTAAATATCTTCCTATTCAAATTCAAGGCCCTCTCTCACGCTAAATATATATTGTTCAATTATACGCCGGTATGTATGCCTGTCTGTGCCTATATATATATATATATATATATATATATATATATGTGTTGTGTGTGTGTGTGTGTGTGTGTGTGCGTGTGTGTGTGTGTGTGTGCATGTATGCACGCCGAGTTTTTAGGCACGTCTTCTCGTTGACTAAGCCAACGTTAACATCATTTCTTAAACATATACGAGACAATATCCTTGATGGCCAAACTCGCTAAGTGCCGACCGGGGACAGGCCGGACACGTTGATAATAGGTAAAAGATGCGATGGAAATGGAGACATCGTACCTTGGCGATCTGTAGCGATGCCAGCCACGCCTAGCCCAACGCTGGCACGTCGTGCCTCGACCGGGAGGAGAGACTGACCATTAGGGTTTGGCCGGTGATATACGCCTTGTTTTAAGGGTGTCGATGGGGGGGGCTGGGGTGATGGGGAATGGGACAGCGAGTAAAAGGTGAGAAGAGACATGATCTTTTTAGTAAGTTTGTCCATTGCTTTATGCATGGGCCGAGGTGGTGTGGCTGGAGCGCGAAAGAAAGTTTATGTGCAAAGAAAAGTAAAAGTTTGTAAGAATTCGTTTTTACGTGATTTCTGTTCCCAACCGGCTTTACATCGGATAAATATTTTAGTCAAAATAATATATATGCATAAATATATATATATATATATATAATATATATATATATATATATATGTGTGTGTGTGTGTGTGTGTGTGTGTGTGTGTGTTCCTCATATATATATATATATATATATTGCTACTACTTACACACTCTTCTACTCATAAGAAATAAGAATTCGGCGGATAAGCAACACTAGATAATCAGAATTTACATTTTTGCATTTCATCTTGGGCTATTTGAACGGTCTAATTTTTAACCAGAGGAAGATTATGAAACAATCTATTAATAATGGAGATTCGCTTTTGGTTTTTGTCTGTAACAAAAACTACGTCACTGCTTACGTCAAACTGCCTAAAATCGTTATAAATAGAATACACTCTAAATTTGAGCATGCAACATTAGACAGTCCTCATTTTTTTTAAGTTTTAATAGATACATATCCGGTATCATATATTTATATATAGTTTGTTTTATTTTAATAGCATGTCAAACCATCCAAAATACTCCAATTTTTATAGTTCTTCCATAATGCTCTCTTTCAAAAAATCTAAAAACATTTTTCTTCAAATAAGAAATTTTCTCCTGACGATGACCTAAGGTCGAAACTAGTTGACAATAAATAACATATATAAAAAATATTCCTGTTTGTCTTATTACTTTTTGTTCATAATATATATATATATATATATATATATATATATATATATATATATTCCTCACATTTGAAGATCAACAAAAAAGAAGCCCAACACATCAAAAACAGAGTCTCGCAGACCTTTTGCTTTCAGTAATAATTTTTTTTCCTTAAACCAACGAAAGTCCTAATGAAGGTCTATCTAAACAGACCGAAACATTGCAGTGTAGGTGAAATAACCATTATTCGTTTATGAAATGTTTTTCAATTTTTACAATATTACATACTGTCGGATTCACTTCCATTTTTTTATTCACATATATATATTATATATATATATATGTGTGTGTGTGTGTGTGTGTGTTGTGTGTGTGTGTGTGCGTGCGTCCGTGTGTGTAAGTGTGCGTGCGCGCGTTTATGTGTGTGTTGAAGTTGAAAAATGGAAGTGAATCCGACAATTATGTTGAAAGATAAATGGAAAGAAAATGTTGTATGGATAAAAATTATTTATTGGAATGCCGATACGTGTTTCGACCAAGAGTCTGTCCTTGTATACATTGTATTCTATGTATTATTATTTTAAATACAAAATTAAATTAAATAATGATAATAGAGAAAACATAAAGCGGTCTTCTTCAGGGCAAAATATTTGATATTTGTTGGTAATCCTAGTCTGTAGTATTCCTCTGGTGTTAATAGGTGATAGGTCTCGCTGACCGAAAGTTCAACCAGTAATTTATTTTAGGACAGTTGCAAACGATCTTAAATGATTTCTGTCCTCGTCTCTCATTGGCCAGTATTTACCAGAAGTGTCTGCGATTTTATGGCGATTTTGCATAAATTTTATACCTACAGATAAGTCCAACATCATCATCATCATCATCATCATCAAGTCATGATAACAGCATGGATTCCCATGACTCCCTCCCTCCCCCCCTCTCTCTCTCTCTCTCTCTCTCTCTCTCTCTCTCTCTCTCTCTCTCTCTCTCCATCCGTCCCTATTGGTCATCGCCCCTTACAGGTGCTCCACACGGCATTCAGTATTCGCACAGCTGATTCATGTAAGACTTTGCTGGTCGGACTGCTCTAGAGTGTCCATATATATATATATATATATATATATATATATATATATATATAGAGAGAGAGAGAGAGAGAGAGAGAGAGAGAGATTTAAATTAAAGTTACATTAAAGATTGAAATAGAATCGGCCCATTCTTTATATGAAAAGTTTAGATTTTTAATATATATAACTTTTTCAAAATATTCGAGTTATCTATCTATCATATATAGTGCAATCCTATATAAGCTTGTTATAAATGTTATTTTATTTGCGATATTTAACTCATATATATATATATATATATATATATATATATATATATATATACTTACGGATCAATTGTTGCATAATCCATGGCTAACATGGATTATTGGCAACACCCTGTAATTCTGCAAGGACAGTTTTTTCATATCACGGACGGCACCGGAAATCTCGCACGTCCGGTGAATTAGTTAGATAAGGTAAAAAAAAACTTTAAAAAGGCAACAGGCGTTGTTAGTTAATGCATGCCTTAGTTAGAAGACCGCCCAGATCAGTAGCCTCTATAGCAAAGAGAGCCAGAAGGAAGGAGAGACAACAACAGCCCCGGCAAGCATCACTGTTTGTGTGCAGTCGGTACACCAGAGACTGGCATTCAAAAATTGGCCAGATCAGTAGCCTCTATAGCAAAGAGAGCCAGAAGGAAGGGGAGACAACAGTTGCCATGGTAAGCATCAGTGTTTGTGTGCAGTCGGTACACCAGAGACTGGCATTCAAAAATTGGCCTGCCCAGCCACTCGCACTGATGCAGATTTAAAAAATGATACACTACGCCATCATCTTTAGTAGACGGAGGATGCTAACAACGTGATTCAAACGTGAAAGTTGAAAGAACGTTTAAGGAATTCATGACGATAGATTGGATAACTTTATTTTTGTGTTATTTACAAATGATATTGGAGGATATAAACATAGCAAAAGAAGATATGAAAAGAATATGCTTGTGTATGCATATATGTGTATGGGTGTGACTATATATATATATGTATATATAACAGTCTGTACGATGTTCTACACACCGAACGATCCTTTGACGAGATTCACTTGTCATGATTATTTTCTATAATTATCGAATTTTATGCGATATACGCATTGTAATTGCCTTCAAGCAAAAATATAAATAATAATATATACTTTATTCAACAACGCTTCTAAAAAAACAAAAATCCAAAAATCTTATTCCCTTCGCCGAAGTGCATAGGCCTGTTTTGTTATTGTTCACTCAACGTCCCCGTACCTAGTATGGTAAAGGCGTATCAATATCATTGACAGGTTAATTTCGCAAGGGTTGTCCGGTGTGTATCGTGGCTGAAGCAGTATAGTATCAGACTATGCCTGTTGAAGTCCCGGTTTCGATTTCTGTCGGAGGGAAGTCGTTAGTATACATCGCTGATGAGACTTAATGAAGTCGAAACAGTCTGTACGATGTTCTACACACCGAACGATCCTTTGCCGAGATTCACTTGTCATGATTATTTTCTATAAGTATCGAATTTTATGCGATATACGCATTGTAATTGCCTTCAAGCAAAAATATAAATAATAATATATACGTATATATCGTATCATATCATATATATATATCAGACTCCTCATACGAGTATACAATGAGACTCAATTGATCCTTTGCTTAATGCTATAAGTATCGAATTTTATGCGATATAATTGTAATTGCCTTCAAGCAAGTATATATATATATATATATATGTATATATATATATATATATATATCAACTCCTCTGCACGAGTCGGATGAGATACAAGGTCAATTTCTTAAGCAGAGTTGAACAGGTTTGCATTCAGACTTTTTTCCTTCTCCTATACTGGTTACCTAGCAAAATTAAAGAGCCCAGTCTGCCTTACCCAAGGGAAATGCAAACAGCCTCGTACAGGATTTAAACTCGGTCGACGAGTCTATTTTCTACGACTCTAACCATTACACACCACTTCCAATATATATATATATATATATATATATATATATATATATATATATATGATATAAAGATTTTTGAAGTCAATTTACAATGCAATATGTGTTGAAAATTATATTTATTTAACTTTTGTTTTTTTTTTTCGAATCTAAATATTTTCGGAAAGTAAAATTCCATCTTCAGAGTTATTGAAAGTACTAGGTGATTTTTTTTATAGTACTTATCCCACGGCGATATTGTAATCTTCTGTTGTTTAAGAAGTTGAGGAACGCCGTATATTTGAATTTTTTTTCTTTTTCGGTTACTTCCGTGATGTTAATCGGCTCGGCTCGGCTGCTCCTGTGCGCGTGGAGATTGTTCGAAATTCTTTTAATTTTTTACTTGCCTCCGGCATAGTGAAATAAAGTTTTTTTAATAATATTTTTGAAGCATTGTGTGTATGTGTAATTTACTTTCTGAAAATATTTAGATTTCAAAATATTCATGCTTGACATCTATCAGATATAGTGCAACCCTATATAGGCTTGTTATGCGCGTGGTCTAATGGTTAGAGTCGTAGGAAATGGACTCGTCAACGCGAGTTCAATTCCTGGACGAAGCTGTTGGCATTTCACATAGCGCTAATACCGCTGGGAAAGGTATGAATCCTACTCTCTCTCCAGCTATGGATAAATAGCAAGGCAGACTGGACTCTTTAACCATGGCTAGGTAACCAGTCTAGGAGAAGGAAAACTCTGAATACAAACCTGTTAAACTCCGCTTAAGAAATTGACCTTGTGTCGCATCCTGCTCGTGCGGAGGGGCTGATAAATATATATATATAGGCTTGTTATAGACAATAGTTACTGTTATTTTATTTGCGATATCTTTAAAGTAGAATTTCATAATTTACAAATGCTGGAATTTTTAAGTAGTATTTCAATGCTATTTCTATGTATGTTTCAATTTTTAAATATCTTCGAATATAAATCAAATCTTCTTAATTTTTACACAAAAAGCAAGGACCGATTATACTTAATGTGTATATATATTTACTTTGTCATTAATAGTTTTATTTTCATAGTTTCATCTGGGCATACACACATACACACCAACATCCCTTTATATATGTATTAGAATTGGCTACCCAGTGTTACCCGGATATGAAGTGGGGAGTAATTCTGGTGTATTGATTTGTTTACTATTGAGATTTACAAATGCTGGACATTTCTAAGTAGAATTTCAATGCTATTTCTATGTATATTTTGATTTTTAAATATCTTTGAATATAAATCAAATCTTCATAATTTACAAATGCTGGACATTTCTAAGTAGAATTTCAATGCTATTTCTATGTATATTTTGATTTTTAAATATCTTTGAATATAAATCAAATCTTCATAATTTACAAATGCTGGACATTTTCTAAGTAGAATTTCAATGCTATTTCTATGTATATTTGATTTTAAATATCTTTGAATATAAATCAAAATCTTCATAATTTACAAATGCTGGACATTTCTAAGTAGAATTTCAAATGCTATTCTATGTATATTTTGATTTTTTTTTTAAATATCTTTGAATATAAATCAAATCTTAATTTTTGCAACAAAAAGCAAGAACCGATGATATTTAATGTGTATATATATTTACTTTGTCATTAATTGTTGTATTTTCATAGTTTCATCTGGACATATATGTATACATACATACATACACACAAACAGCCCTTTTATATGCACTAGAATTGGCTACCCAGCGTCACCTGGATATAAAGTGGGGAGTAATCCTGGTGTATTGATTTGTTTACTTTTGAGATTTACAAATGCTGGACAATTTTAAGTGGAATTCAATGTTATTTATATATATTATATATATATTAATATATATATATATATATATATATTATTATATATATTATATATATATACAATACCTACTTGTTGGTAGA
>CM042172.1:22441536-22446536 GCA_023376005.1 Doryteuthis pealeii
AAAGAAAGAGAAAAAAGAAAGAAAGAAAAGAAAGAAGGGGAAGAAAAAACAGAAAGGAAAAAGGGAAAGAAGAAAGAGAAAAGGAGATGAAAAAAGAAAAGGAAAGGGAACAGAAAGAAAGAAAGGAAGAAAAAAAAAAAGAAAGAAAAGAAAAGAAAAAGAAAGAAACGAGGGGAAAAAAAGGAAAAGAAGACAGAAGGAAAAAGAGAAGAAAGAAAGGAGAAAGAAAGAAAGAATGAAAGAAAGGAAAGAAAAGAAAGAACAGTAAAAGATAAGATAAGAAAGAAGGAGAGAAACAAGAGGGGGGAAGAAGAAAAAAAAAACGAAAGAAAGAAGAAAGAAGAAAGGAAAAAAAAAGAAAAGAAAGAGAACAGGAAAGAAAGAAAGAAAGGAAAGAAAGAAAGAAAGGAAAAGAAAAGAGAAAGAAAAGAAAAAGAAAGAGAAGAAAGGAAGAAGAAAGAAGAGAAAAAACAGAAAGAAAAGAAAGAAAAGAAAGAAAGAAAGAAAAGAAAGAAAGAAAGAAAGAAAGAAAGAAAAACAGAAAGAAAGAAAGAAAGAAAGAAAGAAAGAGGAAAAGGAAAGAAAGAAAGAAAGAAAGAAAGAGAAAAAAAAGAAAGAAAAGAAAAAGAAGAAAGAGAAAGAAAGAAAGAAGAAAGAGGGAACAGAAAGAAAGAAAGAAAGAAAGAAAGAGGAAAAGAAGAAAGAAAAAGAAAGAAAAAACAGAAAGAAAAAAAGAAAGAAAGAAAGAAAAAAGAAAAAAAAGAAAAGAAAGAAAGAAACAAAAGAAAAGAAAGAAAGAAAAGAAAAGAAAAAGAAAGAAAGAAAGAAAAGAAAAAAACAGAAAGAAAGAAGAAAGAAAAAAGAGAAAGAAGAGGAACAGAAAGAACGAAAGAAAGAAAGAAAGAAGAAAGAAAGAGAAAAAGGAAGAAAGAGAAAGAAAGAAAGAAAGAAAGAAAGAGGAAAAGAAAGAAAGAAAGAAAGATTACAGTCAAGTCCCACTAAAATTTTGTAAGAAAAACATCATCCTCATCTTCAAGGCGTGACGACAGCACGGTCCCCCTTGACTCTCTCTCTCTCTCTCTCTCTCTCTCTCTCTCTCTCTCTCTCTCTCTCTCTCTCTCCGTCTCTATCGACCAACACTCCTGGTAAACCCTTATTTACCTAACACCGCCCCCCATGTTGGTGGATCCAGAGTGCTTCGGCCTCTGGACCGAATAAGTAATATTAACAGTGTTGATCCCATGTGGCTAAACCCCTAGCCAATATCTTTCCCCTTGATTTAAAGGGGCAGGGATGGGTTTATTGCCCAGTGTCTGAGGCGCCCCCTTGAGGGGGAATGCCGACGGGATCAACGTATTTTTGCACCTACCACTTATGAGTCTAGGCTAGTGGATGGGCCCACATAAAAATGTCCTTGTGTCAAACCCTCATACTTTGGTAAAGAGTGGTAAATATGCCTTCCTGGTAAACTCTTAAGCTGGTATCCAGTGTTAGCATAGAACTGTTGTATGCTGGTGTTCCCGTGTGTTGGAGTCCATAGTAAAATGTCGCTTATGAGTTGGTCGTTATTGCTCCAACAGTAAGTAAAGTAAAGTCGTCGGGGCGGCCTAAAGTCGGTATCAGCCAATCAGCGAGGGAGTCTATCCCCTTTTCAATAGCGCTAGACCAAGGAGAATTTTTTGGCATCTGAGGTGGAGCGCCACACCTACCATCAGCTCCTTACTTTACCGCACAGATCCCTGTGCTACTCATACGCTGAGTTGGCGAGGACCGGAATCGAACTAGGAACCATGTGGTTTCTAGCCGAACGCTCTACCGACTGAGCTAACCCGGCTGGAGATTCGCTTCCGGTTTTTGTCTGTAACAAAAACTACGTCACTGCTTACGTCACTTTACCTAAAATCGTCATAACATAGAATAAATACACTCAAAATTTGAACATGCAGCATTAGACAGTCCTTATTATTTTTTTTTAAACAAGTTTTAATAAATACATGACTGGTATTATATATCTATATATAGTTTGTTTTATTTTAATACATATTTAAAGTTTACATTTCAAATTGTTTTATTTTTTAATCCTTTAATGAATTTGATGATTTTACTTACTTAGGGTACAAACTCGCTGACATTGAATTTTTTACTCCCACCCTTCAGGCAATATGTTTCCAAAATCTATTTTTACATCGCCCGGAGGGTGTTTTTTTTATTTTGTACTAGTATATACAATGTTGGAAGTGCATGGTGTAATGGTTAGAGTCGTAGGAAATGGACTCGTCGACCCGAGTTCAAATCCTGGACGAGGCTGTTTACATTTCACATAGTGCTAATACCCTTAGGAAAAGTATGCATCCAACTACTCTCCCTGCAGCTATGGGTAAATAGTAAGGTGGAGTGCGCTCTTTAACCTTGGCTAGGTAACCAGCCTATGAGAATGAAAACTCTGAATTCAAAACTGTTAAACTCTGTTAAACTCAAAACTGTTAATCTCTGCTAAATAAATTGACCTTGTGTCACATCCTGCTCGTGCGAAGGGGTTGATTTGATGTTTTTTTTTTACGGCATATCAACCTCAGTGGGTCATTTAATGGTTTCTACGCATTCCTCTATGTTGGCAAGACCTCTTCCCCCTTCCTTTCTTGACACATACAATCTATCTCTATCATCTCTAGGGTGGAGAGCCTTGTGCATGGTCATTAATTTTCTCGTCCTTTGGTCTATCTGTCTGAGTTCTTCTTTTGTCCATTTTAAGAATGGTCCTGAGTATCTTATAATGGGGACAGCCCAGGTATTAATTCCTTTGATCAGATTTCTGCTGTTAAGTTTCGTTTCCAGAAGTTTTCTAGTTCTCCTGAGATATTCTTTTTTAACTTTTCCTTTCATTTCTGCTTGCATGATATTGTCCGCTTCTAAAATTATTATTATTATTATTATTCCTTTTGAGTTTTCACATCAGCTAACGCTGATGGTCTTTCACTGGAGTCTGAGTGACAGCAAGACTCCTCAGGTCTCCAGGACTCTTCTGAGTATTCTGGCAGATTGCAGTAGAGCAGTGTTCTGGATGGTCTCAATCTTTCCTCTGATGTCCAGATTTTTCCATCCCTTTGGGATCGTTCCAAGTGCACCAACTACAACTGGTATCACTTTGACTTTCATATTCCATAACTTTTTCAGTTCTCTGGCAATGTCCAGATATTTGTTCATTTTTTCATTTTCTATTAGCTTCACCCTGTGATCTGCTGCACTGCAAAATCCACCAGTTGACAAGTTCTTTCTTTTTTGTTTATCAACACTAGGTCTGGTCTTCTTGTTGGGATAAGGTGATCCGTTTTTATTTCAAAGTCCCAGAGAATTTTATGCGTTTCGTTCTCAAGAACAGATTCTGGTTTATGCATATACCATTTTGTTGTGTGGTCAAATTTTAATTTTTTGCAAAATTCCCAGTCGATCACCTTCCCAACCCAGTCGTGTCTAATTTTGTATTCTCGTTGTGCTAGTTTGCTACATTCGCATAGTACATGGTTAACAGTCTCATCTCTATTACCGCATAATCTACATTTACTATTTGTTGGGTCTTATCAATTTTCGCTTTGATGTAGTTTGTCCTTATGGCATTATTTTGTGCAGCAATTATAAGTGATTCTGTTTCTCTTTTGAGGTTTCCCTTTCTTAACCATGTCCAAGTCTTTCCATGTGCAACCTCATCTATTTGTCGTTTGAAGCGTCCATATAATTGTTTTTCTTCCCATTTTTGTTTTCTAGTCTTTGTCGTTTTTCTGTTTGTCCATATGCCGTTTCTACTATTGTTGGTCGCCATAAGTAGTTTGTCTTTGCTCTTCCTTGTGTAATCTTCAAGTTGTTGGATTGTGGTTTCTACGCATTCCTCTATGTTGGCAAGACCTCTTCCCCCTTCCTTTCTTGACACATACAATCTATCTCTATCATCTCTAGGGTGGAGAGCCTTGTGCATGGTCATTAATTATTATTATTATTACTAGCAAATATATGCACCCTCCGGGTGCAAGTATTTATATTTCGATATAATAAAATATCATATTAAATTAGAAAGGCTAATGAAACTGACTAAGAATGCAGATAAAAAGATCTGCAACAGAGGGGGTATAATCGAAAAATAGAACAACTTTGAAACTAACTATTCCATCATTTTCCATTACTCCCCTGTTTCATTGGTAAATTTTCCTAATTTAACTATTTAGTTAAAATAGGAAGTAAAGGATAATATTACAGTTATTTCTTCTTGTAAATAAATTTCTTTTAAGATTTATCCACGAGATTTTTGTTTATATTTCTTAAGATAAAACCAAACAATTAGAAATCAATAATACCAAGCACATATTTATTAAAATAAAATTTTAAATATCAATATGCAAATTAGCCTTCTCGTTCAAACTGTAAATCGCTATTTTGTTGTATATATAAATACAATTGCATGTTATTAGTACGTAGATATGATCAACAGTATTAATAATGTAAAACAATTTTTATTAATAACTGAAGGTTTAAAAGAATGAAATCATGGAGAATTTGACGTAAATAATTAAGGGAATTGTGACTTGAGTAGTAATATAGTTTCGGTTACAGACAGAAAAACACACAATCTCCATTATAATAAGATTATTATTATTATTATCAAAATAATGAGATATAGTAACAATAGGCATTTAACCAACCGGGGGCAAAATTTAGTGAATATCAATTATTGTTAGTGAGAATCTACTATTATGTAATAGTTAACGAGCAAGGCTCGTTGACCATTTCAAATAACTTCAATTTATAGGGTGCTCCTAATTCTGACCTTGGGCCAAACTAGGGAAAGAATATAAGTGGGTACCTTATCGGTATGTAAGCGTTAATAAACTGATTTTGAAGGTTTTTACTATTACGAAAGAAGTTCGATCCTCATTAGGTGCCCCATACTTTCGTCTTTGTGCCAGATCTATGAGTAACTTACAGTTAAGTCGTGCAGTAAGCTCTTATTG
>CM042172.1:22451536-22455793 GCA_023376005.1 Doryteuthis pealeii
CAGACGTCAGCCGCCCAGGCATATGTATATGGGTGAGTGGTTTTCCTTTAAGGACACAAAGGATTGGGTAGTAAAGTTTAAGAGAATTGAACGGCCACCATGAAAATAAGCTAGTTAGAGATAATATCTTTAGGTATCTATGTTTTAAGAGAAAAGGCTGTTTTTATGAGAAAATCTCTTTTGAGGAAATTAATGGTCTAAATAGTTGGGACGTTCAGACTGAAAAAAAAGTAATTGCTTTAATTTTAAGGGAAATCGCAGACAAAAAGTCTGAGATTAAAATTAAGTACCGAGGATCTGGGTGGTCGAATCCATGGAGATGTGCAGGGGTGGAATTTACATATATTCGTCCAGCTCCAGCCCTTGAGTTAGTTTCAGACTAGCAGTCGGGTGATAGTGTCGTTTGAGTAGCAGCAGAGATAGAAAATAGCCAGGGAACCACATCAGTGAAGCCAGTAATCGACTTAGAGTTAAAACAACTTTCTTGCTAGCTGACATAGACCTAAGTATACACTACTCCACGACAAACTGCACAGTGTCACAACTTCATCTTCCATCAGCGTCATGTTATCAGACTTTGTGTTTTGTTTTGTTTTGTCTTGTTTAATCCTTGGGAACCTGTGTCTGACTCGTGCCCTTTGAATCGGCAAGCTCAGAATATTACAGCGTTGGGGTCATAGACATTGTGCAACGAAGGTGTAGCGAGTACAGACCGGGTATTATCACAGTTCTGTGAAGGCTTCGAATTATGACACGAAGGCTCACGAATTCGGCAAATAACGATCCCTCGTCTCACGCTCCACGGGGGGTTCGAAACAAGACGGCGACGGCAAAATCCCGCCTGTCGCTGATGTCAAGTCGGTTGGCCCGTTCGCGCACGCCGCCGCGTATTCAACGACGACAAGCCACGCCCAACGGAGACGGCGAACTACCCCGCCGAACGCAACAGCCGCCGCTACTAGCGACAGACGACCGCTTTGGCAGGCTCCAGCGGAACGAAAAGAGACGCCTTTCGTAATACCGTGGCGACACCGGTCGCGGTTCCGGCTTAGAGGCTTTCAGCCGTTATCGCGCGGAGGCAGCTTGGCACCGCCGCTCGTTCGAGCGAGCACGCGAACCGTTGTTCCGATCCCGCGGTTCCTCTCGTACTGGACGGGATAGCCGTGGCCACGGCCGACGTAACATACGTGCCGATCGGTAGGATAAAACTAACCTGTCTCACGACGGTCTAATCGTTCGACAAGAAACACCTGAAGACCACAGGGACATTGGAAGAAACGTCGTGTTCATAGCAATAAAGACAACAGTCTGAAAAATCTAAATTATTCAAATTTCTATGGAAATTTCGGATATAATTGTTTAAATTTTGGAGATGAGGCTTGACGTATATAATTTTGATTATTCGGACTGTTGTCCTCATCTTTATTGCACTGACCCAACTTGGGAAATCATTATGAATCAACAGTCAAACTATTCAACATGATTTCCTAGTTTGGTTCATGTTATATCGTTGAGGTGGTAAAAAGATACACAGAGAATAGTGTGCTTGAGATATATTTCATTCAGTATTTAGTATCTAGGTAGTCTCCAATGCAGTAAAAATCAATGCTTATTTATGCATTTCATTTCAATGCATTTTTATAGTAAAAATCATTTCAATGCATTTTTATAGTAAAATCATTTCCAATGCATTTTATAGTAAAAATCATTTCCAATGCATTTTTATATTAAAAATCATTTCCAATGCATTTTTATAGTAAAAATCATTTCCAATGCTTTTATAGTAAAAATAATTTCCAATGCATTTTTATAGTAAAAATCATTTCCAATGCATTTTTATAATAAAAATCATTTCCAATGCATTTTTATAGTAAAAATCATTTCCAATGCATTTTTATAGTAAAAATCATTGTTCAATGCCTTTTTATAATTAAAAATCATTTTCAGTGCATTTTTATACTTGTTGTATCGTTGAGGTGGTAAAAGATACACAGAGAAATAGTGTGCTTGAGATATATTTCATTCAGCACTTGTATCTGGTGCTAACAGATACTTATTACATAAAACCAAGAAGTAGAACAATTCACAAAGACAAACTTACAAGAATGAGGAGGGTCAAATGTGTGTAATCAAACGCAGTGATTTTCTCCGAATATAATTTTCCCGTTTCTGTCACAGCTACGTCGACTATTATAGGCAATGGACCAGTCCATCCTGTAGGGGTGTTATCTCATCTACAACACTATCTATCTATATGTTGTATTGTCGAGGTGGTAAAAGATACACAGAGAAATAGTGTGATTGATATATATTTTATTCAACACTTGTATCTGGTGCTAACAGATACTTATAACATAAAACAAGAAGTAGTACAATTCACAAAGACAAGCGTACAAGAATGAGGAGGGTCAAATGTGTGTAGTCAAATGCAGTGATTTCGTCCGAATATATTTTTCCCGACTTTATCACTGCTACGTCGACTCTTATAAGGCCATGAGCCAGTCCATCTTGTAGGGGTGTTAACTCCTCTACAACAGTACATTGCAATAAAGATGAGGACAACAGTCCGAAAGATCAAAATTATGAACAAGTTGTGGTTTGTTTTGTAAAAAATGAATAAAAATAATGATTGAAAAAAACATTAATATGACAGATATTTTCGACTTGCACCGGTGTAATACAGGACTTGCTTTCAAAAGGAACGGCATATGATTATATATATATATATATATATATATATTATATATATATATATATATATAGTATTTAATTAGAGAAAGTTTATTAATAGCTAAGTTACATCCTCGCATAAGCAGTAGGTTAGAATTAAACACTGAATATATAATTAGTTAACAAACACATTCCATAAATACATATATATATATAAAATAATTAAATATATATATCTTATTATAATGGAGATTGTGTGTTTTTCTGTCTGTAACCGAAACTATATTACTAATCGAGTCACAATTCCCTTAGTTATTTACATCACATTCTGCATGATTTGATTTTTTATTCAAACCTCAATTATTAATAAAATTGTTTTACATTATTAATACTGTTGACTATATCTACATATTATTAACATGCAATTATATTTATATATACAAAATATAGTGGTTTGCAGTATGAAGGGAAAGGCTAATTTGCATATTGATATTAAAAATTCGATTTTAATAAATATGTGCTCAGTATTATTGATTTCTAATTGTTTGGTTTTATCTTAATGAATATGAGCAAAAATCTCTCCAATAAATCCATTAACAATATTAACAGCAATTCTATTCGTTACTTCCTAAATAGTTAAATTATGAAAATTTAGCAATGAAAGACGGGAGAGAAGAAAAAGCAAGTTTTAGTTGTTCCCCCTCTGTTTCAAATCTTTTTATCGGCATCTTATTTAGTTCCATTATCCTTTCTAAGTTAACATAATATTTTATTTCATTAAAACTTAAATACTTGCACACGGAGGGTGCATATATTTGCTAGTATAAATAAATAAATAAATAAATAAATAAAAGGAATGAAATTGAAATTGATTGAACAACGGATATCACGGCTCTTCCGCGTGGCGTTATAACAACCCACGAGACGCGTGTTTATAACGTCCAAAACAAAAAACACACAAGACCGCGTCCATTTCAAAAACAGTCTCTGAAGATGAAGTTTCTTCGAAATTGATTAGACACTGGACATTATTTTATTTTTTATACGCATTGTAATTGCCTTCTTAATATAAATACATAATATATATATGTGTGTGTGTGATGAATGTTGGGAAAAAAATCTTCGTTGTCTTAGAAGCATGGGAAAATATATTTGAAAAGGGTAGATCAGAATAAAACTAAAGATGATGAATATTGTGTTCTTTCTCTTCTCAAAGCTTTATTTTTTCCTCCCAACATTCATCACATATACCTACAAAGAAACACACGCGAACTCCATAACAACATCATATATATATATATATATATATATATATATTATATATATATATATATATATATATTATATATACATACACACACACACACACACACACACGTTTTAAAAGTATATATATATATACGTTTTAAAATATTCCGCAACTCCTACCATCAGCTCCTCACTTTACCGCACAGATCCCTGTGCTACTCATACGTTGAGTTGGCGAGGGTCGGTATCGAACCAGGAACCTTGTGATTCCTAGTCAAACGCTCTACCGACTGAGCTAAACCGGCCCTTAACTGTATACAATTACTTGTTATCTCTCCT
>CM042172.1:22455893-22458393 GCA_023376005.1 Doryteuthis pealeii
TAAACGCTGGATACCGTTTTATTAATCAAATCCCATGAGGAATTTAATGCGTTGTTCTCAGAACATATTCTGGTTTATGCATATACCATTTTGTTGTGTGGTCAAAATTTAATTTTTTGCATAATTCCCAGTGGATCACCTTCCCAACCCAGTCGTGTTATTATTATTATTATTATTATTATTATTATTATTATTATTATTATTATTATATTACTGCCCGCAGGTTTTTAACTCTAGCGATGCCTGGCGGTCATTCACTGGAGTTTGAGTGACTGCAAGTCTTCTCAAATCCGAGTGATATATATATATATCACCATTTTATGCTGAATTGAAAAAAAGCATTCATTGTGTTTTATCAGGTCTGGTTTTTAAGATGTGCCTAAATACATCACAAGTTTTGCATAATAATAACACTTATTCAAAAGGCTACTTGTCACATTTGTTATACATTTCAAGTAAGAGCTTGTATATCAGAAATTTGATCTGAGTAGGAAAATAAGTATGATTTTTGGATTCAGCGTAAAAACTGCCTTAAAATAAGGTATTATACAAGATGTCAAAAAGTATCGAGATTTTCTGTACTTTTTGACACACCTTGTATTCTTGTGAATATTCTAGTCGATCTTAACAATGCTTTTGTTTGGATAATCCCGGTTCTTTGTCTTATTTCCAATTCCTCCATTCTATTTTCTAAACACTTGGGACAGTTTCAGCTACAGTTGGTACCACGTTTTCCCTCACGTTCCACTTTTTTCTTTTCTCTAGAATATTCTATCATTTTGTTTTCTTTCATTTTCACTGTGATCCGCCCGAACGACAAAATCCACCATATGACAAGTTCTTTTTCTTGGTGCTCTTCCAATATGTGATTCACCGAAGGTTTGTGATCTACTATTGATCTACTATTCATGGCATGTGATCTACTAGGAAAAAAGAAGATAGGGTTAGATTTAGGGTTAGGGTTAGGGTTAAGGGTTAGTTTAATGGGAAAATAATGGGTAGTTAATGGGTTGATCACATATTGGAATATATACAACTCGGTAGATCACATATTGGATCAGAAACCATTCGGTAGATCACATATTGGAAGAGCATCCACATTTTTAAAAACTCCTTTAATCTATTTAACACATAGGTCGGATCTTAATAGGTAATATCACTTCGGCGTCAGAGTAGACTTGGGAGTAACGATGATAAAGTACTCCACACTCCCCTGAGCTCACCACTAGATACAG
Organism: Doryteuthis pealeii; assembly: GCA_023376005.1. Lineage (NCBI taxonomy): Eukaryota > Metazoa > Mollusca > Cephalopoda > Myopsida > Loliginidae > Doryteuthis > Doryteuthis pealeii. The sequence goes on from CM042172.1 coordinate 22,457,129, forward strand.
TTTAACTATGAGACTAAGACTCTCAGTCACGTCTCTCTACCATAAATATTGGAATGTAAACAACTCGGTAGATCACATATTGGATTATAAACCATTCGGTAGATCACATATTGGAAAAGCACCCTTTTTCTTGTTAATTAACACTAGGTCTGGTCTTCTGGCCGGGATTTGGTGATTTGTCTGTATTTCAAGGTACCAAAGAATTTTATTTGCCTCATTCTATGGTCAAAGTTTAGTTCTTGCACAATTACCAATGGATCACTTTCACATCCAGTCATACCATGTCTTGTCCTCATTTTGTGCCTGTGCTAAGGCGATTCAAAAGTTTTGCAATATTTTAGTAACGTGAGGGACACAATTCAAACAGCTTCAGATGCTTTTGCCGGGGTCGTGAAGGTGACGAACTACTACACTGAAATGTGAGATGACGAACTCGCCTGATATGCTCGTCATTTCACATTCCAGTGTAGGAGACGGAAAACGCTGAATTCAAACCCGTTAAACTACGCTTTAAAAATTGACCTTGGGTCACATCCTGCTCGTGCAAAGGGGTTGGTATATATATATATATATATATATATATTATATATATAAAGGGCAGTTGGTGTGTATGGATGGATGGGTGTATATATGTCCAAATGAAACTATGAAATAAAACAATTAACAACAAAGTAAATATAAGTACACATTCACTATCACCAGATCTTGCTTTTTAAGCATCTGATTTATATTTATAATATATTTATACTCTCTCTCTCTCTCTCTCTCTCTCTCTCTCTCTCTCTCTCTCTCTCTCTCTCTCTCTCTCTCTCTCTCTCTCTCTTCATTTAATATTTTTAAATAGGAGACAGTAATTTTTCTTTCAGAGTTTCATTCATTGTTCATTTCTATCTTGGTAAATACAGCTTCAAACTCGGCACTTTTATGACACACCTTGTATTCATTTCTATCTTGGTAAATACAGCTTCGATGGCTAGATAACCAGTGTAGGAGAAGGAAAACTCTGAATTCAAGCCCGTTAAACTCCGCTTTAAAAACTGACCTTGTGTCGTTGTTTTGGGCCAATTCTTTCTTTCTTTCTTTATTTATTTCTTGTTTTTTATTACTTCTCTTTCTTTCATGGTATATTAATCGTATATATCTCTTATTATAATGGAGATTGTGGGTTTGTCTGTCTGTAACCGAAACTATATTACTATACAAGTCACAATTCCCTTAGTTATTTACATCACATTCACCATGATTTTATTTTTATTCAAACCTCA
>CM042172.1:22463393-22475893 GCA_023376005.1 Doryteuthis pealeii
TTTTCTCATTCCTTCTTTTCATTTTCGTTTTCTATTTTTTCATTCTTTTCTTTTTCTTTTTCTTTTTCTTCCTTCTTTTCTTGTTCATTCTTTCTTTTTCTTTTTCTTCTTTGTCTTCTTTTTCATTACTTTCTGATACATTATTTACTTTTTCTTTTTCTTTTTTCTATTTTTTTATTTTTCTTATTCCTTCTTTTCATTTTAGTTTTCTGTTGTTTTTTTTTTTTTCATTCTTTTCTTTTTCTTTTCCTTCTTTTCATTCTTTTCTGATACATTCTTTTCTTTTTCGTTTCTCTTTTTTTTCTTCCTGTTCTGGTACATTCTTAATTTTTTCTTTTCTCTTTGTTCCTTATTTTATTATTCATTCTTTATTTTTATTCTTATTTTTCTCTTTCTTCCTTCCTTTCTTGTTGATTCTTTTCATTTCTTTTCACTCGATTTTTTCTTTTTTCTTTTTCTTATCTTTTTTTCATTTCTTTAAAATAAATAAATAAATAAATTTAAAATAAATTCTTTTTGAAAAAGCTTTTATTGTCTTTAACACTTTTGTTCCCCTCCTTCCTCTTCTTTCTCTTCATCTTTTCTTCGTCACTTTCTTTCTTTCTTCTTCTTCTTCTTCTTCTTCTTCTTCTTCTTCTTCTTCTTCTTTACTTCTTCTTCTTACTCTTTTTTTTTTTTACTCTTTTTTATCATAACTATTTATTCGTTCTCTATCATAGAAATATTTTTCTTTCTTTTTCTTTTTTCTTTCTTCTTTCCTTCTTCTTTCTTTTTGTTTTATTTCATAGTTGTTTTTTCTTTCATTCTCTTCTTTCTTTCTTTTTTTTTTACTCTTTTTATTTTTTTTATCATAACTATTTATTCGTTCTCTATCATTGAAATCTTTCTTCTTTTTTCTTTTTTTTCTTTCTAATTTTTTTTTTTTTTCTTTTTTTTTTTTTTTTTTCTTCTTTTTTTTTTCTTTTCCTTCTTATTATTCTATTTTCATTTCTTTAAATTAAATTTAAACTTTTAAACAAATTTTCGATGGCATTATAAGTTCTTTCATTTTTTTTCCCTGTTTTTGTTTTCCTCCTTTTCTTCGACATTTTTTCTCTTTCTTTCTTCCTTCGTTTTATTATTATTATTATTATTATTTGCGCTTTTTTGAGTTTTCACATCAGTGTTAGCTGATGGTCTTTCACTGGAGTCTGAGTGACAGCAAGTCTCCTCAGGTCTCCAGGACTCTTCTGAGTATTCTGGCAGATTGCAGAATTGCAGTGTTCTGAATGGTTTCAATCCTTCCTCTGATATCCAAACTTTCCAAACCCTTTTCTAATCCTTTTGGGACTGTTCCAAGTGCACCAACTACAATTGGTATAACTTTCACTTTCATATTCCATAGCTTTTTCAGTTCTCTGGCAAGGTCCAGATATTTGTCAATTTTTTCATTTTCCTTTAACTTCACCCTGTGATCCGCTGGCACTGCAAAATCCACCAGTTGACAAGTTCTTTCTTTTTTGTTAATCAACACTAGGTCTGGTCTTCTTGCTGGGATAAGGTGATCCGTTTTAATTTCAAAGTCCCAGATTATTATTATTATTATTATTATTATTATTCCTTTTGAGTTTTTTCACATCAGCGTTAGCTGATGGTATTTCACTGTAGGCCGAGTGACAACAAGTCTCCTCAGGTCTCCAGGATTCTTCTGAATATTTTAGCCGATTAAAAAAAATATCTGGGACTTTGAGATAAAGACAGACCTCCTTTCCCAGCCAGAAGACCAGACATAGTGTTGATTAACAAAACAGAAAAAAAAAAGATTACTTGTCAACTGGTGGACTTTGCGGTTCAAGCAGATCACAGAGTGAAGCTAAAGGAAAATGAAAATATGGATATATACCAGGACCTTCCCTGAGAATTGAAAAGGCTGTTGAATATGAGAGGGAAAATGATACCAATTGTAGTTGGTGCACTTGGAACGATCCCAATAAACCTAGAAAAAAGACTGGAGGATTTGGAAATCAGAGGAAGAATTGAGACCATCTAGATTATTATTATTATTATTATTATTATTATTATTATTATTATTATTATTAATCTATATATCAATACTGGTTTTTCTTAATCTACCGGCGGTTATTATCTTACAACATTAAAAATGACACCGTTTAAATAGTCCAAGATGAAATGCAAAAATATAAATCCTGATTATTTGGTGCTGCTTATCCGTCGAGTTCTTATTTATTTCTGTCATCACAAATAAATAATAGACCATTCCGTTTTTATTAGGAGAAAGAAAGACAGAATAAAAGGGACATGCTATAAGAACTCTTGTCAAGTCAAGAGTAAGGAAAAGAATCCGACAGCATAAGCATAGATAAAAGGATATGAAAACACACAATGCTGTTAAAATGAAAATATTTTATATCATATTCATAGCTAATATTGAACAATATTTCGATTTATAGTAATCATCATCAGAGCATGTTTTTAATCCGGACTCATCGAGAGAGAAGCAGAAAATAATTTTTGAACATCAATGTTCTCGGTTTGAATTCAAATTATTTTCTTCTTCTCTCTTGATGAGTCCGGTTTAAAAACAAACTCTGATGATTGATATATATATATATATATATATATATATATATATATATATATATATATATATATAATCAATGGTAATATTATGGTTTCACACTCATAACTTAAAGTTTCATGGTAATCCAATCATCAGATGAGATCAATGGTTGAGATGTCAAAAACCAGACGTGATGATTGGATTACCATGAAACTGTAAGTTATGAGTGTGAAACCATAATATTACTATTGATTATAAATCTGCTCTGCTTTATTAGCATTGAGCACCTTTTCATGCCAATACTTTTCTCATTTTTTCATTCACTATTCATTATATATATATATATATATATATATATATATATATATATATATATATATATATATATATTGCTTTCACATCTTCTTGTTTGTAGCCAACGAGAACAAGAATGGTTAGGGCGGTCTTAAACAAATCGTGAAAACAACATCCCACAAAAGAACAGTTGTACGGCCACCTGCCCCCATCACATAAACCATCCGAGTAAGGCGAATAAAATATGCTGGACACAGCTGGAGAAGTAAGGACGAACTTATAAGCAACGTTCTACAGTGGAAACCAGCACTTGGGCACGCCAGTGTGGGCCGTCCAGCAAAAACCTACATTGATCAGCTGCGCGATTCTTGTTGCTGCAATGAACAATAGGGACGGATGACGAGAGATTGTCATGGATGCCGGCACAACGTGATGATGATGATGATGATGATGATTAACAACAAAGTAAACAATAACATTTTTTTACAATAAACTATTTAATTATTTTATTTTAATATCTTAATGGTATTTTTAAAAACAATTAGATTAAGAGTTCTTGATGTAGGTGACATTCTCTCTAGCCGAAAGAGAGAGAGAGAGAGAGAGAGAGGGGGGGAAGAGATTCTGCGCTGTCAGTTCGCCTTGATGTGTAGTAACGAGTCGAACTTATCTGACTCAAAGCGTTCAAAATGCCTGGCCTGCGAAATTGTCCCTGGCAGGCAAAGGAATGTGGTACGCCATTATGCCCACTCTGAGTAAGAGGTGTCGAGAGGTTGGAGGGGCAGAATGGATTTTTTGCGGGGAGTTGTGGGTGACTTCCGATAGTGCTGTAGGGACCTGAACTCTCCTGTGCGTTTTGGGGACAGGAAGCAAGAGGAGTTAGTGTCCCTTGTAAGGTGCGAGGGAGAAATAAAAATGTCTTCTTGGTTTTTGGTATGAACGTGCAAGCCTCATAGAAACGAGTTCTTGTCTCAGCCCCTTGTGACTGAAGGAACTTTTCCCTCAGTGAGAGAGTAACAACTGAACTGTGAGTACTGTCTCTAAGTACTTGTTGTATTGACTGTTGTTGTTTTATGTTAATAAATAAGGTTAAAAGTACACGTGCTTTCCCTTTTGTCATTACATTCTGTGAGCTTAAAAAAGAAGAGAAAGAGAAAGAGAAAGAGAAAGATTAGCTGGTAGACAAGTTTCAGTCTTATTTAAAACTTACAATTTTCATCATGATAATGATGATGTTGATAATGATGATGATGATGATTCTAAAAAGTCCTACTGAAGTATCGTGATTAATATTTTACAATGACACTTTATAAAGGTATAAGAACATAAGGTAGGGTTCTTATAATACGTTAGAAGGCTCAGAGTAGGTACATGTATGTACATAAAATAACCAGACAAAGAAGTAAAAACATAACAATACAGACTTTATTGTCTTTAGAATACAATTCTATATTTTTAAATAAATACACGTACACATTTCTTTTCCCAAACTTAAGGAAAAGTGATTAAAGCAAACACACGAACACAAATCCTTTTCCTAAATTTAAGGAAAAGTGATTAAAACAAATGTTTACTCAAAGATCAAAATCGATTGGCTAGGTTAGTATTGTTTACTACTACATACGCGCGTTTGCGCCAAAAAGTTAATTACTTTTTGATCTGACTGGATATCATAAATATACAGAGAAATCAACAAACACACAAAGACTTCATCTCACGTTCAAACCGAACACATCTGACGACCACAAGCTAACACACAGATCTCGTTTCGCTGCCAGATAGAACAACGACCAAGAAACAGGTGTTCGAACGAACGATTCCACTGCCTCAACACAATTACTACTACTACCATTATTCTTACCACTTCGTTCTACCTACATCAAGAATCCGTTTCAGCAGGTCATATATACAAACTTGATTCTCATTTCTGTCCACATCTAAACGAACTTTTCCAAACTTAACATACGAACTTTTACATTTTACATTATACATATCATATCTACACTATTCCTTTTGAACATTTCACACATTATTGCAAATTTATTCTCTGAATAAATTTATTTGTTATTTTATAATTATATGCATTTGTTTTATCATTTCTCCGTATTCTCTACCTAAACTGTGTCATATTTTTATTCGTCATTCCTAATATTATTGGACACACATCTCATAACCCTCTACATGTCTGAGCACGCGGACGAATGAACAAATACAATGACATACAAAAGAAGATACAGAAACAGATAATACTAAGTCCGAAAGAAGTAAGAAAGAGTCCATGAAGTCACTTGCAAATAGTCCCACTAAGCGTCTAGCCCATGTTTAGTGATCACTAGACCAAGAGAAAGTGACCAAGAGAAAGAGAATGAGAATTTCCGAGCGTTTCAATACGCAGCCTCCTATTGGCGAAAACCTGGCAGCAAAGAAAGATAACTCTTTTGGACACATGTCTATCCCAGCAGGGGCAGACAATCGCTACAAAGGTATGTAATTAGATATCCCTAACCGTCGTACCACGCCAGTCGTCCCAATTAATCTTAATTTGGCACAAAGCCTGAAGTATGAGCACCCAGTGAGAAACTAGCTCACTAACAATAGTTTCTTAGTTGAGCTCACTAATCATCAAAGTACGCCAGTCATCAAAAGTAATTTAACTTAGTTTGGTACATGGCCTGGAGTATGGAGCAGACAGGGGGAATCACCACCTTTAAAAAATTATGCAGGTTAAATTTGAAAGAAAATTGAACCACAAGGTTTCGGGTTCGATTCCGGTCCACGCCAACTCAGCATATGATTAGCACAGCTTAGGTAATCTGATCTGTGTGATGAAGAGGGGGAGCTGACAGTAGGTGTAGCGTGTCACCTCAGCACAATCTCCCTGGTCTAGCGCAAGCGAAAAGAAGATAGACTCCCTCGATGCCCGGCTGATACCGACAATTGGCCTCTCCACCAACTTTTAACTTTTCAGTGAGCGAGGAGAATGAGGGGGTCCTCGTTCTCCTCTCTCATTGAAACATCTTTTCTTTCCTCAGCCAATCAGTATTCAGCGTCTAGGTCAGAGAAAGGTGAACTACTGTCAATAATTTTTTCTAACGGTTAATGGTATATTTCCATTTACCATACCGTTATACGGTTTCTGTTATATAATTCGCGGGTTGCCTACAAGTATAGTTAGATTTAAATAACGGTATGGTAAATGGAAATATACCATTAACCTATAGAAGTTATCCCCCAGATATCATAGAAACAATAAAATTTTCACCGTCGCAGTGGGATTCTAACTACCGTCGAGTTAGCAGACAAGAACAACATGCAAGCTGTAACTTAAATACAGTCCTTGCATGCTGCTGGCATAGTGCAAACTGATGGCTGAAGAGTGGGTACTTATCCATATCTTTACTCACCCTGAAAACCATCAGCCAATCAAAATCCAGGAAGTGAACTTGCCAGAGTTCATAATGGAATAACCCAAAGCTGTATATAAACCACCTACCAACACTCTAGAGTTAGTTTTGCATTCATCTTGTAACAGAGCTGAATACTTGACACAAAATCCAACATAACCGTTAGAAAAATCTATTGACAGTAGTTTCTCTTTCTCTGACCTAGACGCTGAATACTGATTGGCTGAAGGTGAACGTGAGAAGGGGGCTGACTGAGAGTTAGATTTTAGCCGTTAGTCAAAGGGAGCAGACGCGAGGTCCTCTGCTCCCAATATGCCATCTTCTCACTGCGTCGGCATTGAATTCATTGTTTATTTTTATTGAAATTAAATTAGCCAGTCCTGTTTATGAATATTAGCTTAACACATGAGTAAAGTTTCATCATGATCGGGTCACTGATGTAGGCGATTACTGGTTATACACAGACAGACAGAAATTGCCATTTATGTCCGAGTGGGAGTCAAAAAGTAATGCCATTTTCTTTATTTCATATGAACATTTTTTTTAAACACTGAGGCCTTCATTGAGACCCTAATTAGGCTCAGAGCAAGAATCCGACGAGTAAGACCCAATTTGCCAATTGACAATGTCTTCCTTCTGCATGACAATGCTCGACCACACACAAGCATCACAGAGCAAAGGTAGAAAATCGCCCCATTCGGTGGGACAACTTTACTGCTCACCAGATTTAGCGTCATCAGACTATCATCTCTTCAGCCCCATGGAAGATGGTTTGAGAGGCAAACATTATTCCAGGGACGAGTAAGTGAAATCTGTAGTGAAGAAGTGGCTCAAAGAACAGTCAACATAATTTTACGGGACAGGGATGCATGCTCTCATTCGAAGGTGGAACATTGCTATTGTGAGAAACAGTGACTATGTGGAGAAGTGGGGATGTGATCCACAGAGGACCAGTTTCATTTGGATGTATGATACATGTTCTGGTGTTGGTAATTATACCTGTCCTAAACAAAATGGCATTACCTTTTGACTCACCTATGTGGAGAAGTTAGGATGTGATCCACAGAGGACCAGCTTCATTTGGATGTATGATACATGTTCCTGTGTTCGTAATTATACCTGTCCTAAACAAAATGGCATTACTTTTTGAATCACCTGTGTAGAGAAGTATGGATGTGATCCACAGAGGACCAGCTTCATTTGGATGTATAATACATGTTCCTGTGTTGGTAATTATACCTGTCCTAAACAAAATGGCATTACTTTTTTAATCACCTATGTAGAGAAGTATGGATGTGATTCACAGAGGACCAGCTTCATTTGGATGTATGATATATGTTCCTGTGTTGGTAATTATACCTGTCCTAAACAAAATGGCATTACTTTTTGAATCACCTATGTAGAGAAGTAGGGATGTGATCCACAGAGGACCAGCTTCATTTGGATGTATGATACATGTTCCTGTGTTGGTAATTATATCTGTCCTAAACAAAATGGTATTACTTTTTTACTCTCCTATGTGCAGAAGTAAGGATGTGATCCATAGAGGACCAGCTTCATTTTGATGTATGATACATGTTCCTGTGTTGGTAATTATACCTGTCCTAAACAAAATGGCATTACTTTTTGACTCACCTATGTGGAGAAGTATGGATGTGATCCACAGAGGACCAGCTTCATTTTGATGTACGATACAATGTTCCTGTGTTGGTAATTATATATGTCCTAAACAAAATGGCATTACCTTTTGACTCACCTATGTGGAGAAGTATGGATGTGATCCACAGAGGACCAGCTTCATTTGGATGTAATATATATGTTCCTGTGTTGGTAATTATACCTGTCCTAAACAAAATGGCATTACTTTTTTGAATCACCTATGTAGAGAAGTATGGATGTGATCCACAGAGGACCAGCTTCATTTGGATGTTATATATATGTTCCTGTGTTGGTAATTATACCTGTCCTAAACAAAATGGCATTACTTTTTGAATCACCTATGTAGAGAAGTATGGATGTGATCCACAGAGGACCAGCTTCATTTTGATGTATGATACATGTTCCTGTGTTGGTAATTATACCTGTCCTAAACAAAATGGCATTACTTTTTGACTCTCCCTCGTAGTAAATTTTTCTACCTGGACATTTTTCTGTCCTTTTTCTTTATTTCTTTCCTTCCTTCCTTCCTTTTTCTTTCTTTCTTATCTTCTTGTTTATCGTCTATTTCTTCACCATATTTCTTTCTTTCTTTCTTTCTTTTATTTCATTTCATTTCCTTCCATTCTTTTCCTATCTACATTTTCTAATCTTCCCTGTTCTCGTTTCTTTTTCCCATAATTCGTCCCCGAGCGACATCGAAATAAAAATACAAATCGTAAAAACATCATTTTTTCAACAAAACAGACGACAATCATTTCTCATCAACTCTTCTGTATTTCACTGAGCATCATGACGCTGTCTGATTGATTTAGGGCGAGAACACAAAAAAGAACACAAAAAAGAACATAAAAATAATAATAATAATCTGAGAAATCTTAAGAAACAATAATATAATATAACAAAAAAGTAATGTGTTATTTCGCATACAACCAGGAGAAGTTAATCGGCCATTTTGTTTGTTGAACTGTGAAATAACAAAACGCTGATTTTTTTTTAATATCGTTCCCATGACAATGAGTTAGAGAAGAGGACAATGTTGATCGAAGTGACCACAAAAATAATGACTAGACGACTCGTAAATCCACTGGGTTCCGGTTGTAAACAATGGTACATGATGATATTGACGCTTTTATTTTGGAAAGGGGAGATAACTCTTATTGGCATTTCAGTGTTATTTGTATATCAATACAGGTGTTCCTTAATTCTAAGATCGTTATCATCTTGCAACATCCTCTGGGTTAAAAATGAGATCGTCCAAATCGTCCATGATGAAATGCAAAAATGTAAATACTGATTATTTGGTGTTGCTTATCCGCTGGATTCTTATTTCTTATGAATGTCGACACCTCAGTTAAATAATGGACCTTCCATTTTTATTCAATTTTTTTTTCAGACTCACTTTTTAAACCCATTTGTAAACTAGTGTTTTTTTTTTGTTTGTTTGTTTGTTTTTTTTGTTTTTTGTTTTGTTTTTTTTGTTTGTTTGTTTTTTTTTTGGGGGGGTATTTAACCCATAGATGGAACCCTAACAGTCTAGACAATGAATCAATTTCAAATTCAATATAGGACGGATTTTTGGTGTCTGTAAAGTCAATGACATGCTTAAGCTAGTCTGTCTATGAATAACTTTTTTTTTCTCTGAATGTTTGAGATGAGGCTTGATGATTAGTATTATCTGCGTTATTCGGACTATTGTCCTCATCTTCATTGTTATCTGTACAACGTTTCGGCCGATATGCCCTCCAGCCTTCTTCAGGTATTTCTTGTTGGACTCGGGAACCTTCTAGTGGATAAGGTAGTTGGGTCAGGACAGTTCTAAGTGACAGTTATCTCTTCAGAAGGTTCCCGAGTCCAAGAAGGTTCCCGAGTCCGACAAGAAATACCTGAAGAAGGCTGGGGGGCATATCGGCCGAAACGTTGTACAGATAACAATGAAGATGAGGACAATAGTCCGAATAACGCAGATAATACGTGCTAGAAGACGGTGACTGATAGCCTTAGTTTCCTAAGACACTAAGACCATATATATATATATATATATATATATATATATTATATATATATATATATATATATATATATATATATAAATGGAAATTAATCCGACAGAATGAATTTAACATTTTGAAAAAACAATTAGTAATTATTATCTGCCGACAGAATCTGTTTCGACGCCTTAGTAGAAGGGTCATCATCAACGAGCAAAAAATATATGAAAGAAAGAAGGGATAAAAAACCGTTGGAAGAGAATAGGGGGTACAAACACACGCTGGAATGCTTGAATTTTTTTAAAAGCGCATACTGTTTCAAAAATAAAATAAATTTTATTTTTAAAAATCAGAAGCATTTTTAATCCAAAAATAAACTCAAAAAGAGTTTGGTGTAAATATATAAAAAAGTGTAAGAGATTATCAAAAATGTTCAAAATATAATCCAGCATTAAGTTGTTTACAAATCCACAGCACAATTGAAAGGAGATGTTAAGTTTATATATTTACACCAAACTCTTTTTGAGTTTATTTTTGAATTAAAAATGCTTCTGATTTTTTAAAAGAAAATTTATTTTATTTTTGAAACAGTATGCGCATTTTAAAAAATTCAAGCATTCCAGCGTGTGTTTGTACCCCCTATTCTCTTCCAACGGTTTTTTTTATCCCTTCTTCCTTTCATAAATTTTTTTTGCTCGTTGATGATGACCCTTCTACTAAGGCGTCGAAACAGATTCTGTCAGCAGATAATAATTACTAATTGTTTTTTCAAAATGTTAAATTCATATATATATATATATATATATATATATATATATATATATATTATTGTTGTTGTTATTATCATTTACTTCTTTTGAGTTTTCACATCAGCATTAGCTGATGGTCTTTCACTGGAGTCTGAGTGACAGCAAGTCTACTCAGGTCTTCAGGACTCTTCGGAGTATTCTGGCAGATTGCAGCAGTGCAGTGTTCTGGATTGTATCAATCCTTCCTTTGATTTCCAAATTTTCCAAACCCTTTTCCAATCCCTTTGGGACCGTTCCAAGTGCACCAATTACAATTGGTATCACTTTGACTTTTATATTCCATAACTTTTTCAGTTCTCTGGCAAGGTCGAGGTATTTGTCCATTTTTTCATTTTCCTTTAGCTTCTCCCTGTGATCTGCTGGAACTGCAAAATCCACCAGTTGACAAGTTCTTTCTTTTTTGTTAATCAACACTAGATCTGGTCTTTTTGCTGGGATAAGGTGATCCGTTTTTATTTATTATTATTATTATTATTATTATTATTATTATTATTATTATTATTATTATTGAGATTCTGTGTCTGTCTGTCTGTAACCGAATATTACGTCATCGCATAGTTTATGAATGGGTATTCAATTAAGAGTCGAAATCATTAATTATGATATATCGGACTGTTGTCCTCATCTTTATTGTGTATAAACACAACGTTCATGCCACTGTAATCTCGGACTGTTTTAGGTGATTTTTTATTCATTATTTTAATTACCTTAAAATAAGTCATTCATAGGTGATCATCTGAGGATGAAGTAATTAAAATAACTAGCTAATATATGCACCTTCCGGGTGCAAATATTTATGTTTTAATGTAATAAAATATATTAAAGTAGAAAGGCTAATGAAACTAAATAAGAATTACTTATAGAAAGATTTAACAGATGGGGGGTATAATCGAAAAATAGAACACCTGAAACTTACTTTTCCATCACTCCCGTCTTTCATTGCTAATATTTTTTCTTGTTAATGGATTTCTTTTAAGATCCATCTCCGAGATTTTTGTTCATATTCATTAAGATAAAAACAAACAATTAGAAATCAATAATACTAAGCCCATATTTATTAAAATAATTTTTTTATATCAATATGCTAATTAGCCTCCTCGTTAACATTGTAAATAGCAATTTTGTTGTATATATAAATACAATTGCATGTCATCAGTGTGTAAATAAGCCCAACGGTATTAATAATGTAAAACATTTTTTGATAATTGAGGTTTAAATAAAAACAAGATCATGGAGAATGTGGCGTAAATAATTAAGGGAATTGTGACTTGAGCAATAACATAGTTTCGGTTACAGACAGAAAAACACATAATCTATCTTATAATGTGTTAGCATCCTCCCGTCTGCTAAAGGCGATGGCTTAGTGTCCAATTTTTTGTTTACCTTAACTGCATCTGCGTGAGTGGCTGAAAAGGCCAATTCTTGAATGGCAATCTCTGGTGCAGTGACTGCATACAAACAGTGATGCTTGCTGTGGTTGGTGTTGTCCTCCTTCTTTCTGGCTCTCTTTGCTGTGGCGGCTTCTTACCTCCCTTTTCACTCCTTTTCGCAACCTGTCTGCCAACAGACCGCTTGGATTTCTGTGTCAAAACACCTAAAAGAGAGCCCGATGGTACAGTGGCTAGAACGTTGGGGTTATACACAATAAAGATGAGGATAACAGTTTGATATATCATAATTATTCAACGATAACAACGTTGTGTATTTGTTAGAGCATTTGGGTTTATACTCAATAAAGATGAGGACATCAGTCCGAGATATCATAATTATTCAACGTTGTGTATTT
>CM042172.1:22480893-22520893 GCA_023376005.1 Doryteuthis pealeii
CGTGTCACCCGTCCCTATATTCCATCACTCTCGGTCCCGTCATGTTTGATTTAGAAAAAAAAACAATTGTTTGGGGTGAACTTATGTTTATCCGATACTGTAATTATTACTTACTAGATTTTATCTAACAATAGCAGAACCTGTGGATATACCACAGTATGGCAATTTAATTATTACGGTTGATATGTTTATTCAAGAGCTATTACTAAATAGTTTAATATGTAAAAATCACAATAATCTTAATTTAATTCTCTCTCACTCTTTTTTCCTTCTTGACACCTTTTTGTTATGTTCGAATGTAACAGATTAGCGTTATCGCTTCCGCGCGCTCACCGCCCCTCTCCATCTTCTCCTGAGCAGAAGTGACGATACTCAAAAGCAATAAGAATTCGACGGATAAGCAGGATTTACATTTTTAATCCAGTTTCAATATTATATCTGGTCTAAAACTTGTTTTGGTTGGAGATCTTATTCGTTAGTCTACTCTTGTATATGTGCATTATGTGGGCATCTGTGTTTAGTCATCACCAGAATATTTTCGCAAGCCTTTGATAGTGAGCTCAGACCTGATTGACTGCTCTGCTGCCGTAGCCATCTTGGTTAAACTTGCAAATCGGCCTCAAAATTAAAACGGAAACTTATTTGGTGATTCATGACAGTTTAACTAGTGTAAGAATGAACATTTTTGCGAATTGGGTTTTAAGGGTTTGGGATTAAAGTTGTTTTTAATTACGTATTGCTAAAAAAAACTACAACAAAAACCCAAATTACTATATATTTAATTAACTATTGAAATTAATTATTGAACCCAACGGTAGACACATTAGTCTCAGTTGTTTGTGTATTAGTATTGCAATGTATAATTTCAATTGAAGCTTAGTTTAAACAAATTATTTTTCAACAATAAATGTATAGAAATTTAGGACTTTTCTTGTTGATTTTTAAGCAATACGTAATTAAAAACAACCTTAATCCCCAAACCCCTAAACCCAATTCGCAAGAATGTTCATTCATACACTGTAGTTAAACTGTCATGGATCACCAAATAAGTTTCCGTTTTAATTTTGAGGCCGATTTGCAAGTTTAACCGCCATCTTACTTATTAAAGCGTAGTAAATACCTACACGTTTATACTCACGTATAATCTGTATTTATGCGAGCGTCTGGGGCGGTGGGGGAGAAGTTGGGCGCCGGTGTTTTTATTTTACACACTAAAGGACGCCGTCCGGGTTTGCAAAAATTTTCTTGGCACGTCCCCGCTACAATCATGCCACCGACCATGAGGCACTTATGGAACCACGTGTCCCGCGCATAACAGCTGATTGGGCCGGGGTTCCCGCCTGATTAAGGTCCAGTTGTCAAGTAATCGAATGCGCAACACTGACATACCGCTCCTAACAAACCAACCATCCGCCCGCCCGTTCGCCATCAGAACAATCAGAAGCAACCTCACCCACCCCAGCAACCTCACCCACCCACCAGCCTCATTTTTCTCACCATTAAATTGTGGTTGTCGGTGATTAGCGCTTGCAGTGGTTGATTGGAGTACTTTGCAGTGACTGCTCAGTCGAACATACCTAGCCAACTCCGTGACTGTTTCGCTTTGTCCGCCCAAATATTTATTCATGGTCTCGTTTAATTTTGTCTTCGTTAAATCGACGCCATTTTGGAAATGGCGGCTTTGGCGTTTGTGTGACGTGGCATTTCAAATAACATTAAGGTATTTTATGGTTATTACTGTACTTATCATAATGGCGTTTTATTATTGGTTTACTTTTGTGTTTATCTTTCAATAGCCATTTTATCAACGAAATACTTTGTCTCGTGTTTATAACTGCTCTATTCATAATATCTAAATTGCGACTAACAAGACAGTTTCTGTATATTTAACATAGTAAAATAACGTATATACAAAGTGTCTACAAAATATATAGACAGTTTTAAAAATTCATTACACACAAAAAAAAATGAAAGAAAATTATATTTATACACAGGGTGGCCAAGATGTCACTGAAGGAACATATATCATATATTTTTGATTATAGAATTACGTAAGGAAATACGATAGGAAATCCATTACACAATATACAAAGTTTGCCATAAGGTCATGGGCGTAAGATAGGAAATAGACTCGTCGAGACGTGTTCAAATTTTGGACGATGCTCTTTGCATTTCCCATATCAAATTTGCATTTGAATTTTTTTTTAAATTCAAAAATATAATCGAATACATAAAGAGCGTCCGCAATAATCAACCGACGTAATTTGCGGTCCATAAACTTAACAACACAAAATCTCTTCAAATAAACACCTGGTGCAGCCTGACGATGGTGAAACCTGGGTAGTTGCTTATGAAAAACTTTTATATTTAAAAAATTCAACAAATAAATAAAGCTCCTACAAATTTGTGGTTGAGCACTGTGATTTCTTTGTTTCATCCCAAAACAAATTTTTAAATATCTATCTATCTATCTATCTATCTATCTATATATATATATATATATATATATATATATATATAGTGGTCAAGAAGTCACTGAGGGAACAGATATCATATATTTTTGATTATAGAATTACGTAAGATAGGAAATCCATTACACAAAAAATATAGTTTGCCATAAGGTCATGGGCGTAAGAATAGGGAATAGACACATCGAGACGAGTTCAAATTTTGGGCGATGCTATTTGCATTTCCCATAGCGCTAATTTGTGACTGCTGCTGACATCAAACACACCAGAACTTTTCCCCCTAACTGACTCAATAACCTAGGTCACTCAACTCTCTCCTCCTCATCTGCTGCTGACATCAAACACACCAGAACTTTCCCCCTAACTGACTCAATAACCTAGGTCACTCAACTCTCTCCTCCTCATCTGCTGCTGACATCAAACACACCAGAACTTTACCCCACCCCCTTCCTTAACCCACCCCTATGCCCATCCACTCCCATCATTTCTCCACTTCCTGTATAACTACCCTCACTTCATTCATGTCTACCCCTATCCCCCCTCCCTTCACTTCCGTCACTTATACTCGCACGTAATTTTGCTTTCAATAAAAATCATTTGACCGATGATGTCCGTATAAATCGGACGAAACGTTTCAACTCTCTGATTTGTTTTGAGTTTTCATTTCTTGTTCACCATCCTTCTACCTACCTCATATATATATTATATATATATATATATATATATATATATATATATATATATATATATAAATAATAATATATATATATATATATATATATATATATATATATATATATATACATATATATATATATTAAAGTGGAGTATTACATGTCATGGACTGCTCAACCAGCTGGGTCTTATCCTTGGGCATCACGGCCAATAGGTGGTCCCATTAGGGGAGTTTTATCCCTCTGCAGAGGTGCAGTCGGTATATTCTAACGACCCAGCCGACTGGGCGAGCGAGAGACTGATAGTCACTAATTTTATATATATTGTTTAAGTGCTTCGATATTTTGGCTCTATCACCGATACTAAATTAGGATAGCGTAGACACAGTCAACAGCGCTTGGCAAATATTAGTTCGAGGATTGCATGCACACACACACACACACACGCACACACACACACACACACACGTATATATATATATATATATATATATATATATATATATATATGTGTGTGTGTGTGTGTGTGTGTGTGTGTGTGAGAATGGAAAATGAATCCGACAATATGAGGAAAAAAATGAGTAAAGAAAAGAAATGTAGATGGATAAAAATGAATTTTATCGATATCACTTTTAATCGATATCACTTACACATGCGTTTCGGTCTGTTTATCAAAATGTATACGGATTTACGTTATTATTATTGTTAAAATAATCAGATGGAGTTGAAATGATGATAATAATAATAATAGGAAAAATGCATAAAATGTTCCGTACACAGATTTTGCCGACCTTCATCAGAGTAGTATTTTTATTTTTTTATTTTTTATTTTTTTTATTTATTTATTTTTTTTTTACAAATACTACTCTGATGAAGGTCGGCAAAATCTGTGTACGGAACATTTTTTGACACCCTGTATTAATACTCGTGTTCCTTAAAAGTACGACCGTTATCATCTTGCAATACTCCCAGGTTAAAAATGAGTCCGTCCAAGTCGTCCAAGATGAAATGCAAAAATGTAAATCTTGATTATCTGGTGTTGCTTATCTTATGAAAAGATGAAACGAAGAAAGAAAGAAAATGGTATCTATATTTTAGTACTCGTGTTCCTTAAAAGTACGACCGGTATCATCTTGAAATACCCTTTGGTTAAAGATAAGTCCGTCCAAGTCGTCCAAGATGAAACGCAAAATGTAAATCTTGATCATCTAAATAATGAGCCATTCCGTTTTTAATTATAAAGAAAAAGGGAAGAAAACGGACATGCTACTCAGAAAAATACAATTAGAAAGAAAGAAAGAAAAAGTAGGAGAAAAATACAGAGAAAGAAGAGGGGGAGAGAGAGAGGGGGTGCGCGAAGCGAAAACGTTAATTTGTTTCAATCGAACATAATGAAAAGATAAAACGAAGAAAGAAAGAAAATGGTATCTATATATTAATACTCGTGTTCCTTAAAAGTACGACCGTTATTATCTTGCAACACCCTTTGGTTAAAAATGAGTCCGTCCAAGTCGGCTAAGATGAAATGCAAAAATGTAAATCTTGATTATCTGGTGTTGCTTATCTTATGAAATGATGAAACGAAGAAAGAAAGAAAATGGTATCTATATATTAAAACTCGTGTTCCTTAAAAGTACGACCGTTATCATCTTGCAACACCCCCAGGTTAAAAATGAGTCCGTCCAAATCGTCCAGAAAGAAAGAAAGACAATGCTATTTACGATATTGGCTCTCATGATTCCCTTTTTTTGAAAGATTACGGCCAACGCTAGTGTGTTGCATACCCTTCTTTCTTTACTTACTTCTTACTTCTTCTGGCGTCTTTGACATCTTAAGTTCTTCTGGCGTCTCTTCTATCGTCTGGACTTCTCTTGGGGACTTCGTGTCTGGTCTTTCATTGGGGATTTATCTTTATCAGAAGCCCTGTGTCATTGGTAGTTTTTAGATAATAACCCAAGACTTCGATTTACTTAGATCACATTTTATTTCGAAATCCCCACCTGACTACCTGCGCAGATCGAGTCGGAGCGTGTATAACACGACTCACCACCGTCGTGGTTTTGGGCCGACTGACTAAAATCTAATCTAAACCGGAAGAGGGTCTCCTCCACCGATTCTCACGGTATCCAGCGGAAAGGATCAGGATGAGGTCAAGCCTTGTCACTCATCCTTCAAGGCCGTGGGCTGTAACTTATAACAGCCATTTTGATTTCTACACTACTGTACATAAATATTAAGAATCTAATAATTATGTAACAGGTGTCTCCGTGTTTATGCGTTCACAACAGAACGTCGCTTATGAGTTCGTCCTCATTTCTCCAGAAATAATGTGTGCACAAGGTGTCTACAAAAGGTAAAGAAAAGTTTCAAAAATTCATTACAAAAAAGAAGAAAGGAAATGCGATTTACGATATTGGCTCAAACGATTCCCAGTTTTTTTTAAGATTACGACCAATATTGGTGTTTCCATGTGTATTAGTCCACAGCGGAACGTCACTTATGAGTTCGTCCTTACTTTTCCATAAGTAACGTATATACAAGGTATCTACAAAAGGCATAGACGGTCTCAAAAATTCATTATAACCCACCACAAATAGAAAGAAAGAAAGAAAGAAAGAAAAAGGAAAGAAAGAAAGAAAAAGGAAAAGAAAGAAAGAGAGAAGGAAAGAAAGAAGAGAGGAAGAAAGAAAGAAAAAAAGAAAGAGGAAAAGAAAAAAGAAAGAAAGAAAGAAGAGAGAAAGAAAGAGAAAGAAAGAAAGAAAGAAAGAAAGAGGAAAAGAAAGAAAGAAAGAGAGAAAGAGAGAAAGAAAGAAAGAAAGAGGAAAAGAAAGAAAGAAAGAAAGATTACAGTCAATACTGTCAATATGTTGCAATTGCTTTTCCTGGATGCTGCAATTAGTCTTTCCTTACTGTTCTTAGTGTATCTACACAATCTTCAATGTTGGCAAGACCCCTTCCCCCACTTCTTTCCTTGGCACATAGTGTCTGTCTGTATCGTCTCTCGGGTGGAATGCCTTGTGCATGGTCATCAGTTTTATTATTATTATTATTATTATTATTATTATTATTATTATTATTATTATTATTCCTTTTGAGTTTTCACATCAGTGTTAGCTGATGGTCTTTCACTTGAGTCTGAGTGACGGCAAGACTCCTCAGGTCTCCAGGACTCTTCTGAGTATTCTGGCAGATTGCAGTAGTGCAGTGTTCTGGATGGTCTCAATCTTTCCTCTGATGTCCAGATTTTCCCATCCCTTTAGGATCGTTCCAAGTGCACCAACTACAACTGGTATCACTTTGACTTTCATATTCCATAACTTTTTCAGTTCTCTGGCAAGGTCCAAGTATTTGTCCATTTTTTCATTTTCCTTTAGCTTCACTCTGTGATCTGCTGGAACTGCAAAATCCACCAGTTGACAAGTTCTTTCTTTTTTGTTAATCAGCACTAGGTCTGGTCTTCTTGCTTGGATAAGGTGATCCGTTTTTATTTCAAATTCACAGAGAATTTTATGCGTTTCGTTCTCAAGAACAGATTCTGGTTTATGCATATACCATTTTATTGTATGGTCATATTTTAATTTTTTGCATAATTCCCAGTGGATCACCTTCCCAACCCAGTCGTGTCTAGTTTTGTACTCCCGTTGTGCTAGTTTGCTACATTCGCAGAGTATATGGTTAACAGTCTCATCTCTATTACCGCATAGTCTACATTTTCTATTCTGTTGGGTCTTATCAATTTTCGCTTTGATGTAGTTTGTCCTTATGGCATTATTTTGTGCAGCAATTATAAGTGATTCTGTTTTTCTTTTGAGGTTTCCCTTTCTTAACCATGTCCAAGTCTTTCCATGTGCAACCTCATCTATTTGTCGTTTGAAGCGTCCATATAATTGTTTTTCTTCCCATTTTTGTTTTCTAGTCTTTGTTGTTTTTCTGTTTGTCCATCTGCCGTTTCTACTATTGTTGGCCGCCATAAGTAATTTGTCTTTGCTCTTCCTTGTGTAATCTTCAAGTTGTTGGATTGTGGTTTCTACGCATTCCTCTATGTTGGCAAGACCTCTTCCCCCTTCCATTCTTGACACATACAATCTATCTCTATCATCTCTAGGGTGGAGAGCCTTGTGCATGGTCATTAATTATTATTATTATTACTAGCAAATATATGCACCCTTCGGGTACAAGTATTTATATTTCGATATAATAAAATATCATATTAAATTAGAAAGGCTAATGAAACTGACTAAGAATGCAGATAAAAAGATCTGCAACAGAGGGGGTATAATCGAAAAATAGAACAACTTTGAAACTAACTATTCCATCATTTTCCATTACTCCCCTGTTTCATTGGTAAATTTTCCTAATTTAACTATTTAGTTAAAATAGGAAGTAAAGGATAATATTACAGTTATTTCTTCTTGTAAAATAAATTTCCTTTAAGATTTATCCACGAGATTTTTGTTTATATTTCTTAAGATAAAACCAAACAATTAGAAATCAATAATACCAAGCACATATTTATTAAAATAAAATTTTAAATATCAATATGCAAATTAGCCTTCTCGTTCAAACTGTAAATCGCTATTTTGTTGTATATATAAATACAATTGCATGTTATTAGTACGTAGATATGATCAACAGTATTAATAATGTAAAACAATTTTTATTAATAACTGAAGGTTTAAAAGAATGAATTCATGGAGAATTTGACGTAAATAATTAAGGGAATTGTGACTTGAGTAGTAATATAGTTTCGGTTACAGACAGAAAAACACACAATCTCCATTATAATAAGATTATTATTATTATTATTATCAAAATAATGAGATATAGTAACAATAGGCATTTAACCAACCGGGGGCAAAATTTAGTGAATATCAATTATTGTTAGTGAGAATCTACTATGATGTAATAGTTAACGAGCAATTATAGGGTGCTCCTAATTCTGACCTTGGGCCAAACTAGGGAAAGAATATAAGTGGGTACCTTATCGGTATGTAAGCGTTAATAAACTGATTTTGAAGGTTTTTACTATTACGAAAGAAGTTCGATCCTCATTAGGTGCCCCATACTTTCGTCTTTGTGCCAGATCTATGAGTAACTTACAGTTAAGTCGTGCAGTAAGCTCTTATTGCCATTAAACCCAAGTCTACTCTCACCTGGAGTAATGGTACCTGTTAAGTTCGAATAGATTTGTTTAAACATTAAATTATTAAGAAACCACCAAACAAAAATATATAAGAAAACATACAATGCACGCGATTCCTTAACTTCTGGCATAAGATAACGCAAGACGGCTTGAGATGCCATTTAAACCAATTCGTCAATTAAGGTGCAAAATGAAAAAAATAAGAAACTACATCTCGAAAAGTTGTTGATGGGGGTCATTCTCCGGCACGTGTGTTTGTATGTTTGTCCTTGTCGCCAGCGAGCTGATAGTGACGTGTAGTCGTGATATATTAGAAAATGACATAGAAACAACAACAACAACAACAACAACAGCAATGGTCGGCCATCTTCACACCACTCGGGCCTTCTTCTCTGGATTAAATCACTGTCCTCACACGTTGGGGTTTAAGGCCCTGGTCAGCACGGGTTAATATCAAAACCAATTCTATTACTTAGGTGATGTTGCTTCCTCGGGCCACGTCTTCTACTTACTGTGTTCACTGCGATGGAGTGCGCACGTGAGTGTCTCTTTAGGAAGGAACGGTAGGGTAAGGTATTGGGGGTGGGATGCGGTGATGAAAAACGAGGGGGCTGGCGGTGGTGGTAGTAGAGTGTGGCAAGTTGGGATTGGGGGAGATAGAGGAAGGGCGGAAGGTGATGCTGCATTGCTGGAAATGTGGGGTCTTGGATCGTGTGTGGGGGGGAAGGATGGGTCCGGCGTTAGTGAGCGTGTGCCGGCCGTGGAAAGACCTGGGGTACACAGCGTCAACGATTAAGATTCGACTTCGAGCGATTTCGAGCGAGCTTTTTCCATTGCTTTGCTATCAACAAGACGATGAAATTGGTGATATGAACCTCGGTATTGGCCTCATTCACGAGCCCACTCGCTCGAACGAACGAAAACACACAGACAGACACAGACACAGACACAAACACACGCACGCACGCACGCACGTACACATAAATATGTGTGCATTTATATAGATATGTATGTATATATAAGTATGCGTACATTATCAATATATATATATATATATATATATATATATATATATGCACACACGTCTACCTTCGAACGCAACGTTATATTTAATTTTCTGTCTTATGCACACGTTAATGTAGACATAAGCATATAATTACCTATGTTTATACTTACTCTTACCTATTGTGACATATACTAATTCATATATATATATATATATATATATATATATATAAGGTAAAGTCGACAGGGCGGCCTAAAGTCGGTATCAGCCAGTCAGCGAGGGAGTCTATTCCCTTTTCAATAGCGCTAGACCAAGGAGATTGTTTTAGCATCTGAGGTGGAGCGCCACACCTACCATCAGCTCCTTACTTTACCGCACAGATCCCTGTGCTACTCATACGCTGAGTTGGCGAGGACCGGTATCGAACTGGGAAACTTGTGATTTCTAGCCGAACGCTCTACCGACTGAGCTAATATATATATATATATATATATATATGTGTGTGTGTGTGTGTGTGTGTGTGTGTGTAAAATGAAAATGAAAGTGAATCCGACGGTATGTTGAAAAGAGAAATAAAGGAAAGAAAGGATTAAATGGATAAAATCGGATATTTAAATTAATTCAACTTACACGTGTTTCGGTCAGGAGTTTATCCATGTGTACATTATTCTATCTATTATTATTTTTAAATAACAAAATGAAATGAAATAATAATAATAGAAAAAAGGATTTTAAAAAATAAGGATTTACTCTGAGGAAGGTCGATATTTCTTTGTGTGCGGAACATTTCTACATTTTTTCTGTTATTATTATCTCATTTCATTTTGTTATTTAAAAATAATAATAGATAGAACAATGGACACGTGGATAAACTCCTGACCGAAACACGTGTAAGTTAAATTAATTAAAATATCCTATTTTATCCATTCAATACTTTCTTTCCTTTATTTCTCTTTTCAACATATATATATATATATATATATATATATATATATATATATATGTCTAAAAACGAATGGTTTAAAAACTACCGACATAAGTTTCTCACAGTAGCGCGAATCTTCAGACTCTGAAGATTCGCGCTACTGCGAGAAACTTAAGTTGGTAGTTTTTAAACCATTCGTTTTTAAACCTAAATTTAGATCTTTATATTGAGCACTTTTAAATTGGTTTCAGGAAAAAAATCCAGAAATAAATAAGATTTTATACTTATTTGCTTGGTGGATTTAATGATAACTACAATATATATATATATAATATATATATATATATATATATATATATATATAAAATTTAAAAAATGGATTCTCTCGTCGATTTTCGACGCATGAGTGTTCATCCAGTGAACAACCAACACAGTGATTTGTTTATAGTGGTGAAGGCTTGTGTAGGACCATTCCACACTTTTTTGGTACAGTCGATAGGAAAGAATTGGTGCATCAAGTGTTGCCACGAACCCAATCAACGACCGACCTCAGGAATTTTGAATTCAGAGTTATCCCTCTCCTAGACTGGTTACCTACCCAAGGTTGAAGGGCCCAGTCTGTCCTACTATTTAACCCATAGCTGAAGGGAGAATATATGGATTCAAACCATATATATATATATATATATATATATATATATATATATATATTGACTTATGTATACATTCAAACACATACACATATATTCTACCTCCTTTGACATATATAATATATATATATATATATATATATATATATATATAAAAGTTTAAACACTATAATACTTTTATTTAAAGATCAGCAATTAAACCAAGTATTTCAATTTTAAAAAAAGACAAAAGAAGATAGAGAAACTTAAGGGCCCTTTCGACCGGTGCATTTTCAAACGTTCTACAACCGGTAGACCGTTTAAAATCAAGGTGTATAAATTGGATAAAAGAGAAATAGGATAATATAAAGGTTGGAGCAACAAGAAGGAAATATATATATATATATATATATATATATATATATATAAAGATAAAAATATTCAATGGACAGGTACGTTGAGGATGATTCTATTTAGGATCTTCTCTATCCTCCGTATATCCACAATGCATGCCTGTGCAGATGCAAACCAACAGTGGTGTGTCCATGTATGGTAGTCCACAAGAGAACGTCACTTATGAGTTCGTCTTTACTTTTCAAACAGTTTTCAGTGTGTGTTGGATTATTCTGGTATATAAGGTGTGCCACAATACACCACTTAAATTCATAGGCTAAGCGAAGTCATGAGGTTTAAACCTCAGCCAATCAACAGACCGAATGCGTGGCTTAATCAGTGATACTGAGATGCATTCATTCGCTATCATTGACGAAGAACTTGCAATACTGAGGAGCACCAAGGAACAACCAAAGGATTCTTTACCAAGGATTTCCGCTGGACAAGCGCTCTTGCTTGAAGCCTAAAGGATGGCCCATAAAATCGTTACAGTATGTTGTGTCCATCTTACATGGAGGATCTTTTTAATGAGATTATTTGTCTGAATGTTTAAAATGAGGGTCGATAATTGGTATTTTTAGATTTTTTGGACTGTTGTCCTCATCTTTATTGATATATACACAGCATTTCGGCCGATATGCTCTCCGGTATTATTTTGGGTGTTTCTTGTCGAACTTGGATACCTTCTCGTCGAACTCCGGAACCTTCTTGTCCTACTCGTCTAATTAAATAGATGGCGCAACGGATATAACGGTTGAGTTCCAAATACGTTACAGTTCCAAATTGGAGGCGTGTGGTCTAATGGTTAGAGTCGTAGGAAATGGACTCGTCGACCCGAGTTCAAATCCTGGACGGAAGTTATAGTTCACAAAGTGCTAATACCCTTGGGAAAGGTATGAATCCAACTACTCTCCCTCCAACTATGGGTAAATAGTAGGGCAAACTGCGCTCTTTAATCTTGGTCAGGCAACCAGTATAGGAGAAGGAAAACTCTGAATTCAAACCTGTTAAACTCTGCTTGGACTGGTCACTTCTAGAATATGCTCAGTCCTAATTAATGATCTATTTCACTAATTCTTAATTTATACAATCATGAGTAGGTTGCAGGTTCAATACTGACCACGGACGATAATAACATAAAATATATAACATAACACTTGTACCCGGTCATGGTTACCGGAATGAGAACAATCTACCCCAATGGATTAGATGGGGTTTGATCCAAAGTTCTATAACACTATGGTTAAGTGAGAACATAATCAGAAAAAATAGAATGTGTTAAGCCCAGGCGGCTGACTTCTGATCTAGGTCGGAAAATTAAAACGGAAAGTTTGTTGGTGGTACCCAATGACATTTTAACTACAGTCTATGAATTAACATTTTACGAATTGGGTTACGATTTTAGGGGATTAAGGTTGTTTTTAATTACGTATTGCTTAAAAAAATAAACAACAAAAAAACCAAAATTACTATACATTTAATGTTGAAAAATATTTTTTTAAACTAAGTTTAATTGAAATTATACATTGCAATACTAACACAAACGACTGTCTCAATAATAGATTCAATAATTAATTTCAATGGTTAATTAAATGTATAGTAATTTGGGGTTTTTTGTTGTTTATTTTAAGCAATACGTAATTAAAAACAACCTTAATCCCCTAAAACCGTAACCCAATTCGCAAAATGTTAATTTATAGACTGTAGTTAAACTGTCATTGGGTACCACCAAAAAACTTTCCGTTTTAATTTATCCGACCTAAATCAGACGTCAGCCGCCCAGGCATATGTATATGGGTGAGTGGTTTTCCTTTAAGGACACAAATGATTGGGTAGTAAAGTTTAAGAGAATTGAACGGCCACCATGAAAATAAGCTAGTTAGAGATAATATCTTTAGGTATCTATGTTTTAAGAGAAAAGGCTGTTTTTATGAGAAAATCTCTTTTGAGGAAATTAATGGTCTAAATAGTTGGGACGTTCAGACTGAAAAAAAAGTAATTGCTTTAATTTTAAGGGAAATCGCAGACAAAAAGTCTGAGATTAAAATTAAGTACCGAGGATCTGGGTGGTCGAATCCATGGAGATGTGCAGGGGTGGAATTTACATATATTCATCCAGCTCCAGCCCTTGAGTTAGTTTCAGACTAGCAGTCGGTGATAGAGTCGTTTGAGTAGCAGCAGAGATAGAAAATAGCCAGGGAACCACATCAGTGAAGCCAGTAATCGACTTTGAGTTTAAAGCAACTTTCTTGCCAGCTGACATAGACCTAAGGTATTTAGTATACACTACTCCACCACCACAACTGCACAGAGTGTCACAACTTCCTCTTCCAATCAGCGTCATGTTATAGACTTTGTGTTTTTTGTTTTGTTTTTGTCTTGTTTAATCCTTTGGGAAACCTGTGTCTGACTCGTGCCCTTTGAATCGGCAAGCACAGATATTACAGCGTTGGGTCATAGACATTGTGCAAACGAAGGTGTAGCGAGTACAGACCGGGTATTATCACAGTTCTGTGAAGGCTTCGAATTATGCACGAAGGCTCACGACTTCGGCAATAACGATCCCTCGTCTCACGCCTCCACGGGGGGTTCGAAACAAGACGGCGACGGCAAAATCCACCTGTCCGCTCGCTGATGTCAAGTCGGTTGGCCCGTTCGCGCACGCGCCGGCGTTTTCAACGACGACAAGCCACGTCGCAACGGAGACGGCGAACTGCCCGCCGAACGCAAACAGTCCGCCGCTACTAGCGACAACGACCGCTTTGGCAGGCTCCAGCGGAAGCGAAAAAGAGACGCCTTTCGTAATACCGTGGCACAGCGCCGTCGCGGTTCCGGCTTAGAGCTTTCAGCGTNGGAGAAGAGATAGATGAGGCTGATATTTGTATATTTGGTATATTCGGACTATTGTCTCATCTTATGTAATCTGCACAACGTTTCGGTCGATGTGCCGACGACTTTCTTCAGGTATTTCTTTTCAGATTCGGGAACCTAAATATATATATAAATATTAATATATATATATATATATATATATACATATTAGTTTCACCAAAAAGGTTCATCGAGGTTAATTGTAATGAACTAATCAAATTTGTTTGATATTTCTACTAATTTATTAATACACAGATTTAATGAAAATTATTTTTATTAATTTATTAATATCCATGGACTCATAGAAAATTATTATTGTCGCAATCAACTATCTAACGATCATCACGACAGCGAAACTGTTTTTTAACGTCTATAATTGTATTTATTCACTTAGGCAAATGTCTTTAATTAATCAATTTCTTGTTTGATTCAAATATTTCGTTTATTTATGATTTCTTTATAGAAATAATTTTCTACGATTCCATGTATATTAATAAATTAATAAAAATAATTTTCATTAAATCTGTGTATTAATAAATTAGTAGAAATAATTTTAATTAACTTTGTGTGTATTAATAAATTGGTAGAAATAATGTTCATTAACTTCATGTGTATTAATAAATTGGTATAAATAATTTTCATTAACTTTATGAGTATTAATAAATTGGTAGAAATAATTTACATTAACTTCATGTGTATTAATAAATTGGTAGAAATAATTTTCATTAACTTTATGAGTATTAATAAATTGGTAGAAATAATTTCTATTAACATCATGTGTATTAATAAATTAGAAATAAATTTTAAACTCTGTGTATTAATAATTTAGAATAATAACTACTCTGTGTATTAATAAATGGTAAAAATAATTTTCATTAACTCTGTGTATTAATAAATTTGGTAAAAATAATTTTCATTAAATCTGTGTATTAATAAATTGGTAAAAAAAATTTTCATTAATCTGTGTATTATAAATTGGTAAAATAATTTTTCATTAACTCTCTGTGTATTAATGAATTGGTAGAGATAATTTTCATTAAATCTGTGTATTAATAAATTGGTAGAAATAATTTTAATTAACTTCATGAGTATTAATAAATTGGTAGAATTATTTTTGATTAAATTCGTGTGTATTAATAAATTAGAAATAATTTTCAAATTATTTCTATGTGTATTAATAAATTGGTAGAATAATTTTAATTAACTTGTGTATAAATAAATTGGGGTAAAAAATTTTCATTAAGCTCTGTGTATTAATAAATTGGTAAAATAATTTTAATTAACTCTGTGTATTAATAAATTGTAAAATAACTTTAACTAACTCTGTGTATAATAAATTGTAAAAATTAATTTTAATTACTCTGTGTATTAAATGGTAAAAATAATTTTCATTAAATCTGTGTAATAATAAATTTAGAAATATATTTTCATTAAACTCTGTGTATTAATGAATTGGTAGAGATAATTTTCATTAAATCGTGTATTAATATTGGTAAAAATTGGTAAAAAATTTCATTAACTCTGTGTATTAATAAATTTGGTAAAAATAATTTTCATTAACTCTGTGTATTACAATTAACTCTGTGTATTAATAAATTGGTAAGATAATTTTCATTAAATCTGTGTATTAATAAATTGGTAAAATTGGTAAAATAATTTCAATTAACTCTTGTGTATTAATAAATTGTAAAATAATTTTCATTAACTCTGTGTATTAATAAATTGGTAAAAATAATTTTCATTAACTCTGTGTATTAATAAATTGGTAAAAATAATTTTCATTAACTCTGTGTATTAATAAATTGGGTAAAAATAATTTTAATTAACTCTGTGTATTAATAAATTGGTAAAAATAACTTTACTAACTCTGTGTATAATAAATTGGTAAAATAATTTTAATTAACTCTGTGTATTAATAAATTGTAAAAATAATTTTCATTAAATCTGTGTATTAATAAATTAGTAGAAATAATTTTCATTAACTCTGTGTATTAATGAATTGGTAGAGATAATTTTCATTAACTCTGTGTATTAATAAATTGGTAAAAATAATTTTCATTAACTCTGTGTATTAATAAATTGGTAAAAATAATTTTCATTAACTCTGTGTATTCAATAAATTGGTAAAAATAATTTTCATTAACTCTGTGTGTATTAATAAATTGGTAAAAATAATTTTCATTAACTCTGTGTATTAATAAATTGGTAAAAATAATTTTCATTAACTCTGTGTATTAATAATTGGAAGAGATAATTTTCCATTAAATCTGTGTATAATAAATTGGTAAAAATTGGTAAAAATAATTTTCATTAACTCTGTGTATTAATAAATTGGTAAAAATAATTTTCATTAACTCTGTGTATTAATAAATTAGTAGAAATAATTTTCATTAACTCTGTGTATTAATAAATTGGTAAAAATAATTTTTCATTAACTCTGTGTATTATAAATTGGTAAAATAATTTTCATTAACTCTGTGTATTAATAAATTGGTAAAATAATTTTCATTAACTCTGTGGTATTAATAAATTGGTAAAAATAAATTTTCATTAACTCTGTGTATTATAAATTGGTAAAAAATAATTTTCATTAACTCTGTGTATTAATAAATTGGTAAAAATAATTTTCATTAACTCTGTGTATTTAAATTGGTAAAAATAATTTTCATTAACTCTGTGTATTAATAATTGGTAAAAATAATTTTCATTAACTCTGTGTATTAATAAATTGGAAAAATAATTTTCATTAACTCTGTGTATTATTAATAAATTGGTAAAAATAATTTTCATTAACTCTGTGTATTAATAAATTGGTAAAATAATTTTTCATTAACTCTGTGGTATTAATAAATTGGTAAAAAAATTTTCATTAACTCTGTGTATAATAAATTGGTAAAAATAATTTTCATTAACTCTGTGTATTAATAAATTGGTAAAAAATAATTTTCATTAACTCTGTGTATTAATAATTGGTAAAAAAATAATTTTCATTAACTCTGTGTATTAATAAATTGGTAAAAAATAATTTCTGATTTTTTCATTAACTCTGTGTATTAATAAATTGGTAAAATAATTTTCATAACTCTGTGTATTAATAAATTGTAGAAATAATTTTCATTAACTCTGTGTATTAATAAATTGTAAAAATAATTGTGTATTAACATTAACTCTGTGTATTAATAAATTGGTAAAAATAATTTCATTAACTCTGTGTATTAATAAATTGGTAAAAATAATTTTCATTAACTCTGTGTATTAATAATTGGTAAATAATTTTCATTAACTCTGTGTATTAATAAATTAGTAAAATAATTTTCATTAACTCTGTGTATTAATAATTGGAAAAATAATTTCATTAACTCTGTGTATTTAATAAATTGGTAAAAAAATAATTTTCATTAACTCTGTGTATTAATAAATTGGTAAAAATAATTTTCATTAACTCTGTGTATTAATAAAATTGGTAAAAATAATTTTCATTAACTCTGTGTATTAATAAATTGGTAAAAATAATTTTCATTAACTCTGTGTATTAATAAATTGGTAAAAAATAATTTTCTTAACTCTGTGTATTAATAAAATTGGTAAAATAATTTTCATTAACTCTGTGTATTAATAAATTGGTAAATAAAATAATTTTCATTAACTCTGTTATTTAAATTGTAAAAATAATTGTGTCAAACTCTGTTGTATTAATAAATTAGTAGAAATAATTTTAATTAACTCTGTGTATTAATAAATGGTAGGTAAATTGGTAAAATAATTTTCATTAACCAGAAATTAGTAGAAATTATTTTAATTAAATTCGTGTGTATTAATAAATTAGAAATAACTTTCAATTATTCTACGTGTATTAATAAATTGGTAGAAAGAATTTTAATTAACCCCATGTGTATTAATTAATACTGGTGGTTGACCCTCAGACACAGCCTTCTAGAACATATGATAGAAAGGGTTGTGTGTTTGCTATAAGAGCAAGTAGGAAGCGCGTGGTGTAATGGTTAAAGTCGTGGAAAATGGACTAGTCGCCCCGAGTTCAAATCCTGTATGTGATAATTGCATTTCACTTAGCGCTAATACTCTTGGGAAAGGTATGAATCCTGCTCTCCCTCCAGCTATGGATAAATAGTAGGGCCGGTGGGGCTTTTAACCTTGGTTAGGCAACCGGTCTAAGAGAAGGAAAGCTCTGAATTAAAACCTGTTAAACTCCGCTTAAGAAATTGACCTTGTGTTGCATCCTGCTCGGCGGAGGGGTTGGTAAATATATATAAAAGCAAGTGAAGTGTTGTCTGTCATGAGACAACTTAGTACCCGGTCAGCCGAAGATAATATGGGTCACTACCTACAGCTGATTGGTGGTCCCATTAGGGGTGGATCTTACGAGGCCACCGGGTCTTACGGCGTATTATACAGCCCTAGCCAACAAGATGAAACGAATCTGACAATTTCTTTTTTATAAGTCTTGAAGATAGTTGAAATCGTATGAGCCCACCAAACATTAAATTTGATTTCAAGGATTTAAGTTTCAACACTGATTTAATACTACTAGCAAAATATAAAATACCCTCCGGGCGATGTAAAAATAGATTTTTGAAACATATTGCCTGAGGGATGGGAGTTAAAAATTCAATGTCAGCGAGTTTGTACACCCCCTTAAGTAAGTAAAATCATCAAATTCATTAAAGGATTAAAAAATAAAACAATTTGAAATGTAAACTTTAAATATGTATTAAAATAAAACAAACTATATATAGATATATAATACCAGTCATGTACTTATTAAAACTTGTTTTAAAAAACAATGAGGACTGTCTAATGTTGCATGTTCAAATTTTTAGTGTATTTATTCTATATTATGACGATTTTGGGTAATGTGACATAAGCAGTGACGTAGTTTTTGTTAGAGACAAAAACCGGACGCGAATCTCCATTATTAATAGATATTTACCACGTACCCCACGTGTACGGGTTAGGCCCTATTAATGTGGGCCCACCCACAAGCCGAGACTCATGGATGGCGGGCGCAAAAAATACGTTGATCCCGTCGACATTGCTCTTCAAGGGGGTGCCTCAGGCACTGGGCAATAAACCCCGCCCTGCCTCTTGAAATCAAGGGGGCAGGTGTTGCCTGGGGGATAGCCCCCTGGGATCAACGATGTTAGCTCGTAAGGTCCAGGGTTGAAGCGGTCGGATTTACATGATTTAATATGCCTTATCAGTTGGGGGGCTTAGATACGCCCTATCAGTTGGGGTGGGGGGCTTAGAATGTGCTGACTGTATCCTCTAGCATAGGTCCGGTTAAGCTCAGTCGTTAGAGCGTCTCACTAGGAACCACAAGGTTCTGGGTTTGATACCAACCCTTGCGTATGAGTAGCACTGGGATCTGTGCGGTAAAGTGAGAAGCTAATAGTCAGTGTGTGTGCGATCCACCTTAGACGCCAAAACAATCTCCTTGTTCTAGCGCTAGTGAAGAGGGAATAGACTCCCTCGCTGTCTAGCTGATACCGACTTTAGGCCACCCCTATGATTTTACTTACTTTATCTCTACCAATGGTTTGCGTTAGGGTTAGGCTAATTCGGGAGTTTCCGACATTTAATGCTATTTATACGTAAAATGCGATTCTAATGATATTATCATTTGCGTACTGTTCTGGATTTGTACCGAGACAGATCTGTGATTATATAGAAGTTAGAAACAAAGCGGGCAAATTCATGGCTAAACTTGCAAATCGTCGTCAAAATTAAAACGGAAAAATTTGACGAGGATTTGCAACACATCAAACTAAAGTCAGGTAAGTCAGGTTAGTAATTGTTTTATTTCATTTATTTAACGAATCTTGAAATATTTTCTAAACTGCACAGAAATATTTTAGTTTAGAAAATATTTTCAAGATTCGTTAAATAAATAAAATAAAACAATTACTAACATGACTTACCAAAAAGAAAGTTAAGTATTTTGAATTGGATTTTAAAAATTAATTTTGATTTCAAAATTTAGTTTGATGTGTTGCAAATCGTCGTCAAAATTTTCCGTTTTAATTTTGACGATAATTTGCAAGTTCAGCTAGATTCATTTCTATATTAACGTAAATCAAGAAATAAATTATAAGATAATGAGCTTGTTATTTTATGAATTAAAAATGTGTACACTCCTTCGAATTATTGTTGTATTAATGCACAATACCGCGCAAGAGATAATATCAGTCGATTACGTATAAAAAGCATTTCGTTTCATTACATTTCACGGAAATACCCGAAACCTTTGAGATGCTAGGGATAGAGTTAGGATAATGGTAGGGTTAGTGTTAGGCTTAGAGTTGGGGTCAGAGTTAGGGTTAGGCTACTTCAGGAGTTTCTGTAATATAATGCTATTTATACGTAAAATGCGATTCTAATGATATTATCTCTTGCGCGCTATTGTGTCTTAGTGCCTCTAATTATTCCGCGTCTTTAATAAAATTTCAAAATTTGAAATTAATACTCGATATTTTGGTAATTATGAACTTTTGTTTAGTAAATTAGGGTGTCCCAGAAAAAACAGAACCCACAAATTTTGTAATAAAACTGTTAATTTTCTCATTAAAAAAATAAATTAGGGTTTAGGGTTAGGGTTAGGCTTAGGGTTTAGGGTTAGTTTAATGGGAAATTGAATAAATTATTGTGGTACTAATGCACAATACCGCACACCAGATAATCACCCTGTACAGGCCGACCCAGAAAAACAGAACCCAATTTATGTATTTATTTACCCATTAAACTAACCCTAAACCCTAACCCTAACCCTAACCCTAATTTATTTGTTTAATGGGAAAATTAACAGTTTTATTACAAAATTTGTGGGTTCTGTTTTTTTCTGGGACACCCTAATTTACGAAACAAAAGTTCATAATTACCGATACTTTTTTATCATATTCTTCATCATCATCATCATATCGCGACAGCAGCACAGATATCCATGACAATCTCTCGCCAACCCTCCCTATCATTCATTGACCCCGGGAGGTCCTCCGCACAGCATGCTGCATCCGTACATAGCTGATCTATGTAGGTTTTCGCTGAACGGCCCGCACTAGTATGTCCATGTGCCGGTTTCCACAGAAGGACATCGCTTATTAGCTCATCCCTACTTCTCCAGAAAGATATTTTTGTTATCAAGTTTCCGGATTCTTTCAAGGTCTCTCAACCCCTCTGCCACGAGCAGGATGTGGCACAAGGTCAATTTTTTCAACCGTATTATTTAAACCCTTTGTGCACCCTTAAAAACCGTGGTGTCATGAAACTGCAAATGATGGTGAGGTTCCACTTCTGGGATCTTGAGTAGTGTAGAGCACCCCATCATTGCTATAACCCTAGGTAACTCTGACCCGGAGTGGCATGTATTTACCGGTCCCTCTATACGCAGGCGCGTGGTCTAATGGTTAGAGTTTTAGGAAATGGACTCATTGACCCAAGTTCAATTCCTGAACGAAGCTGTTTGCATTTCACATGGTGCTAATACCGTTGGGAAAGGTATGAATCCAATTCTCCCTCCAGCTATGGGTAAATAGCAGGACAGACTGGGCTCTTTAAGTATGGCTAGGTAACCAGTCTAGGAGAAGGAAAACTCTGAATTCAAACCTGTTGAACTCCGCTTTAAAAATTGACCTTGTGTCACATCCTGCTCGTGCGGAGGGGTTGTTATATATATATATATACGCAGTCAGCCTCTCCATACTTCCCACCCTCTTCGTCACATTTACTTTTTCTTTCTCTTCTCTCTCTCTCTCTCTCTCTCTCTCTCTATATATATATATATAATATATAATATATCTGTCACTCTCTCTCTCCCTCTCTTTCTCTCACTACCCCCTCTCGCTCGTCCTATCTATCTATCCATCTATCTCCCTCTGTCACTTTCTCTCCATTTTCTCTCTCTTTCTCTCTCTCTCTCTCTCTCACACACACACACACACACACTCTATCTCTCCCTATCTCTCTTTCCTTTTCTTTCTCTCCCCCCCCTCTCTCTCTCTCTCTCTCTCTCTCTCTCTCTCTCTTCTTCTTCTTTTCCTAATCTTCAACTTTCGCTTTCTTCTTCTTCTCCTCCTCCCCCTCTCTCTCTCACACACGCAACACAACAGATCGTTTCTTCTCTCTCAACGATCTAAGATCCCCCTCTCTCTCTCTATTTCCCTCTCCTCTCTTTCTTCTCCTGTGCTCTCTCTCTCTCTCTCTCTCTCCTCTCTTCTCTCTCTCTCCTCTCTTTCTCTCTTCCACTCTAATCTATCTATCTATCTATATTCTCCTTCTCCCACTTTTCCTTCTCTCCTCCTTCTCTCCCTTCTCTCTCTCTCTCTCTCTTCTCTCTCTCCTCCTCTCTCTCTCTCTCTCTCTCTCTCTCTCTCTCTCTCTCTCTCTCTCTCTCTCTCTCTCTCTCTCTCATCTTCGTTTTACTCAAACGCAAAAATCCTTCTCCAAAGGTCGATCCCGTTTTCTATTGATATCATTACAGTCATTACAGGGGAATTATTGGCCTGGTATTAAACTGAATCGAGCTTTTCAACGAGAAGACAACACGGCAACGTTTCGAGTGGCGGCGGCGAGGGCGGGGGGGGCGAGGGGCTTGTGGTGAAGGGGGCGAGGGGGGGACGGGACGGGTGCGCGCGTCGACTTATGCATATTGTTGAAGTAACAACTAAAATCACGAAGCGCTCCATAATTGAAAAGAAGATTATGGCGGCGACGCTCGTTCACCGCCATTCCCGAATGCTCATCTTGCCGGCGCTAATGGGAAAACTAAAGGACGCTGAAGGTCGGTCGGACGGTCGGAGATTGGAGGAAAAAATCGGGGGGGGGCGTGTGTGTGGGGAGCGTGGAGGGGGGGGCTTGATTTTTCTTCTTTTTTTCTTTTTTTTTCTTTTTTTTTTTTTTTTTTTTTTTTTTCAACGGAGATTTTTGGAGATTTTGATGAGGTGGGAGAGATAAGAGTAGAACCGATTGATTTGTTTTATAGTCTCTTTGTTGCTATCTACTCTTTTCACCCGACCCACCAGCACTCCCGCCCCCACCCCTTTTTTTCTTAGAGAACCCTCTAAACTCTATCCACCCTGTGTCTAGAGGGCTTCTGGGAACGTCAAGAGAGAGAGAGAGTAACTCTAAGTTTCAGTAATATATGTGTGTGTGTGTGTGTGTGTGTGTGCATGAATGGGTGTGTGTATGCGTGCGCGAATGGATGGGTGTGAGTGTGTGTTTGGTGTGTGTATATAAATATGTGTAAATGAGTGTGTATGTCTCTGTGTGTATGTGAATGTGTGGGAGTGTGTGTGTGTGGGAGTGGTGTGGTGTGGGTGTGTGTGTGACTGTGTGTGTGTATAAATCATGTGTAAATGAGTGTGTATGTCTTTGTGTGTACGTGAATGTGTGGGAGTGTGTGTGTGTGTGTGAGTGTGTGTGTGTGACTGTGTGTGTGTATAATCATGTGTAAATGAGTGTGTATGTCTTTGTGTGTACGTGAATGTGTGGGAGTGTGTGTGGGGGGAGTGTGTGTGTGAGTGTGTGTGTGTGTGTGTATAAATATGTGTGAATGAATGTGTATGTCTCTGTGTGTACGTGAGTGTGTGGGAGTGTGTGTGAGTGTATGTGTGTGTAAGTGTGTGTGTGTATATATAAATATGTGCAAATGAGTGTGTGTCTTTGTGTGTACGTGAATGTGTGTATCTGTATGTATGTGTGTGCGTGTATGTGGATGAATGTGTGTGTGCGTGCGTACGCGAATGTATGTATGTGTACGTGATTGTGTGTGAGTATATGTATGTGCATGTATGTGTGGGGGGGTGCTAGAATGTATGTGTGTGTGCGTGTGTGTATAAATATGTGTGGGAGTGGATGTGAGTCTGTGTATATACGTGAATGTGTGTGCGTGTGTGCGTGTGCGTATGCGTGTGTACGTGCATGATGTGTGTGTATGTATGTTTGCGTGTAGGTGTGTAAATATTTGTGTGTGAGTATGTGTGAGTCTGTGTGTGTATGTGAATGTGTGGGTATGTGTATGCATTATGTGCGTGTGCGAATGTGTGTATGTTTGCGTGTATGTGTTCAAGTTTGTGTGTGAGTTTGTGTGAGTCTCCGTGTGTACGTGAATGTGTGTAAGAGTGTGTGGACGTGTGTGTATGTCTGTATGTATGTGCATATGTGTGTGCATGAATGTGTGTGTGCATGCGTGCGCCAATGTATGTGTATGCGCGTGTCTGCATATGTATAGGTGTGTGTGAGTCTCTGTGTGTACGTGAATGTGTGTGAGGGTGTGCATGAATGCGTGTGTGCATGCTTGCTCGAATGTATGTGTGTGTGTGTGATGCATAATTATGTGTGTATGTGTATACGTAAATATGTGTGTGTGTGCACGTATGTGAGTGTATGCGTGTATGTGTGTGTGCATAATGTATGTATGTGTGTGGTGCATGTGTGTATGTGTGTGCGTGCGTGCATAAATGTATGTGTGTGTGAGTGCACAATGAATGTGTGTGTATGTGTGTGTGTGAATGCGTACATGAAATGTGTGTGTATGTGTGGTGAATGCGTACATGAATGTGTGTATGTGTGTGTGAGTGCGTACATGAATGCGTGTGTATGTGTGTGTGTATGTGTGTAAGTGCGTACATGAATGTGTGTGTATGTGTGTGTGTATGTGTGTGAGTGTGGAATGTGTGTGTGTGTGTGTGTGCGTGTATGTGTGTTGTGTGTGTGTGTATATGTGTGTGTGAGTGCGTACATGAATGTGTTGAATGTGTGTGGGGGGGGGGGGTGCCGTTTTGTAAATTGATTGAAGATTATGGATAAATATGGCAGATAGAGGACGCCATTTTGAAATTCCGGAGCAAAACTTTTTGGTCTTTTTTTTTAAAGATTTCTTTTCTTTTTTTTTCTTTTTTTTTTTCCTTTTGTTTCATTTTCTTTTTCGTTGTTTATGATGGACGATGCATTTATACATTTTTGTTCATTTGTTTCTTTCGTCAACTTTGTGCCATCATCTTTTAAATAAGAATGAAAAATCGAACCAAATTTTGGGGAAAAGAGAATCGACGAAAAAGATGAAACAGAAACTTTTAAAAAAAGCAAAAATAAGATGAGTTTGTTAGATGAGAAAAAAAGAAAGAGAGTAAGGACGTGAATGAATGTACAAATGAAAAAGGGATGAGTTAAAGAAAGAAAGAAAGAAAGAAAGAAAGAAAAGAAAGAAAGAAAGAGGAAGGAAGAAAGGAAAGAAAGAAAAAGAAGAAAGAAAGAAAGGAAAGAGAAAGTGAGGGAGAAAGAAAGAAAGAAAGAAAGAAAGAAAGAAAGAAAGGGGGGGAAAGGAAGAAAGAAAGAAGAAAGTAAGAAAAGAAAGGAAGAAAGAAAGAAAAAAAGAAGAAGGTAAAAGACAAGAGAAGGGGGAAGGAAGAAAGAAAGGGAAAGAGGAAGAAAGGAAGAGAAAGAAAGGGGAGAAGAAAGAGAAGAGAAGAGAAAGAAGAAGAAGGAAAGAAAAAAGGAGGGAGGAAAAGAAGAGCAGATGATGCGTGTAACAAAGAAAGGAGAAGTAAAGATAATAGACAGCAGAAGAAAGAAAGAATGAAAGAAATAAAGAAGAGAAAGAGAGGAAATAGAAAGAGAAAAAGAAGAGAAATGGATGAACGTCACAAAAGAAAGGATGGTAGGTACCTAAATAAATAAATAAAGAAAGAAAGAAAGAAAGAAAAGGCAATGACGCGTGTACAAAAGAAAGAGATAGAGGTAAAGAAGAAAGCAGAAAGAAAGAAAGAAAGAGAGAGAGAGAGAGAGAGAGCATTGATGAACGTCCAAAAAAGGAGTGGTAAATAAATAAATGAATAGAGAAAGAAAGAAAAAAGAAAGAAAGGACATAGATGAACGTATAAAAAAGAAAGATAAGTAACGGAAAGAAAGAAAGAAAAAGAAGAAAGAAAGAAAGAAAGAAAGAAAAGAATATAGATGACGTACAAAAAACGAGAGGTAAAATGAATAAGTAAATAAATAGAAAAAGAAAGAGAGAAAGAAAAAGGAAAGAGAGAAAGAAAAAAGAAAGAAAGAAAGAAAGAAAGAAAGAAAGAAAGAAAGAGAGAGAGAGAGAAAGATAGAGAGATAGAGAGAGAGCATTGATGAACGTACAAAAGAAAGGAGTGTTGAATTAATAAATGAAATAGAGAAAGAAAAAGAAAAAAGGAAAGAAAGAAAGAAAGAATAGATGAACGTATAAAAAAGAAATATAAGAAAGAAAGGAAAAGAAAGAAAGAAAGAAAAAGGAGAAGAAGAGAAAAAGAAAGAGAAAGAAAAAAAAAAAAAAAAGAAGAGAAAGAAAAAGAAAGAAAGAAAGAAGAAAGAGAAAAGAAAAGAAAGAAAAGAGAAAGAGAAAGAAAGAAAGAAAAAAAGAAAAGAAAGAAAGAAAGAAAGAAAAGGAAAGAAAGAAAATGGCTGCACAATGAGTTTAGAAATGTTGCAGAGATTTCTTTTTTAAAATTACAAAACCCAAAAACAAGAAATAAATAGAAAATGCAAAGATAACGAAAAACACTGAAAAATGGCACTTGAACATAACTCGGTTATTGAAAGATAAAAAGTCAAGGGGGTGGGGGGGATGGGGGGATGGTGACGGGGGTGGGAGGGGGTGGAGAAGAAAGATTGAAAAAATAAATAAATAAATAATAGGAATATGCAGCGGGATCCGTTGCATACCAGAAAAAAGTGGGGTCGAAAAATGATAGGGATAAAAATTATTCCAATATTCTCTCTCTCTCTCTCTCTCCTCTCTCCTCTCTCTCTCTCTCTCTCTCCACACACACACACTCTCTCTCTCACTCTCTCTCTCTCTCTCTCTCTCTCTCTCTCTCTCTCTCTCTTCTTCTCTCTCTCTCATTGCTTCTCTTTTCCATTACCAGAAAAAGTGGGGTCGAAAAATGATAGGGATAAAAATTATTCCAATATTCTCTCTCTCTCTCTCTCTCTCTCTCTCTCTCTCTCTCTCTCTCTCTCTCTCTTTTCCATTACCCTTTGTTAGATTGTCCCTCCAGGCACCGAACGACCTGCGGATATAGAGAAGCAACGTCTTTTAAAAGCCCCGGGGGTCAGTTTGAAGAAATATGGGCAAAGATGTCCCTAACAGACAATATAATACGAGATGAAATATTAACGGGAAAGAAAGAGAGAGAGAGAGGGGGAAGAGAAAGAGAGAGAAAGAGCGAGAGAGAGAGGGGGAGGGGCAATTGAAATAAATTTGAGGGTTAGCTCGCTGAATCCTTATTAAGAACATCGAGTCGCGTTGGGGGTCGGGGGTTGGAATTAAAGGTGCGCAGATGAAAATGCTCTGGATTGACTCGATGGCCGGGGACACAGAACGACTTTAAGCTAGCTCGTTGGTCGACACTTTTCCCAGTCACATTTAAATTAACATTTAAAGCAGCTTCCCTAGGGGGCCGACCGTAGCTAATCTCACAGGCCGTTCTTACTGATTTCGATCCTTACCGAGTGCTCAGTGATGTTGACCTTGGAAATAATAGATTTTGAGTTTTGGTTAACTAAAGGGTCTCGTAAGCCGTTGTTAATGAACTCTGCCACCAAAGTAGGTTTGTTGAACCTGCGGCGTTAAGGCCGATTGTGGCCTTTTAAACCATAAAGTGCGACCTTTCAAGACCTTTCTTCGTTTTAGATAGGAATACTTGAAATTATACAGTTATTTACTAAGCTTAGCTTAGATGTGGCACAAGCCCAGAAGTATGGGGCGCCAAGCGCGAATCGAATTTATTACCAATGGTCTGCTAATCTCGCTAATTATAGCAGCAGGATAGTCAGAAACCATACTGCTTCGGCCACGATACAGCACGGGAAAATCCTTGCGAAATTAACCTGTCAATGATACTGATACGTCTCTACCATATGAGGTAAGGGGACGTTGAGTGAATAATAACAAACCCAGGCCTTATGCTCTTCGGCGAAGGAAGTAAGATTTTTGGATGTTTGTTTATTTTAGAAGCAATGTTGAATAAAGTATATATCATTATTTATATTTTTGCTTGAAGGCAATTACAATGCGTATATCGCATAAAATTCGATAATTATAGAAGATAAGAATGGCAAGTGAATTTCGGTAAAGAATTATTCTGTGTGTAGAACATCGTACAGACTGTTTCAACTTTATTAAGTCTCATCAGCGATGTATACTAACGATTTCCCTCCGACAGAAATCGAAACCGGGACTTCAGCAGGATAGTCAGAAACCATTCAACTATGCTTCTAAAATAAACAAGTATCAAAATTTTTTAGACCTAATTAAGTTTGACTCAGCACATAGCAAAAACATGGATGAGACTTTTTGCGTTTCTCTTTGACCGGCAGCGTTTGTATCTGTTCGCGTTCAGTCTATGAGTCAAATACTTCTGTTTGAAAATTCTTCGTTTTAGATAGGAATACTTGAAATCATACAGTTATTTACTAAGCTTAGCTTAGATGTGGCACAAGCCGAGAAGTATGGGGCGCCAAGCGCGAATCGAATTTACTACAAATGGTCTGCTAATCACGCTAATCATACCATGTGAGGTGCCCAACCTGAAACCATATAACTTTGTGCAAACAATTTTGTATAACAAAATATAGATACATACATCACCAGATAAACTTGAAACGATATAATTGTGTATACATTATATATATATTATATATATATATATATATATATATATATATATATATATATGCGTGTGTGTGTGTGTGTGTGTGTGTGTGTGTGTGTGAAAATGGAAAAGGAATTGAATCCGACAATATGAGGAAAAATGAGTAAAGAAAAGAAATGTAGATGGATAAAATGAATTTAATCGATATCACATTAATCGATATCACTTATACATGTGTTTCGGTCAATTTATGTGTGTGAAAATATTTCGCACACATAGAAGAAACGACCTTCATCAGAGTGAACATTTATTTTGAATGAAAAAATTCGTTGGGAAAAAAACAACAGAGATTTTTGGAAATATTCGAAAATCGAATTTTTTTAAAATTTGGAACGCTGAAAATGTGTGCGAAATATTTTCATACACATAAACTGACCGAAACACATGTGTAAGTGAAATCTATTAATGTGATATCGATTAAATTCATTTTATCCATCTACGTTTCTTTTCTTTACTCATTTTTCCTCATATATATATATATATATATATATATATATATTTACCAACCCCTCCGCCCGAGCAGGATGTGACACAAGGTCAATTTCTTAAGCGGAGTTTAACAGGTTTGAATTCAGAGTTTTCCTTCTCCTAGACCGGTTGCCTAACCAAGGTTAAAGAGCACTGTCTGCCCTACTATTTATTCATAGCTGGAGGGAGAGTAGGATTCCTACCTTTCCCAAAGGTATTAGCGCTAAGTGAAATGCAATTACCACATCCAGGAATTGAACTCGAGGCGACGAGTCCATTTCCTATGACTTTAACCACTACACCACGCGCTTCCTAACCTTTGTGTATACATTATAAGTAGTAATAATAGTTATTTGAAGATAAACCTATTAGGTTGTTACAAAAATAATGGCCGATTGAAGTGCTCGGTTTTGAAATGTCATTTTAACATAGAATTTGTTGTTTATTTCAGGTGAATTTTTGCATATATAATAATTAATGTGTGCTCAAAAATAAAATTTAATTTATTTTCAAATAGAAAGTATTTTTGAAAAATAGGGGCCTTCAAAGATGAACATGCCTAGACATGACCTTCGCCTTCTTATGTTGCATGAGTTCAAGCTTGGGCACAATGCCTCCGAAACTGCTGCCAATATCAACAAAGCATGGGGAGATGAATCCACAAGTGATCGGACTGTACGAAGGTGGTTCCAGAAATTCCGCAGTGGAGATGAGAGTCTTGAAAATGAAGAAGGTAGAGGACGGACATGCAGTCTTGACAATGAACAATTGCCGGCAGTTGTTTAGCAAATCCACGACAAAGTGTCAGAGAAATGTCTCAGACACTTGGTGTCAGCATTGCTACAGTTTCACACCATTTACAGAGTACTGGAAAGGTGAAAAAGCTCGATAAATGGGTTCCTCATGAGCTCAATGAGCACCAAAAAATTAGGCGGTTTGAAGTGTGCCCGATGCTCAGTTTGCGTAACACCAATCTTGACCAAATAGTCACTTGTTACGAAAAGTGGATCCTTTACGACAACATTTGCGAAATCCTTGCGAAATTAACCTGTCAATCATACTGATACGTCTCTACCATATGAGGTAAGGGGACGTTGAGTTAATAATAACAAACTCGGGCCTTATGCTCTTCGGCGAAGGAAATAAGATTTTTGGATGTTTGTTTATTTTAGAAGCATTGTTGGGTAAAGTATATATTA
This sequence comes from Doryteuthis pealeii, assembly GCA_023376005.1. Taxonomy (NCBI): domain Eukaryota; kingdom Metazoa; phylum Mollusca; class Cephalopoda; order Myopsida; family Loliginidae; genus Doryteuthis; species Doryteuthis pealeii. The sequence goes on from CM042172.1 coordinate 22,511,366, forward strand.
TTATTTATATGTTTGCTTGAAGGTAATTACAATGCGTATATCGCATAAAATTCGATAATTATAGAAGATAATAATGACAAGTGAATTTCGGTAAAGAATTATTCTGTGTGTAGAACATCGTACAGACTGTTTCAACTTTATTAAGTCTCATCAGCGATGTATACTAACGATTTCCCTCCGACAGAAATCGAAACCGGGACTTCAGCAGGATAGTCAGAAACCATACTGCTTCGGCCACGATACAGCACGGGAAAATCCTTGCGAAATTAACCTGTCAATGATGCGTAACACGAATGACCCCTTTGTTGACCGAATAGTCACTTGTGACGAAAAGTGGATCCTTTACGACAACATTTGTTTACGAATGGGGGTCTTTAGTTACTTGAAACTATAGGATTGCTTAAAAAATCTTAATCATATTAAATAATCCAACAATACTAACTAAATTGATACTCACTAAATGGAAGGGAACAAGCAATCAAACAGCTTTCCCAGCCTCTCCAAAAATAATAATGCTTATTCACACTGTCTCGCAAGCCGTTGTCAATGAACTCTACCACCAAAGCAGGTTTGTTGAACCTGAGGCGTTAAGGCCGATTGTGGCCTTTTTAACCATAAAGTGTGACCCTTCAAGGCCTTGTCGAGGGCCAATTAAAATAATCACTACTCCGGTTTAGAACCTCGAATCTCAATGCTTTCTTATAGTTATTTACTAAGCCTGGCACAAGTCCAAAAGTATGGAGAGCTCAGTGAGAATCGAATTCACTATCAATGGTCTTCAAATTTAGCAGTAAGGTACCCAAACTCAAACTATATAACAGTGTGTAAACAATTTTGTATAACAAAATATAAATAGTTACTGTATAATTGTGTAGGTTAAATCGAACTTAACTGGCCTAAATTCCACCATCATATATCACCCCAACGAAAGAAAAAAATCAGGAAATTAACCGAATTTAATCAAATTTTCAGTATTGATATCTTATTATAATGGAGATTGTGTGTTTTTCTGTCTGTAACCGAAACTATATTCCTACTCAAGTCACAATTCTCTTAGAATTGACATCACATTCTCCATGAGTTTATTTTTATTTATCCTCAATTATTAATAAAATTGTCATATATTATTAATACTGTTAACTATGTCTACGTACTGACACCATGCAATTATATTTATATATACAACAAAATAACGGTTTACAGTGTAAACGGGAAAGCTAATTTGCATATTAATATTAAAAAATCGAATTTAATAAATATGTGCTTAGTATTATTGATTTCTAACTGTTTGGTTTTATTTTAATGAATATAAGCAAAAATCTCTTCCATGAATCTGAAATGAAATCCATTAATAAGATAAAATAACTGTCATTTTATTATTTACTTCCTCTTTTAACTAAATACTTAAATTAGAAAAAATAACAATGAAAGACGAGAGTGATGGAAGAGTAAGTTTCAGTTGTTCCATTTTTTATTATACTCTCTCTGTTTCAAATCTTTTATTATACTCCCTCTGTTTCAAATCTTTTTATCTGTATTCTTATTTAGTTTCATTAGCCTTTCTAATTTAATACCATATTTTATTACATTAAAACTTAAATACTTGCACCCGGAGGGTGCATATATTTGCTAGTATTAATAAATAAAAGATATAATGTACCAGTTATTTTATTTAAAAACGTTTACATTTTTTCAGGTCAGTTAACTTTGAACCACGTATCTTTGAGAATATGTGTTACGCCACAAAGATACATGTTTTAATTAGAATAAGCACCACTCCGGTTTAGAACCTCGAATCTTAATGCGAATCTTAGTTATTTACTAAGCTTAGATGTGACTCAAGGCCAGAAATATTGGGCGCCCAGTGAGAATCGAACAATGGTTTACTAATCAAGCTTGTTAACCATTGCACCACCTGAGGTGCCCTGGACTATCTGAGTATAGTTATATATATATTATAATTAAAGATCCTAGAAACAGAAAACACCCTCCGGGTGTCGTAAAATTAATTTTTGAAGGACATTGCCAGAGAAGGTGGGAGTTAAAAATTCAGTGTCAGAGGGTTTGTATCATAAGTAAGACAAATCCTCATATTTATTAAAGGAGTAAAAAAAAAAAATAAATAAAACAATTTGAAATAAAAACTGAGCCCCGTCCCTCTCAAATAAAATGTTGCATGCATGTAATAATCAAACAATTATTTTGAATATTTTCCACATCAATTTTACACAATTTGGGTGTATATAGCATAAGAATTTTGTGATGTAATCTGTGACGTCACAGATTATGTCACAATATTCTATGACGTAGTTTTTGTTACAGATAGAAATACAGACAATCTCCATTATTAATAGATAGATATATTATAATCATGTTAGATTTTCTATTCACTTTACTAGCAAATATATGCACCCTCCGGATGCACGTTTCTAAGTTTTAATGTAATAAAATATTATATTAAATTAGAAAGTCTAATGAAACTAAATAAGAATTCAAATAAAAAAGATTTATTTAAACAGGGGATATAATAAAAAAATGGAACAACTGAAACTTACTCTTCCATCACTCCCGACTTTCATTGCTAAGGTGTCCTAATTTAACTATTTAGTTAAAATAGGAAGTAAAGAATAAAATGACAGTTATTTCTTCTTGTTAATGGATTTCTTTTAAGATTCATCACCGAGATTTTTGCTCATATTCAATAAGATAAAACCAAACAATTAGAAATCAATAATACTAAGCACATATTTATTAAAATCAAATTCTAAATATCAATATGCAAATTAGCCTTCCCGTTCACACTGTAAACAGCTATTTTGTTGTATATATATATGCAATTGCATTTTATTACTATGTAGAATTGAGGTGTAAATAAAAATAAAAACACTGAGAATGTGACGTAAATAACTAAGGGAATTGTGACTTGAGTAGTAATATAGTTTCGGTTACCAACAGAAAAACACAATCTCCATTATAATAACTAGTACAAAATAAAAAAACACCCTCCGGGCGATGTAAAAATAAGTTTTTGAAACATATTGCCTGGGGGGTGGGAGTAAAAAATTCAATGTCAGCGAGTTTGTACCCTAAGTTAGTAAAATCATCAAATTCATTAAAGGATTAAAAAATAAAACAATTTGAAATGTAAACTTTAAATATGTATTAGAATAAAACAAACTATATATAGTCATGTATTTATTAAAACTTGTTTTAAAAAACAATGAGGACTTTCTAATAAAAGCTTAGTAAATATTATCTATTAATAATAGAGATTCGCTTCCGGTTTTTGCCTGTAACAAAAATTACAAAAATTATGTCACTGCTTACATCACATTACCCAAAATCGTCATAACATAGAATAAAATTTATTCTACGATTTTTTGGCATGTTCAAATTTTGAGTGTATTTATTGAATAAATACACTCAAAATTTGAACATGCCAAAAAATCGTAGAATAAATTTTATTCTATGTTATGACGATTTTGGGTAATGTGATGTAAGCAGTGACATAATTTTTGTAATTTTTGTTACAGGCAAAAACCGGAAGCGAATCTCTATTATTAATAGATAATATTTACTAAGCTTTGACGTGTCACATATCCAGAAGTATGGAGCGCTCATTGAGAATCTAGCATGCTAACCATTACACCACGTGAGGTACCTCCAAAGATACAAAGAGAAGGAAAAAAGTTTGGAGAGAGAGAGAGAGAGAGAGAGAGAGAGAGAGAGAGAATAGTGCAGAGAGTAGAAAAAAAAAGGCTTTTTTTTGTTTATTTTTTTAACGGTATATCAACTGCTTGAGAATTATTTAACTCTGTGTCTACTTTAAACCGCTTACAGCGGCTCTTCCGTCACTGTGATCTCCCTCCCATGTGGTAATATATAATCTTATTACAATGGAGATTATGTGCCTGTCTGTCTATAACCGAAACTACGTCACCATAAACGTCACAATTCCCCTAGTTATTTTCGGTTATTATGGTTATTAATCAGCATATTATTTATCAACAATGTCTTCATTAAAGTCTAGCTGAGATAGATTTGCCTCAAAACAACTCATATTATTAATGTGTTTAAAATCCTGCAATGTGTGTTATAAGTCCGCTTAAGAAATCGATCTTGTATCATCCTGCTCATGCGGGGTATGTATATATATATATATATATATATATATATGTGTGTGTGTGTGTGTGTGTGTGTGTGTGTTAAAGGAATGACTTACCGGTAAAAATATTGGGTTGGTCTCAACATTTGGTTGGTACAAGTGTTACTCGGATAAGTCAGCGTTATAATAAATATAAAGTGCTCAATACGTAAGTAGAGCGGATTTATTATCATAGTGTGTACAGAAATAACCTACCCGAGTTTCACCATAAGAATCTTCAGGGTTAAATCCACTGAATTAATCAATATATTGAATGGGTACTCCATACTCTTCAAGAGTATGGAGCACCTAGAGCATCAATATCAGATACAGTTTTGGTTTGGTTTGGTTTGTTTTACGGCATATCAACCGCAGTGGGTCATTTAATGCCGATAAAGTTTTGAAATAAATCAATTCTTAATGGACAATACAATTTTTTTATAAATACATTTTTCTATTTAACCCATAGATGGGACTCTAACAGGTACTACCACTCCGGGTCAAAGTGGATCAGGGAGCAATGGTGATGAAGGGGTGCTCCACATTCCCCAAACCTCCAAAACTGGAACCTCACCATCAGATAGAGTTTAACGTCATTCCCAGGACATGTAGACCCTCAGTCACTGCCTTCTAGCACCCATATGATAAAAAGGGGTTGGGGCTTGCCATAAGGGCAATAGGGTTGGGAAAATCATATAGGTGCTAGGGCTTGACGTGACCAGCCGATTGATCGGAGGGGGGCTCTCCGACCGCCCGTCTAGCCCAAGATAGGGCCAAAGTGGAGTATTGCATGTCATGAACTGCTCATCAACCTGGGCTCTATCCTTAAGCATCACGGGTCGCCACCCACGGCCAACAGATGGGCCCATTGGAGGAGTCTTACCCTCTGCAGAGGTGCAGTCGGTGCATTCTAACGCCCCAGCCGACAGGGCGGCAGAGGCAGTTTAGTGTCATACACAGGACATCTCTGCTTAGCACTTTGCCGCCCAAATTTCCCCCACGGCTGTACCAAATTTTATTTGTACCTTTTTTCCTATATGATGGGATATTTCAATGTTCACAATCTATTTACACCAGAACTCATTGGCCTAAAGTCGGTATCAGCCAATCAGCGAGGGAATCTATCCCCTTTTCACTAGCGCTAGACCAAGGAGATTGTTTTGGCATCTAGAGTGGGGCGCCACACCTACCATCTCCTTACTTTACTACACAGATCTCTGTGCCACTAATACGCTAATTTATCCGGGGGCGGTATCGGTAATATAGCTACATAAATGAGAGTAACCTCCCTTGTTTCTTTCACTTTGAGGAAACCTTCTGTTTTGGTCGGCCATTCTCATTTCATCGTAAATCTACACTGAAAATACGAATTTGTTCGAATCTACACAACTGCATGTTTTAACACGAAAATTTCATAAAATGTGTTCTTAATTGTGCTTGCGCATTATTTGAAATGAACTTAATTGTTATTAAGAACACATTTTATGATATTTTCGTGTTAAAACATGCAGTTGTGTAGATTCACGGTGAAATGAAAATGGCCGACCAAAACATACGGCTTCCTCAAAGTGAAAGAAATAAGGGGAGGTTACTCTCATTTATGTAGCTAATGTTCAGATTACCCCGGTACCGAACTAGGAACCTTGTGGTCCCTAGTCAGACGCTCTATACCGACTGAGCTAAACCGTTAGGGCTGTAGGTAAGCTAGAGGTTAGCAGGTCATTTTTTTAATGTATTAAGCACTGGGTGGTCGAAGCGGGAAAAGCACAGAGTGAGTCCTGAAAGTCAAACCTTGATTATGCAACGAGACACTTCGAGTCTAGAGCAACAGGTGGCAGTTGGTCGTACTTAAAAATACGTGACAGTTGTTTAGAATTAAAACAAACTGAAAATACCAACAAAAAAGATATTTTTAAAAGGGGGGGGTAAAATATTTACATTTTGATTTTGTTCTTGTTTTACGGCATATCAACCTCAATGGGTCATTTAATGCCGACTACGTTTTTGAAATGAATTGGTGATAATGTTTAATTTTCTGAAGATTTTTTGTTTTTGACATTTTTTGTGAATGGAACTTTTAGATGATTCTTTTTAACATATATTTTTGTGTTTTCATTTTTTTGGAAGATTTTTAGATTTTGTTGTAGATGTGTGCTTCTTTTATGTATCCAAGTAGTTTTTCTGGGTTTATTTGATAGAATATCTGTTTTAGATTTGTTGTTTGGTAGTATTTTTTCGTATTTGTTTTAGGTTGCTACATTCTGTTAATATGTGTTTGATTGTGTAGGGTTTTTGGCATGGTATGCAATATGGGGCTGCTTCTTTTTTGAGGGGGTATGAATGGATAATGTACATAATGTAAAATATTTACAATTACTTGTCGATTAAAAAAAACAGGGCGGGGGGGTGATTGTAAAAATATCGCTTTCTTATCTCATTAACTTGTTTATTTAAACGCCTTCAAACACTAAAAATATTTTTTTAAAGATGGGGGGGGGATATTTACATTTTACTTGTCGATAAAAAAAAAACTGGGGGCTGGCTGTAAAATCGGTTTCTTATCGCATTAACTTGTTGATTTTAACGCCTTCAAACCACTAAAAATATATTATAAAGATGGGGGGGATATTTACATTTACTTGTCGATTAAAAGAAACCAGGGGGTATGATTGTAATATATCGCTTTCTTATCGCATTAACTTGTTGATTTTAATGCCTTCAAACCACTAAGAATATATTTTAAAGTTGGGGGGGGTGAAATATTTACATTTACTTGTCGATAAAAAAACTAGGGGGTGGGCTGGCTGTAAATATCGCTTTCTTATCGCATTAACTTGTTGATTTTAACTCCTCCTACAAACCACTAAGAATAATATTTTAAAGATGGGAGGGGGGATATTTACATTTACTTGTCGATAAAAAAAACTGGGGGTATGATTGTAAAATATCGCTTTCTTATCGCATTAACTTGTTGATTTTAACGCCTTCAAACCACTAAAAATATATTATAAAGATGCGTGGGGGGAATATTTACATTTACTTGTCGATTAAAAGAAACCAGGGGGTATGATTGTAATATATCGCTTTCTTATCGCATTAACTCGTTGATTTTAAACGCCTTCAAACCACTAAGAATATATTTTAAAGATGGGGGGGGGATATTTACATTTACTTGTCGATAAAAAAACTGGGGGGGGGGGCTGGCTGTAAATATCGCTTTCTTATCGCATTAACTTGTTGATTTTAACGCCTTCAAACCACTAGAATATATTTTAAAGATGGGGGAGGGAAATATTTACATTTACTTGTCGATTAAAAACTGGGGGTATGATTGTAAAATATCGCTTTCTTATCGCATTAACCTGATCATTTTAACGCCTTCAAACCACTAAAAAATATATTTTAATGGGGGGGGGGTAAAATATTTACAATTGTCGATAAAAAAAACTTGGTGGGATAAAATATCGCTTTCATATCGCATTAACTTGTCGGTAAAAACGCATTAAACAGCTAAGCGGTTTATAACTAGCACGGTTCTCTTTTTCAGCAGGCATCGCTTAGCGTTTTTTTTAGGACATGGGGCTAGGACGCACGAATCCGATTTGCACCAATTATTATCCCTTTACAATCTTGGATTATTTACTTAAAATCATTAACAATACTAACAAGAATATGCGCCCTCGGTGCGTAAAGTTTTTATGTAATGAATTATACTAGCAGGACCTATAGATATACCACAGTATGATAATTTATGATATATATATGATATATATATAATTTATATAAGTATGATATAATAATCTTGATTTAACTTCTCTCTCTCTCTCTCTCTCTCTATATATATTATATATATATATATAATATATATATATATATATATATAATATATATATAATAAAGTATTGGTAATTTGTTTGAAGCATTGTTAAGTATGTTATAATATATTAATGATTTGAAGGCAATTACAATGCGTATAAAAAATTTTTTAAAAAGATGTTATTTTTGTCTTATCGATTTCAAAGTAGAAACTTCATCTTCAGAGGTGTATATCAGAAATATATATATATATATATATATATATATATATATATATATATATATATATATATATATATATTCACATTTCAATATTACAAAGAAAAGAAATATGTAACTTCTTTGTTTTTGTTTTTGTTTTTTTTTTGTTTTTTTGTTTTGTTTTGTTTTTTGTGGGGTTTTTTATTTTTTTATTTCATTCTGAGGATGTTGCAGGATGATAACGGGCGAAAGATTTAGGAACAATAGATTGAATTAGAAAGTCTAACGAAATTAAATAAGAACGCATATAAAAAGTTTACACTTATTTTAATTATATTTTAATTGGTTTCTATATAAAAATCATTAATAGGATTGATTTTAATACGTTAGAGAATAAAACAATAATATTAGAGATCAATAACACCGAGTAACTATTTATTAAACTCAGTTTTGTTAAAACCAGTATGCAAATTAACCACACCATGTATTATGTAGACCTTTATTTCTTAGTGATATATAAATCACGTTACAGCTTGAATAACATGAGCTGTTTTGAGGCAAATCTAATTCAGATTTTTCATAGAGACATCGTTGATAAATAAGATTTATTCTATTCTATGTACTATACTATAATTTAAAAATACTCCTTGATAATCTTACATAATTCCTGAGGGTATTGTGATGTAAGCAGTGACGTAGTTTTGGTTACAAACAGACCCCGAATCTCCATAATAATAATATTTCTATTTAAATGTAAGTAAAGTCAAGTCGTCGGGGTGGCCTAAAGTCGGTATCAGTGTCAAATTCGGCAAGGGAGGTGTCTATCCACTTTTCAGCTAGCGCTAGAATCGNCCAAGGAGATTGTTTTGCGTCTGAGTGGAGCGCCACACCTACCATCAGATCCTTACTTTACCACCCAGATACCTGTTCTACTCATACGATAAGTCGTCGTCGGGGTGGCCTAAAGTCGGTATCAGCCAATCAGCGATGGGGTATATCCCCTTTTACTAGCGCGGGGCCAAGGAGATTGTTTTTTTTGGTCTGAGGTGGAACGCCACACCTACCATCAGCTCCTCACTTTACCGCATAGATCACTGTGCTACTCATACGCTGAGTTGGCGATGGTCGGTATCGAAACCAGGAACCTTGTGTCCTAGCCGAACGTCTACCGACTGAGCTAATTACTGAAAATATTTTAAATTGCGTTTTTATCTTAAAAGATTTATAGACTTCTTTTCTTTCTTTTTTTCTATTTGAATAAAAGCCTAATTTTTAAAAAAATAGTTACTTTTTATTATTTAGTAATAACTAACAGCGGCTACCCGGCGTCGCCTGGGTAGGGGTTTTTTTTAAGTTAGTCCCGCAGA
>CM042172.1:22525893-22560893 GCA_023376005.1 Doryteuthis pealeii
AAAAATAATTCTAAACCAGACAAGCATATATAATATAAGCTACCTAATATTCTTTAGTTCTCCTGAGGAAGGTTTACATTGACACCGAAATCCGTGGTAGAGAGAATATTTTCTAGGTAGAGAGAAAAACTTTTCTACAACTATAAATGCTCGATATTTTACCAGATATATTTGCCCTTTTAGATTAACTACTTATGCTACTACAATGTGTAGATGGTAGTAACCCTTTGATGAATATTATTATTATATTATATATATAAAGATAAATCTAATGAGTCAGATAAACCTTCTAAAAGTTTCGCTTAATGCTCTTCAGGGCTAAGATCGGATCTTTAGCCCTGAAGAGCAATTAGCGAAACTTTTGTAGGTTTATCTGACTCATTAGATTTATCTTTATTATTGCTCTACTTGGGTATGAGACTTTTTACTTATTAGCTTTAGTTTCTGGCGGTTATATATATATATATATATATATATATATTATATAATATATTATGGAAGTAATGATGAAGCTGGTGAGGCCTAATAGGCCGAAATGTACATACAGAGATTGATTTTTCTCGATTTGTTAGCCTTACATTTGAATAGGTATGCCCGCCTAATTAATTAATTATTTATTAATTACTTTCAAAATTAGGTACGACTTCAATTAAGCACATATTTCCCCCCAATATATAATATATATATATATATATATATATATAATTGTTTTCTTTTGGCCAAATATTGTACCAATAAATTATTTTGTTGGTACATTATCTTGGTCTATTCTTTTTTTCCAAAAATTTTCTTCTCCCGGATGATGTTTGGTAGTATATTTTACAATCAAACTATTTGCTGGGTTTTTTCTCACCGCGAGGATTTACCAACAAGTTTGGTTAATATATATATATATATATATATATATATATATATATATATATATATATATTCTTTGCTGTTTTATTTCATAGATTAAGTCGTATACATACATACACACAACTGCCTTTATATATGGTATAGATTAACGGTGTTTTTATTTTAAAAATCCGTATGAATAATAGTAACGAATAACATCTGGATATGTAAGTTATAGAGTGAACAACTCTGTCGACGCGTCAAGTCATATTCCGGCGTGTGTGCACTTATGAGAAAAGCGGCCTGACTATAGAGTTATCTCCCTTACATATTAGCTCACTTGGAATGATTATAAACGTAACATTTTGATCTTTCTAATGAAAATAAAATAGGGCATCATATATATACATACACACACACACACACACACATATATATATGTATATATATAATTATATATATATATTTATATATATATATTCTCTAGGCATGTGTTATTAAACAACACGGAGTATTCCTTCTTCATTTTGGGTTAATATTTTTTCCAGTTTTCTGGCGATCTTTTTGAGTCTGGATCCAATTGGTATATAATATTTCCCATACTTATATCCGAGCGCTTTCGACTGTTTCGTCAGTCGTTCATGGGTATATAATTTGTTTTTAGTTCATTTCTTAGTTCTGTTATCTATGTTTTTATCAAATTTCGGAGAGTCTATTACTTTTAAGAAGGGGTGTAAGTTAAGTTTTAGTTATTAAAGTATTATATATGTTGTCTCCGACTTTAAATGCTATTTTGTTAATGTTAGGTTTTTTTAGTTTTTATGCAGATGCTTCTAGGATCTGTAGGCGTTTCTTATTATTTTTGTAGATAATTTTAGTATTTTCGGTTAAAATTTCCTAATTTCAGGGGAGGTGATTTTTCTGGTGTTTTTTTAATTGTTTGTTTTATGGAGCTATATATATTATATTATATATATAATATTGTAAAAATTGAAAAAAACACAAATTTCATTAACGAGTGATGTTTAATAAGGGCAAAATAGAAGCTGGCAGACTTGTTTTCCTTAATAATAATTTTTCCTTAAACCAACGAAAGCCTTGATGATGGTTTTAAAACAGACGAAACACTGCATCGTCGGCTTATTAAACATCATTTTATTATGAAACTTGTGTTTTTCAATTTTACAATATTACATATTGTCGTATTTACTTCCAATTTTTACGACGCATGGGTAAAGACTTGGCGGTGAAAGTTCATTCAGGTCTCAAACCCGGACAGGGTAGCTGATAAGTATACCACACTGATGAGAGGTGAACCTCGAACACGTGTCTGTGGATAACTTATTTATTAATATATACTCCCACTTGTTGATTCTCTAAATAGATTTAATTGTAAACTTCACCGTTCTGGTGTAGCTAACCCTCGCTTTGTACAAAGTTAGAGACTTTAGTGAATCATTTCCGCTTAGAAATGTATCAATTAAATATTCTCCTATATTTGACAGCCGCTTGACCGCATGGTTAAGAGACTTGGACGACGAAATTCATTCAGTCTCAAAGCCGGCCAGGGTAGCTGTTAAGTATAACAACACGTATGAGAGGTGAACCTCGAAACACGGTCTGTGGTTACTTATATATATTATATATATATATATATATATATATTATATATATATATAAAGTTTAAAGGGTATTGTAATTTAAGAAAAGACTTTTCAATAATATTAAATTTCTTCTTCTTAAATATTCTTATTGCATATCTTAGAGCACTTTAGATATGCAATAAGAAATATTGAAGAAGAATTTAATATTATTGAAAAGTCATTCTTAAATACAATATATATATATATATATATATATATATAATATATTATAATATGTGTTGGGGGGGGTTAGGAGGTTGATTTAGAAGGCTATCACAATGCAGTTTGGATAAATAAAAAATAATAATACGGTAACAATGGTGTTTGTGTTACCTGTATTTTATTCTTCTTGAATTTTCGAGGTAATACCTCTTTATCAAAATTGAACTGAGCAGTCCAGCTATGGCATTTCTTCCCAATTGAATTTTATTTTTGAAATGATGTATCTCTTCTTTTCCGGTACTCAATTGAGGCTATTAAACATCATTCGTTATGAAATTGTGTTTTTTTCAATTTTACAATATTACATATTGTCGTATTTACTTCCAATTTTTTACTGGTCGCATGGTAAGAGACTTGGCGGGACGAAGTTCATTCAGGTCTCGAACCCGGCCAGGGGTAGCTGTTAAAGTATAACCACACTGATGAGAGGTGAAACCTCGAAATACGTGTCTGTGGATTACTTATATATATATATATATATATATATATATATATATATATACCTTAATGTTAGGGATGTCCAGATATCGGAATAGGAGGCAATAAAAAAAATTATAATTTTAAATTTTCAAACTATTTCAAACAATTACCAAAAATCAAGGAATTGACCGATTTTAATGAAATTTCTACTAAATTATTCGGGTTAGCTCAGTCGGTAGAGCATTCGACTAGAAATCACAAGGTTCCTAATTCGATACCGTATTCGTATGGGTAGCGCAGGGAACTGTGTGGTAAAGTAAGGAGCTGATGGTAGGTGCGGCGCTCCACCTCAGATGCTATGTTAATCTCCTTGCGCTAGTGAAAAGAGGATAGACTCCCTCGCTGATTGGCTGATACCGACATTAGGCTCCCCCGACGCCTTTTTTTAATTCATTAATGACTTACCTTTATAATGAATAGCTTATTTTATAAAAATAAAACTTGAAAAACAAGTTATTTTTATCACTTTATAAGGTGACCTTTGGTCATTTGAAAAAAAGAAAATTTCTAGTCCTTATCTTTTACATTTCTCAAAAGATCAAATCCTGAACAACACGTAAAAAGATAAAAAGATAAAAAAAAATAAATTCTCTTAAATGCACAATCACACAAACAAGAAGTATACAGTGAAAAACATTTATATAAACATACTATGTTCAGGTAGTTACAAAAACAAAACAAAAAACCATATATAAGAATATACAAAGGATGAGGCAGAAATAATGGGGCAGCCAGTAATGTTGCCGGCTGCCCTATTAATCTGGGCTCAACCTATAACATATACATAAAATGAATATTATGATATGCGTATATATATATATATATATATATATATATAGTATGAACAAAAAGTAAAAAGACAAGCAGGAATATTTCTTATATGTTATTTATTCTCAACTAGTTTCGACCACAGGTCATCGTCAGGAGAAAATTTCTTATTTGAAGAAATTGTTTATAGATTTTTAGAAAGGAGCATTATGGAAGAACTATAAAAATTGGAGTATTTTTGAGGGTTCGACATGCTATTAAAATCCGGGTAGAAGCGTGTGTTAGTAGTAGCAAGTCCTTCTGTTCCGTGAAAAACCTCTTTGAGGTAGTTATTTTTTTAATGCTCTTATATATGTGTGGGAGGGTTCTTGGGAGTTGTGTATATGCCCATATATGTATACATATATATCTATGTGTGTGTATACATATGTGTGTGTGAATGTGTGTGTGTGTGTGTGTGTGTGTAATATAAATGCATAATATGTGTGTGTGTATGTATATATATATATATATATAATATATATATATATAAATCATAAAAATAATATATATATATATTACATGAAAAGTTATTTGAAAATTTAAAAGTTATTTTCTTAAAACTCAAAAAATAATTTTTGTAAAGTGTTGTTTTTATTTTGTTTTTTGTTTTTGTTTCTAGTTTCTCTCTTCTTTTTTTTTTTTTTTTTTTTTTTCGTAGTTTTTCTTTAAATTGATGCAAAAAAGTATTTTCTCTGATTCAGTTGGCCTATTCTTATTCACTTAAAGATTTGATAGTGAATTTTAAACATCTGAAAGGTGGCATGTTGAAGTCAATATTTAAACCAGAGATAAACCTTTATTTGTTCTATCTAAAAATGTAAGTTTAAAATCACACAATTTTGCGCAACATATTTTTCGAGATTTTTATATATTTAAGATAACGATTACTAACGATCTTATTTTCGTATACGGATCATCAAACGTATTAAAAAATTATCTCCCCTGATAACCCAGATTGATTAAATACACATTTAATTTTACAATACGGTCTACCATATATTTTCATTCATTTACACAAATAATCTTGTTAATCCGTGTTGATTTTACGCATTTATCTCCCTTACATCCCATTTTCTGATCATCCCTACTTAATGTCCACTCTCTCAGCTAGGACTTTAGAATATACCGACTGTACCTCTGCAGTGAGTAAGACAACCCCCTCAAGAAGACCACCTGTTGGCACCCCGTAATGCTTGAGGACAGGATTGTGGTGGCTGGGCGGTCTGTGACCGAGGTACTAAGTGGCCCGGCAATCTGTAACACTACACTCTGTATAGACGGGTAATCGGAGAGGCCCATCCGATCAATCAGTAGTTCATGTGAAGCCCTAGCACCTATTTGATTGTCCCGCCTGTATTCTTCAGATTGCAAACATCCACCTGTTTGTTTTTTTTTATCTTATAGGTTCTAGAAGTCTGAGGTTCAACCACCAGTATTTATTAAAACATATGAAATTAATAAAAATTATTATATACAAGTTAATGAAACTTATTTCTACCAAATATTTACCTTACACCTGGCTTCAGCCGGGGGTCCAGTGAGCCTCGGCCACTGGATCGTTAAGTAAATTAATAGCGTCGATTCCAGGGGGCTATCACCCCCAGGCAATACCTGCCCCTTGATTTAAAGGGGCAGGGCTGGGTTTATTGCCCACCGCCCGAGGCGCCTCGTTGGGGGTCAATGCCGACGGGATCGACGCAATTTTTATGCGCCCACGTTAAAAACGAGATCTTGTGTCCAGCGCTCATAAGTGGGATGAGGGGTAAATATTCTTATTTCTACCAAATTGTTGATACACACGAAGTTAACGAAAAATCTAACATTAAAATTATTTCTACAAGTTTATTAATATACATCTATTAATAATGGAGATTGTTTGTATTTCTGTCTGTAACAAAAACTACATCATAGCTCTACGTCACAGCTTACGTCATAATATTCTTATGCTATATACACCACTCTCCCATTTGAAAATTAATCTGTAGGGTAACTGTCAGGCGCATATTTCTGTCTGTCTACGTTAAGCTCTACGTCACAATATTCTATGCTATATACACCCAAAATTTGAGTAAGCAATTTTTTAAAATTGTTTTTTACTATCGTCCCCTTTTTTTTTTTTTATTTTACAGTAACAAGAAGTTAACTAAAAAGTTTACAAATAAATAAATACCTACGATTTTGTGTAAATTGATGTGGAAAATATTCAAAATAATTGTTTGATTATTACATGCACGCAACATTTTATTTGAGAGGGACGGGGCTCAGTTTTCATTTGAAATTGTTTTTTTGTTTTTTTTTTACTCCTTTAATAAATATGAGGAATTGTCTTACTTATGATACAAACCTCTGACATTGAATTTTTAACTCCCACCCTCTCAGGCAATGTCTTTCAAAAATTAATTTTTACGACGCCCGGAGGGTGTTTTCTGTTGCTAGTTAACTAATAAATTATTTCTACCAGTTTATAAAAACAAACAAAAATATTTACTTCCAAAAATTCGAAGTTAATGAAAATTATTTCTACCGGAACTTGAAATATAGAAACATTTATCAAAATGACTTGATTCGGCATTACATGACTCGTAAAGGGTTGATATGCCGTAAAACAAAACAACCCTCTCCTCTCTCTCTCTCTCTCTCTCTCTCTCTCTCTCTCTCTCTCTCTCTCTCTCTTTAGTCACGCTGAAAGCAGTGATTCTTGCTAGATTACCGAAGTTAAGCAGCAATGTGCCTATTCACTGCTTAATTGGGTGACCACTTAAGCAACATCAGGTACTGTAAGCAAGTGGATATCAAAATGACTTGATTCGGCATTAAATGTCTCGAAAAGGGTTGATATGCCGTAAAACAAAAACAAACCCCCAGTACTCTCTCTCTCTCTCACACACACACACACACACACACACTTCACCTCTCCTTCTATTACGATTAAGTCACGTTGAAAGAACCAGTTCTCGCTAGATTACCGAAGTTAAGCAGCGATGAGCCTGTTCACTACTTAATTGAGTGACAATTTAAGCAACAGCAGGTACTGTAACCATCCTGAGTCCTTTGTTTATCAAAATGACTTGACTCGGTATTAAATAACCCAAAAAGGGTTGATATGCCGTAAAACAAAACAAACCTTAATGTAAGAGAAAATAACAAATCTATTGATGCATTAGCACATATTCAGGCGTGTGTGCACCGATGAAAAAAAAAGCAATTTGACAGACAGAGTTACTTCCCTTACATCCAAAGGTTGCGATAGCAAAATCTATTTGGAACTTTATATAAAAACTTCTTGGGCACCTCACGTGGTGTAATGCTTATCAAGCTTGATTCGCAAACCATTGTTAGTGAGTTCGATTCTCATTTGGCGCCCCATACATATCTAAGCTAAGCTTAGTAAATAACTAGGGCTTTATTTTCCCAGTAAAAGTCTATTTTATGTGGGACCCACAAGCCGAGACTCATGGGTGGCAGGTAGAAAAATTGCGTCGATCCCGTCGGCATTCCCCTCAAGGGGGGCGCCTCAGGCGCTGGGCAATAAACCCAGCCTGCCCTTTAAGTCAGGGGGCAGGTATTGCCTGGAGGATGGCCCTCTGGGATCGACGCTATTAATTTTACCATCTTACCGGTCCAGTGGCCGAAGCGCACTGGACCCCCGTCCCGAAGGACGGGTTAATAGGGCACCTCGCGTGGTGTAATGGTTAGCAAGCTCGCTTCGCAAACCATTGTTAGTGAGTTCGATTCTCATTTGGGAGCCCCATACTTCTGGCCTTGTGCCATATCTAAGCTATGCTTAGTAAATATATTAAGGGCACCTCAGGTTGTGCAATGGTTAGCAAGGAAGACTGGCAACCAATGACTAGTGAGTTCGAGCCTCACTGGGTGCCCCTTACATTCGGCCTTGTGCCATATCTAAGCAAAGCTTAGTAAATAACTATATACAAACTTCTTGGGCACCTCACGTGGTGTAATGCTTATCAAGCTTGATTCGCAAACCACTGTTAGTGAGTTCGATTCTCATTGGGTGCTCGATACCTCTGTCCTTGTGCCACATCTAAGTTAAGCTTAGTAAATAACTATATACAAACTTCTTGCCTTTTTATTTATTTATCTTTTCTTGATACTAATGCAGAATAGCGCGCAAGAGATAATATAATCATAATCGCATTTTATGTATAAATAGCATTAAATTACGGAAATTCCTGAAGTAGCCTAAACCTAACACTATCGTCTAGGTTTCCTTGTTTTACGGCATATCAACAATGGGTCATTTAATGCGACTACGTTTTTGAAATGAATTGGTGATAATGTTTAATTTTCTAAAGGTTTTTTGTTTTTTTGTTTTTTGTTTTTTTTTACATATTTTCGGTTTCGGGTATTTCCGTCATATATAAAATGTAAACCCTTTTTATATGTAGTCGTCGGGGCGGCCTAATGTCGGTATCAGCCAGACAGCGAGGGAGTCTATCCCCTTTTCACTAGCGCTAGACCAAGGAGATTACTTTAGCGTCTTAGGTGGAGCGCTCCACACCTACCATCAGCTTCTCACTTTACCGCACAGATCCTGTGCTACTCATACGCTGAGTTGCGGTATCGAACCCGGGACCTCGTGGTTCCTAGTCCGAGGGTCTACCGACTGAGATAAACCGACAGAAGGGTAAAATCCCCCAATGGGCCTGTTGACCATAAGTAATGACCCGTAATGCTTAAGGGTGGATTCATGGTCGCTGAATATAAATTCAAATCTCTATTATTTTTGCTCAAAAACCAAGCCCTGGTGATATTTAAGTGTATATATATTTACTTTGTCGTTAATGGTTTTATTTTTGAAGTTTCCTCTGCACATACATATACACAACTTCCCTTTATATATGTATAGATGTGCTAGAAAGCAGTAGCTGTGGGTCTTAGAGTCCTGCTTATGACATTAAACTGCATCAAATTGTGAAATTCAATTCTGGAGCTCTGGGGAATATGGAGTAACACTTTGTCAACATTACTCACAGGTTGACTCTGACCCGGAGTGGTAGTACCTATTAGGGTCCCATCTATGGGTTAAATATGAAAAATGAGTGTTTAAAAATGTGTTTAAAAAATCGAGTTAAAAAAAATTGAATACCATCTGGAATTAATAAAATAAAAACGTCTTCGGCATTAGATAACCCAACAAGGGTTGACATGCCGTAAAATCCAACCAACCAATCACTAAGAATCACTTTCTTTCAGTCAACCATTCATTCTTCCTTTCATGAACTCGCTTTTCAAACGAGCATAATTTCTGTTATCAAGTTTCAGTCTAGTCTTCATTGCTATCCACACATTTATTTATTTGTTTATAAGATCTATGTCTCCGTCCTTGCCCGAGTATCCGGCTAAATCTAAGCATACACTTTTTTGTTATTTCCTATAACTCCAACCTAAAAAAGGGGAACCACTCTCATTGAATTTCATAAATTATTTATTTATTTATTTTGATCTACTAGGAAGAAAGAAGTTAGGGTTAGGGTTAGGATTTAGGGTTAGTTTAATGGGAAAACAATGGGTAGATTAATTAACAGATAAAATTAATTCAGGGTGGTTCCCCTTTTTTTAGGTTGAAGTTATAAGAAATAAACCACTTTTTAAATCTGGACTATATGACCTTTAGGCACCCCATTTGCTTTGCTGATTCATAAGTACATTTTTTCATTACACCATCAACATCCGATTGGTTGTTAGGGCTTAGGGCTAGGGGTTATGGTTGGGGTTAGGGTTAGGGGTTAGTTTTATAATTTAAAAAAAAAAACTCTAAAAATCGTCTAACAAACAACCGGATGTTGACGGTGTAAATGAAAAAAATTACTTATGAATCAGCAAAGCAAATGGGGTGCCTAAAGGTCATAAGGTCCTTAAATCTCATATTCCACATCATTGGATAGCTGTATGTATCCTCGATGTGATTATTGAGAAAATATTACAACAGAAATTTGTGCATATTAACCCCCCCCATTTACTAATAACGCAATAATAATACTTTTTTTAAAGGAGTAGGACGTAATATCAACGGTGTTATTATTAATGCACATCTCTTTCTATTATCTATTAATAATGGAGATTTGCTTCCGGTTTTTGTCACTGCTTACGTCACTATACCCGAAATCGTCATAACAGAATAAAAATACACTCAAAATTTGAGCATGCAGCATTAGACAGTCCTCATTGTTTTTTAAAACAAGTTTTAATAGATACATCCCCAGTATCATATATTTATATATAGTTTGTTTTATTTTAATAGATATTCAAAGTTAGTAGAACTTAGTTTCGATTTCAAATTGTTTATTTTTTTTTTTTTTTTACTCCTTTAATAAATTTGATGATTTCATGATTTATGGTTCAAACTCTCCGATATTTAATTTTTAACTTCTACCTCCTCAAGCAATATGTTTCAAAAATATATTTTTGCATCGCCCAGAAGGCGTTTTTTTTTTTTAATTTTGTACTAGTATATTAATAATGGAGACGGGGCTCAGTTTTCATTTCAAATTGTTTTTATTTTTTTATTTTTTTTTTTTACATTTTAATAAATATGAGGATTTGTCTTACTTATGATACAAACGCTCTAACATTGAATTTTTAACTCCCACCCTCTTAGGCAATGTCTTTCAAAAATTAATTTTTACGACGCCCGGAGGTGTTTTCTGTTGCTAGTGGTTCTAATGAACAGAATGTCTGATATAAAAATTCATTAAATTTGCAAAATTATCAGAGTTATTCCCCTTGGCCTATTTATTCATTTCCTATTTTCTCATACTACTACCGGTAATTTGGTCCCTAGTGACTTCAAATGGACTCAGGGATAAATATAAATACAGCCACTGGATTCCTCATAAAAGTCTACCCTAGAAAAGTTTTGTGGATTTCGTGCAGGGTTTTAATTTCAATTTGCATGCCCCATCAGACAGACAGAGACATCACAAATATAGTATAAAATTTAGCTCACCTTTTTCCAGTCCATTATAATTTTTAGGTAATGACGTCAGTTTGGCCAGACCGGCAAAATAAAGTTATATCTTATAATAATGGAGATTCGGTGTCTGTCTGTCTGTCTGTAACAGAGACTATGTCACTACTCAAGAAAAGTTTTATGTGATCTTCGTACAGAATTTTGATTTCAATTTGCATCCCCCAACAGACAGACAGAGACCCCATAAATATAGTATAAAATTCAGTTCGCCTTTTTCTCATGGACCAGTCCATTATAATTTTTAGGTAATGACGGTAGTTTGGCCAGACCGGTAAAATAAAATTATATCTTATAATAATGGAGATTCAGTGTCTGTCTGTAACAGAAACTATGTCACTATTTACGTCACAATACCCCCAGGAATTGCGTAAGTTTATCCATGAGTATTTAATTTATAGTCAAAATCATCAATACACAGAATAATTGGCTATTTCCTATAACTCCAACCTAAAAAAGGGGAACCACTCTGATTAACTAATAAATTTTATTATCAATGAATTTTATCTGTTAATTAATCTATCCATTATTTTCCCCATTAAACCCTATCCCTAAACCCTAACCCTAACCCTGTCTTCTCTTTTCTTAATCAATCAGAGTGGTTCCCCTTTTTTAGGTTGGAATTATAGGAAATAACCGAATAATTCTTATTTATTAACGATGTCTCTGCAAAATTCTGAGTTAGATTTACCTCAAAACAGCCCATGTTATTAGTGCGTTTAAAATCCTGCAATGTGTCTTATATCATCATAACATAGAATAAATACACTCATAATTTGAGCATGTAATGTTAGACAGTCCTCATTGGGTTTTTTTAAACAAGTTTTAATAAATACATACCTGGTATTATCTATCTATATATAGTTTGTTTTATTTTTAATTTATATTTAAAGTTATCAGAACTAAGTTTCCATTTCAATTTTTTTAATATTTTTTACTCCTTTAATAAATTTATTTTATTTTTTACTCCTTTAATAAATTTGATGATTTTACTTTACTTATGATACAAACTCTCTGATATTAAATTTTCAACTCCCATCCCCTCAGGCAATATTTATTTTACGTCGCCCAGAGGGCGTTTTTTATTTCGCTAGTATCACTAAGAAATAAAGGTTTACATAATATATCGTTTGCTTAATTTGCATACTGGTTTTAATAAAACCGGGTTTAATAAATAATTACATGGTGTTATTGATCTCTAATATTATTGTTTTATTCTCCAATGTATTAAAATCAATACTATGAATGATTTTATTTAGAAACCAATAAAAATATCATTAAAATAAGAACAATCCTTTTATATATGTTCTTATTTAATTTCGTTAGTGCTTCTAATTTTTATTCCTTTCATTACATTAAAACTTAAATACTTACGCACAGAAGGGGAATATTCTTGCAAGTATATATAAAACATCAAACTTCAAAAGAAAATTATCACATAAAAAAGATTTTAAAATCTATGACTTAAAGGAAAAGAGGCTCTAACCACCCTGCACACCCTCACCCTTAACCCTTGTTAAACGAGAGGGTAGATACAGTGGTACGAAAAATGGTACCCTGAAGCTGAGCAGTTTCAAAACAGCCCATGTTATTAGTGCGTTTAAAATCCTGCAATGTGTCTTACATATCACTTAGAAATAAATGTTTGCATAATATATCGTGTGCTCAATTTGCATACTGGTTTTAACAAAACCAGGTTTAATAAATAATTAAAAGGTGTTTTTGATCTCTAATATTATTGTTTTATTCTCCAACATATTAAAATCAATCCTGCGAATGATTTAATATAGAAACAAATTAAAATGTAATTAAAATAAGAGTAATCCTTTTATATATGTTCTTATTTAATTTCGTAAGTGTCTCTAATTTTAATTCATTTCATTACATTAAAACTTAAATACTTACGCACAGAAGGGGAATATTCTTGCAAGTATATATAAAGCATCAAACTTCAAAAGAAAATATTACATAAAAAAGATTTTAAAATCTATGACTTAAAGGAAAACAGGCTCTAACCATCCTGCACACCCTCACCCTTAACCCTTGTTAAACGAGGTGGTAGATAGAGTGATGCGAGAAACGGTACTCTGAAGCTGAGCAGTTTTATTTCAATTATCTCAATGACTTCAACTCACTCGGTTAAGGGGAGATAATCACGATTTTTCGTAAAAAAGAAAAGTTCGCTTCTCCATTTCAAGTTTTTGTCGTTTATTTTTTATTGTGCTGCTTCACAATCATTACTTATTAACTAAATCGTTAATTATTTGCGTATAAGACGCATTTTTTTCAAGATTCTCCAGCCCAAATGTTCCATTCATTCTTGTTGGATATTGTTTTTTTTAAACATTTATCCACGCTCAGAGTTGCAGAGACATGGAATAAACTGCCCGCATTCAAAGCCTCCATGCTTCCTGTAGTCTGCCGACACTATACCTGATGCCACTCTCCACATACATATGCACACATACATGCATATTACTACTGTAAACTGTTCATGTTCCTGACACTAATACATTATTCTGTGTACTTGACATGAGACTTTGATGAGTTGTGGTGCACCTGAGCACTGTACACATACATGTATATTATTACTGTAAACTATTCATGTTTCTGACACTAATACATTATTCCGTGTACTTGACATGAGACTTTGATGAGTTGTGGTGCACCTGAGCACTGTACACATACATGTATATTATTACTGTACGCTATTCATGTTCCTGACACTAATACATTATTGTATGTACTAGACATGAGACTTTGATGAGTTGTGGTGCACCTGAGCACTGTATACAATAAATTTCATTACTATTATCTATTTTTAACCCATAGATGTGACCCTAATAGCTACTACCACTCCAAAGAAACCTGATAAATAAATAAATGGGACCATATGCCCTTTAGGCACCCCTTTTTGATCTCGATTCAGAAGGACATGTTTTTCATTTACACCGTCAATATCCGGTTGTTTTAACAGACGATTTTTAGATTTTTTTAAATTATAAAACTAAACCCAACCCTAACTCCTAACCATAACCAACAACCAGATATTGACGGTGAAAATGAAAAATATGTCCTTTCTTAATCGAGATCAAAAAGGGGTGTCTAAAGATAATATGATCCAATAAATGAAATGCCCAACATATTTTTCTTCCATTGTCCGATATTTCTAGACACAGTGGTACCTTGACATACGAGTTTAACTTGTTCCATTTGTGACGCGAGATAAACTTTGGTTAAGCGATCTTCATTCTGATAATGGGTTCTCACCTGTAAAGACATCTCTTCTACAGGAACCTTGGAGTTGTACCCCGGAATCTGAGATTCAGTTGTCCATGGTACAACTCTGAGGTTCCTGTAGAAGAGATGTCTTTACAGGTGAGAACACATTATCAGAATGAAGAACAATATGATAAAAACAGCAAAGATAAAAGTCGTTAATATAAAACCACTGACTTATCCACCATTGAACAGATAAGTAATTTGGTTATTTCCTATAAGTTTAACATGATCAAAGGGGAACCACTCTTGACTGATAAATTATCTATTTATTGAAAAGGAAAAAAGAAGACGGGGTTAGAGTTTAGGGTTAGTTTAATGGGAAAATAAATAAATAAATAATTTATCAGTCAAGAGTGGTTCCCCTTTGTTTATGTTAGACTTATAGGAAATAACCCAAATTTCAATGGCTTCCCTTGTATTAGACTTTTTTTCTTTTTTTAAAAATCAAAACAGTGTCCTGAGGATGATCTTTTGTTTGTATGCCTGATATTTTATTTTCTATTATTTTCTTTTAACCTGACTCTTTAACCTTGGTTAGTTAGGCAACTAGTCTAGGAGAAAGAAAAACTCTGAATTCAAACCTGTTAAACTCCTCTTGATAGGCCAATATAGCTCAGTCGGTAGAACATTGGACTAGGAACCAAAAGGTTCTGGGTTTGATACCAGCCCTCGTCAACTCAGCATATGAGTAGGACAGGGGTCTGTGCGGTAAAGTGAGGAGCTGATGGTAGGTGTGGCGCTCCACCTCAAATGCCAAAACAATCTAGCGCTAGTGAAAAGGGGATAGACTCCCTCGCTGTCTGGCTGATAACGACTATAGGCCACCCCGATGACTTTTAAATTCCTCTTAATAAATTGGCCTTGTGTCACATCCTACTCGTGCAGAGAGGTTTTTAAATATATATTGAATAGAATAGAATGCGAGTGTAAGCGAATTTTTAATGAAAATCCGTGTTGATAAATAACAGTAATAAATTTCATCCATACGAAAGTATTTTTCTTCCAATTGAAATATGATTTATAAAATGAAGTATTATTGGTAATCTGAACATTAGCTACATAAATGAGAGTAACCTCCCCTTGTCTCTTTCACTTTGAGGAAGCCTTAATAACAATTAAGTTCATTTCAAATCATGCACAAGCACAATTAAGAACACATTTTATATTTTTTCGTGTTAAAACATGCAGTTGTATTGATTTGAACAAATACGTATTTTCAGTGTAGATTTACAGTGAAATGAAATATGGCTTCCTCAAAGTGAAATAAACAAGGGGAGGATACTCTCATTTATGTAGCTAATGTTCAGAATAACGGTAAATATATATAAATAGAATACTGTGTGTATAAGCGACTTTTTTTTTTTTAAACCCATGTTGATAAATAACAGTAATAAATTTAATTCATACGAAAGTACGTTTTTTTTTTTTTCAATTAAAATATATGATGTATAAAATGAAGAATTGAGATTGTTTAAAAAGAAAATGTACCATATTTGACAGCATATAGGACGCACTTTTTTCCCCAAAATTTTGGCTAAAAAAATTGCCCTGTGTCTTATACATCTTAGGTGAAGTTTGAGACCTCCGTAGGTCTAGGCTAATCTTCTCTATGATGCTCACTAACCCAGCTTATGCTCTGTACTTTTACCAACCCTAAACTCCATGCATCCTTATTTTATTGCTGGTATTATTGTATCATTACCGGTGCTTTAAAAATGAATTCATAAAAATGAAAACAATCCAATCTGAAATGCTGCGACTTGCGTTTATAAACATCAGCTGATCGGCACTCTGACTTACCGGTAATGCCATTTTATTATTATTATTAAAATAATATTATTATTTCCTGCTATTGAGATGTCTTGTGTATGCTTATTGCTTGCCTGTACAGCCAAATTGCTTTTATACAGCTATGTTTCTGCTTGTGTAATGCACATCGAGACTGTTTTCAACAATATATACTTAAATACACTAAAAACTTTTTTTCCCTGAATCTGACCTGCTTAAATGGAGGTGCGTCTTATATGCCATCAAATACGGTATTTGATATACAAGGCAGGGTTATTTCCTATAAATCTAACATAAACAAAGGGGAACCACTCTTGACTGATTATTTATTTATTTATTGATCTACTCGAAAAAAAGAAGACGGGGTTAGGGTTAGGGTTTAGGGTTAGTTTAATGGAAAATGAATAAATAATTTATCAGTCAAGAGTGGGTGCCCCTTCATTTATGTTAGATTCATAGAAATAACCCAAGGCAGATTTGAATAAAAAATAAATTAAAAAAATAAAATTCTAGAACACGAGAAATACAAAGAATTTTCTTTTAATTAAGAATTTGATGATGAAAGAGAATTATGATGTGTATTTCATTTTTCTTCTTCTTTACACCTTTAAATAAAAATAAAAACCATACAAGGGAGATAACTGGTATATATTTTCCCGACCTTTGGCTTTTTTGTTGTTGTTTTACGGCATATCAAACCTTTTTGGGTCATTTAATGCCGAATGAAGTACTGAACAGGCTCATCACTGCTTAACTTCGGTGATGTATCAAAACGATACAAGAGAAATAACTGGTATATATTTTCCTAACCTTTGGCTTTTGATTTTTCGGTTGGTGTTGTCTTACAGCATATCAAACCTTTTTGGGTTATTTAATGCCGAATGAAGACATTTTTTTTTTTTTTTTATATATCAGTTTGCTTACAGTACCTGCAGTTGCTTAAATAGTCACTCATCCAAGTATTGAACAGGCTCATCCTTGCTTAACTTCGATGACTTAGTGGGAATCGGTGCTTTCAACATGACTTGACTGTAAACTTTGCCCAATCTCCATCCAGGCCGGATTATTAATAATTTTTTTTTTTTTCTTTTTTTATGTTGGGGGCCAATGCAACACAATGCATGGTCCCATCATTCACCCTGTTGGGGTGCCTTGGGCACCAAGAAATAAACCCGGCTCTGCACCTTTTAGGCAAGAGTGCAAGTACTGCCCGGTGGGGACGACCCCCAGGGACTACACAATCTATTATGCCTCACTCAACCGATAGGAACTGATGCTCCTATGCCAAGGGAGGTAACTGATATTAGGCAGTGTAACAAAATGTGTGGTCCCATCAGCATTCCTTATTTTGGGAGGGGGGCCTCAGGCACCGAGCAACAAACACTGCCCTGCTTTTGGGGGGACCTCAGGCAATAAACCCGGCCCTGCTTCTTTTGAGGGCCCGGGGGATCAGGCACCTGACAATAAACCCAGCCTTGCCTCTTTTAGGCAGGGGAACAGGTACTGCCTGGTGGTGACAACCCCCAGGGAACACACAATTATTATACCTCACTCATCCAATAGGAACCGGAGCTCCTATGCCAAAGAGAGGTAACTGGTATTTATTATACCTCACTCGATAGGAACTGGAGCACCTATGCCAAAGAGAGGTAACTGGTATTTATCATACCTCACTCGATAGGAACTGGAGATTAACTGGTATTTATCATACCTCACTCGATAGAACTGGAGCTCTTATGCCAAAGGAGGTAATTGATATTTATCATACCTCACTCGATAGGAACTGGAGCTCTTATGCCAAAGGAGGTAATTGATATTTATCATACCTCACTCGATAGGAACCGGAGTTCCTATGCCAAAGAGAGGTAACTGGTATTTATTATATCTCACTCATCCAATAGGAACCGAAGCTCCTATGCCAAGGGAGGTAACTTGTATTCATTATACCTCACTCGATAGGAACCAGAGCTCTTATGCCAAAGAGAGGTAACTGGTATTTATTATACCTCACTCAACCAATAGGAACCGGAGCTCCCATGCCAAGGAAGGTAACTGGTATTTATCATACCTCACTCGATAGGAACTGGACTTCCTATGCCAAAGGGAGGTAACTGGAACCAGACAGAAGAAGAAAATAAAGAGTTGTCCAATAGAAAAAGGACAAGACGTCATTGTGAAATGTAGGGGGGTGCTTTTAATTAATCTGTTAATAATCAGTGATACAGAAAAAAAAACTGGATGATGGCTTCTTTTTTTTTTTCTTTCTTTGTTAAACTGTACATTTACAGGAGGAGAAGGAAGGGCTGGGCTGGGGCGAAATATGATTTACTACATACAATGTTCTTGGGTTTGTGTTTTGTTTGTTTTATGTTGTTGTCTGTGGTTGTTTGTTGTATTTTGATTTCAATTTCATTTTTTTGTTTGTTTTTTGTTTTTCAAATGTCGTCATTTCCAACACAAATGTTTTTTTTAGTCCAAAATCCATTTCTATATCAAAAGGTTGGAAATTTTTTTTTTTTATATTACATAAGATGAAACAGCAATCAGGTGATGCTATTTATAAGTATTATCCTCTTCCAGTTGTTATATTAATCCTCGTCTTTTTTTGTAATCTTCAAGGTTTAATGATCTCCGTGGTGTCACTTCCTTTACCGGTTGAGCAGCTCGATTATATGGCACCATTGATGAACCTGAACAAATAAAAATAAAAATGTAAATGAATATTCCTGACATGTAAACAAAACTAGATCAAAATATCGAAACAGCAATACATTTTCCTCCTCACCATCTTGAACACATACATACATATAAGGGTTGTATAATTTGTTTGAAGCATTGTGTTTATACTATTTCTCTGAATGTTTGAGATGAGACTTGATGATTAGTATTATCTGCGTTATTCGGACTATTGTCCCCATCTTTATTGTTATTTGTACGTTTCGCCGATATGGGCCTTCTTCAGGTATTTCTTGTCAGACTCGGGAACCTTCTTTTCGTAATTGGGAGCCATCACGGAACTTTGAACCTAACCCTTTATTTAGTCCATGGGGGTATCTTGTTCTCATTCCGCTAACCATAGCTGGGGTAGGAGTTGTGTTAATTATTTTCTATGTTACAACCTCTACTTAGGATTGAACCCAGAATCCAGAGATAACTGTCACTTAGAACTGTTTTAACCTAACTACCTTGTCCAATTGGACACATGGCCTAGTGGATAAATTGAATAAACAGTTTGTCTACGAAATGAAATTAAATGTTTCTCAGGCATCAAAATAAATTTAATTCTTAAATATCAAATCAAATTGTTTTAAAAAAGATTTGATTTATCAAGTAAACAGAATTATCAGAAATACTTTATTCAAAAATTTAAGAAATACTTAATATAAAAATAATTAGAAACAACTGATTTTTTTTTTAAATTATGAATAATTGATCTTAAAACATCCTAAATATTAATTTTAGATAATCGATCTTTTAAAATAATTAGAAATAATTAATGATCAAAATTAATTCATCTTAAAAAATAATTAAAAATAATTGTTTTTAAAATGATTACAAATGATTGGTTAAATCCTATTTAACAGACATAAATTCCACCATCGTATGTCACCGCTGCCAAAAGAAAAAAAAAAAAAGAAAGATTATGATGAGAAATGAAAATGCTGACTTACCTGACATAGGTACTTCCAGATCTATTTTGATATCAAAGTCATGTACAGCATACAAATCTTCAGAATTACGCCGATCGTTAGGTACTTTGGCATCTGGTTTTTCATTTTGATTTTGGGGCTAGAAATTTTGGAAAAAGAAAATTTGATTTTTTTTCATTAATAAAAAAGAGAAAACAATCAAAGATGAGAGAAAAATGACTTGAAAGATTTTTAAAAAAAAAAAAAAAAAAAAAAAAAGAGAATTTGAAAATGTTTTATATATAAAATATTAGATAAATAAAGACAATTCATAATGCTCTATATATTAGACAATTCATAATGCTCTATATATTAGACAATTCATAATGCTCTATATATAGAATAATGCTCTATATATTAGACAATTCATAATCTATATATTAGACAATTCATAATACTCTATATATTAGACAATTCATAATACTCTATATATTAGACAATTCATAATACTCTATATATTAGAATTCATAATACTCTATATATTAGACAATTCATAATCTATATATTAGACAATTCATAATATATTAGACAATTCATAATATAATATATATTAGACAATTCATAATACTATATATTAGACAATTCATAAATCTATATTAAGACAATTCATAATACTCTATATCAGACAATTCATAATGCTGTATATAATCAAATGTACTTAATTTTGCTAATCAAACAGTAATTATCTAAAAGTTTTGAAAATGATTTTTATCTTAATTTCTTAAAAAAGTTTTGTGTATATCAGATATATATATAAATGAAAATATTAAATGATAATATTGATTACAATAAAAAAGAATTTTTAAAAAAGAACTCGGATCCCATTCATTTTCCAGAATATTTTCTTTAGAAAATAAATAGGTTTTAATATCAAATATGTTAAACAAATAATATCAAAATAAAAACTTTAGGCAAAAAGAGGAGTCAACTCCTTTTTGTTAATTAAAATCACAAAAAGAAACCAAGAGAAAAAAGAATAAGAGAATATCAAATCTAGTTTTAGATATGGGCACAATAGAAGAGTTCTGTCAAGGGAGACAACTTTGTCAACATTTTAAAATGAAGGGGAAAAAAGTAGGAACTATTTTGGTTATTTCCTATAATAATCAAACAAAGGGGACTCTTGACTAATAAATTATTTATTTATTTATTGATCTACTAGGAAAAAAGACAACTGGTTAGAGTTAGGCTTTAGGGTTAGTTTAATGGAAAAATAAATAAGTAATTTATCAGTCAAGAGTTGTTTATTTAGGACTTATAGGAAATAACCAGTATTTCTAAGATGACTATAATATATATATATATATATATATATATATATATATATGGGGGGGGGGTGCAAGACTTTGGCAGGACTAAAGAGCCATTTTCGTGCAGTTCATTGTTGAACTTTTTGAAGCTCACCGTTATATTCTTTGAACTGTTGAACATTTTTTTTATTTAAAAATTTTTTTTTTTTTTTATCAAGCAATGGCAATACTTGAACACGAGTTTGCTGATTGTGTGTGTGAGTGTATGTGTGTGTGTGTGAGTAATGTGTGTGAGTGTATATGTAAGTGTGTGAGAGTGTATGTGTAAGTGTGTATGCGTAAGCGTGTGTGCGTAAGTGGTGTGTGTGTGTGTGTGTGTGTGAGTGTATGTGTAAGTGTATATGTGAGTGTATGTGTGTGAAAAGCCAAAGACATATTTTCTTTATTAAAAAAAAAGGTGGGGAGGTACTCACCGCTGGTTGTCCACTTGCAGCAGCTGCAGCAGCAGCAGCAGCATCATCCCCATTTTCTTCTCCCTCTCCCTAAAATAGAGAAAAAAAAGACATGACAAAAATAACTTTGTTAAGAGACAAGCTTCATAAAAATATCAAAGAACAGATGCACCGTTACTCACTCATCCATCATCATACAAAACAGATCTTAAATCAGTGAACAGCGGTCGATGGTTCATGATACCAAGAAATTTTTTTAAAACTTGGTTTGGTTTGGTTTACGGCATATCAACCTCGGTGAGTCATTTAATGCCAACAAAGTTGTGAAATAAATTCATTCTTAATGCACAATACAATTTTGTTTATAAACTCATGTTTTTCTATTTAACCCATAGATGAGACCCTAACAGGTACTACCACTCCGGGTCAGAGTGAACCGGGGAGCAATGGTGATGAAGGGGTGCTCCACATTCCCAAACCTCCAGAACTGGAACCTCACCATCAGATAGAGTTTAACGTCATTCCCAGGACATGTAGACCCTCAGTCACCGCCTTCTAGCACCCATATGATAAAAAGGGCTGGGGCTTACCATAAGGGCAATAGAGTTGGGAAAATCATATAGATTCTAGGGCTTGACGTAACCAGCCGATTAATCAGAGGGGGGCTCTCCGACCGCCGTCTAGCCCAAGAACGGACCAAAGTGGAGTATTGCAAGTCATGAACTGCTCATCCACCTGGTCTCTATCATTAAGCATCACGGGTCGCCACCCATGGCGAACAGGTGGCCCCATTGGGGGAGTCTTACCCCTCTGCAGAGGTGTAGTTGGTGCATTCTAATGCCCCACCGACAGGACGTTTTTTTTAAATTGGATATTTTCTTGCATAATTGGTGGGTACCCTATTAATTATGCACGGTTAGTGTAGAGAATTTAGCCGCGGGTATACAATACAAAGTGGTATACAACAATTTCCAGAATGTTTTTGATTGATTGATTTTAAAGGCACATCAACCCATCTCAGGTTATTTTATGTCAAGCAGTAAATTGCGAGGATGGTCAGATATATTGTTATGTTTGGTTTTTCCAAAAAAATTTTCGGACCAAGTCACTAATAGGCACCCTAACCCAGATCAGTTTTGAAAGGAACTCAATTTTGCTTTTCACCAGCTGTTAGTGAACAAAATCAACAGCCATTAAAAATCAGACACGTTTTTATACTTTGTAAAAACAATTTTTATTTAAATAAACATATCTGCATTTCTTTCTGATTAAATAAAACTATTTTAATATAAAAACATGTCTTTCGTTTAAAGTTTTATAATTAAAATAAAACAAATAACAATAACAATAACAGTTTAAAATTAAAAAGTATTTATTTAAAAAAAAAGATTTTGCTAGGGTTAGGAGTTATTATTATAATTTATAATATATTTTTATAGCTTTAATCATTTCCGTGTTAAATGTGTCTTTCGTTTAAAGTTTTATAATTAAAAAGAATTGCTATTGAATTAACAACAACAATATGAAATAAGTAAAAAAAAAAAAAAAGTGTCTTTAATATAAAAACGTGTCTTTTTCGTTTATAGTTTTTATGATTTTTTAAAAAATTGCTACCAAAGTAACAACTTCAACATGAAATAACTAAAAAAAAAGTAAGGTAAAAGAAAGAAAGAAAAAAAGAAAAGAAAAAGAAAAAGAAAAGAAAAAAGAGAAAAGAAAAAAAGAGAAAAAGAAAGAAAGAAAAGAAAAGAAAGAAAAGAAAAAAGAGAAAAAAAAGAAAAAAAAGAAAAGAAAAGAAAAAGAAAGAAAAGAAAAAGAGAAAGAAAAAGAGAAAAAGAAAAAGAGAAAGAAAGAAAAAAGAAAGAAAGAAAAAAAGAAAAGAAGAAAAAGAAAGAAAGAAAAAGAGAAAGAAAAAGAAAGAAAGAAAAAAAGAAAGAAAAAGAAAGAAAAAAAGAAAAAAGAAAAAAAGAAAGAAAAAGAAAGAAAGAAGAAAGAAAGAAAGAAGAAAGAAAGAAAAAATTATGTTGACTTACTTTTTTCGCTAGATTAGCTTCCCTCTTTTTTTTGTTCTTCAGCCAATTTTTTCTTAACCAAATCACTTACTTCAGGGTCTCGTAACTAGAAATACAAGGAAAAATAAAATAAAAATTACAATAAAATAAACTTTTTTAAAAAAATAAATTCTCAGGTTGGAAACAAAAAAGAAAAAACAAATTCATAGGTTTGTTTTGTTTTCAGTGGGTCATCTAATGCCAATAAAGTTAAAATAAATTCATTCTTAATAGATACTCAATTTATCTTATAAACACATTTTTCTATTTAACCCATAGATGAAATTTTGGTTTGGTTTGGTTTGTTTTATGGCATATCAACCTCAGTGGGTCATTTAATGCCAATAAAGTTTTGAAATAAAGTCATTCTTAATAGATACTCAATTTTTTTTTATAAACACATATTTCTAATTAACCCATAGATGTGACCCTAACAGGTACTACCACTCCAAGTCAGAGTGGATCAGGGAGAAATGGTGATAGAGGGGTGCTTGACATTCCCCAAACCTCCAGAACAAACCTCACCATCGGATATAGTTTAACGTCATTCCCAGGACATGAAGACTCTCAGCCACTGCCTTCTAGTACCCATATGATAGGGGTTGGGGCTTGGCATAAGTGCAATAGGATTGGGGCAATCATATAGGTGCTAGGGCTTGACATGACCAGCTAATTGATCAAAGGGGGTCTCTCCGACCGCCCGTCTAGCCCAAGAAAGAGAGGGACAAAGTGGAGTATTGCAAGTCATGGACTGCTCAACCACCTGGGTTCTATCCTTAAGCATCACGGGTCGCCACCTACGGCCAACAGGTGGCCCTATTGGGGTAGTCTTACATCTCTACAGAGGTGCAGTCGGTGCATTCTAACGCCCTAGCCAACAGGGCGGAAATTCATAGGTGAAAAAAAAAAAAAAAAAAAAAGTTTCAATTTTTTATCTGAATTTCCAAGATCAAGAATTATTATCATTATACACTGATTTATTCAGACAAATGTCCTCATCTTGATTGTTTTAATTGTCACAACATTTTAGCTTTCTCTGAGATGAGGAATTATCATTACTAGCAGGACCTGTGGATATTTCACGGTATGATAATTCAATTATTATAACATTTGATATGTTTACTCATGAGCTATTGCTAAATATGTAAAATGTATAATAATTTAGATTTAACTATCTCACTCATTCTTAAAAGGGGGATTGTAAAATATTTACTTCCATTTGCTGATAAAAATCTGTGGAGAGGCGTTTGAAATATCTACATTAATTTGCCAAGAAAAAAATGACAAAAACACAACTCAGAAAATATCTAAGTTGGGCCGGAAATACGCCTGATGCTGGCTCGCTAAAAACAAAGCATAAATTCAGGCAGGAGGACAGAATGACATAAGATCAAAATTTTCAAAACATATTCCGTAATTCACAATTTCAATATTACAAATAAAACAAACATGTAACTTTTTTTTCTTTTTTTTTTTTTTACAATTCATTTTAATTTAAGTTGGGTATTTAAGCAACGGAAGATTAATTGGAAGGTTTCATTTTTAAAATTGGATTAAATAAAATGGGACAAATAAAAAAATCTGTGATTAAGCGACACCAGATTATTTGGATTTACATTAGGGACCTCTCTTAAAAATTATTTTTTCTTTTAAGAGAGGTCCTTTGGAAAGGATTGTTTCATTAATTACACTCATTTTTTATTCTATTCATTCATTCCATTCAATCATTCCTTTAATTCATTCCATTCAATCATTCCTTTAATTCATTCAATTCAATCATTCCATTAATTCATTCAATCATTCCATTCATTCAATCATTCCATTCAATTCAATCATTGCATTCAATTCAATCATTCCATTCATTCAATCATTCCATTCAATTCAATCATTCCATTCATCCATTCAATCATTCCATTCAATTATTCCATTCAATAATTATTCCATTATTTGGATTTACATTTTTGCATTGCATTTTGGATGGTCTCATTTTTAACCGGAGGGTGTTGCAGGATGTTAACAGACGGAAGATTTAGGAACATGGGTCTATATATATAATTATTATACACTGATTTACTCAGGCCAAGTGTCATCATCTTTGTTGTTATTATTGTCACAACAAATCAAACTTACTTTAGTTACAAGACTTGGGCGGCAAGCTCGACGGGTGAAAGGATCAGCAGCAGCTTTTCGAGCTGCTTCTCCTTCAACAATTGCAGCCTTTTCAGCTTCAATCAAATTCCGTTCTCTGTTACGTTGGTTAATATAACTGAAATAAATTTAAAAAATATATACAATAATTAGCAATGGTTAAATAAGAGGGGAGACTGGCTTCTCTAGCCTTGATAAGGCAACCAGTCTAAGAGAAGGAAAAACGGTAATCTAAACATTAGCTACATAAATCAGAGGGGAAGGTCCCTTGTTTTTTTTCACTTTGAGGAAGCTGTATGTTTTGGTTTGCCATTTTCATTTCACTGTAAATCTACACTGAAAATACAAATTTGTTTGAATCAATACAACTACATGTTTTAACACGAAGATATTATAAAATGTGTTCTTAATTGTACTAAGACTCATCTACTACCCTGTAACGCATATGATAAAAAAGTAGGGGTCTTGCCATGATCGTACCTATCAACGTGTGTGTGTGTGTATTATATATATATATATATATATACACACACACACAATACTACCTGTCTCATAGTCGGGTTATCGGTGACTAGACCGGTTACCCCACCAAGCCTATCTGGTGAGGAGGATGGCTAGACATCCAGCAGGACGAAAAACAAAACCTGTCAAAGGGCGGATGAAGCCTTTCGCTCAACGGCCATCTAGCAAATAACATACGCGGGGACGTAGAAATACTTGGATTGGTATCCAGGCGCGTAGCAAAACCACCGGGAGAGATGCATTCCTCAGCCTCGTCAAGGCAAGTGTCTAGGAGAAGGAAAACTCCAAAATTTAGCCTGCGGCAGCTGCTGCAGCCAATGATGTTGACATGGTCTTCTTTTTGGCTCAAATGTGGCAGTCACTTAGAGAGTGGGATTGGTTCTGTGCAAAGCCTTTCCTCACTTAAAAAAGCTTCAGGCACAGGCATTGCTTGATATACAATACATGTCTTGTCCTTTATATGTTTTTGAAGCTCACCATTATATTGTTTGAACTGTTGAGTTTTTTTTTGTTTTTGTTATTATTATTATTATTGTTACTATATCAAGCAATGGCAATACTTGAACGCGAGTTTGCTGCCATCATATACACACACAAATACACACACATCTAGGAGAGGGATAAAATTCCCTCCGGCTATGGGTTAAATAGTAGGGCAGACTGGGCCCTTCAGCCTTGGGTAGGTAACCAGTTTAGGAGAGGGATAACTCTGAATTCAAAATTCCTGAGGTCGGTCGTTGATTGGGTTTGTGGCAACCTTTGATGCACCAATTCTTTCCTATGGACAGTGCCAAAAAGTGTGGATGGTCCAACACAAGCCTTCACCACTATAAACAAATCACTGTGTGGATGTTCATTGTATGAACACTCATACGTCGATCGACGGGAGAGTCCATTGGTTTCTGAATAACACTTTTTCGGTGTTATTCGTCTTCAGAGGCGTTTGACTTTTGAAAAAAATGGACAGTTTTAAACTCCCGGCACGTGTCCACGCGATCCGTTAATAGCTTCTGCATTTCACTTTCGTCATTCAACGGCATCACTATTTGTTGTCATTGTTCTTATTGTGATTTAAAATTTTTTTTCGTTTTTATATTTATTTTAGTTTAAGTGTGTTTATTTATATATGAATTCTTAATTATGGCGGTCTGATGTTTTGGTTAGTCCAATTCCATATTAAGAATTTTTTCCTGTGTGGGCATGTTCGAAAAATTTCTGTTTTGTTGTTTAGGAAATTTTCTTCCTATATATATATATATATATATATATATATATATATATATATATATATATATATATATATATATTATATATATATATAGGAAATTTTCTTCCTATATATATAATATATATATATATATATATATATATATATATAGGAAATATATATATTATATATATATATATATATATAGAAATTTTCTTCCTATATATATATATATATATATATAATATATATATATATATAGGAAATTTTCTTCCTATATATATATATATATATATATATATATATATATATATATATATATAAGGAAATTTCTTCCTATATATATATATATATATATATATATATATATATAGGAAATTTTCTTCCTATATATTATATATATATATATATATATACACCTGTCATCCACATACGCGTTTCGAAGTTTACTTCTCATCAATGCGGCTCAGCTTTTTAACAGCTACCTCTAACTGGGTGCAAAACCCGACAGAATTTTTGTCTGTCAAGCTCCTTACCATCACGGCTATAGGGGACTGTCAGCCAGGGGTGAACAATTAATAGATACAAACCAACTTACAGGATGTATGTTTTTGCAATTACCAGAGAACTCAAGTCTGTAAACAACAGGCGAATATAAAATAGCAAAAAGAGGGATAACTCTGAATTTAAAATTTCTGAGGTCGGTCGTTGATTGGGTTTGTGGCAACCCTTGATGCACCAATTCTTTCCTATCGACTGTGCCAAAAAGTGTGGAATGGTCTAACACTAACCTTCACCACTATAAACAAATAACTGTGTGTATGTTCATTGTATGAACACTCATACATCGATCGATACAAACCAACTTACAGGATGTATGTTTTTACAATCACCAGAGAACTCAAGTCTGTAAACAACAGGTGAATATAAAATAGCAAAAAAGCTAATCAAGCCTGTTTACCTGATAGAATTTATATTGCTTGTTCGGCGTCGATCAAGTTCTGTAGCTCGTTCTTCAAGTTCATCTAATTGTCGATTCAAATCTCTTGCTTTATCCTTAAGACCTTCTACTTCAGCTTGATCCTGTTCAAATAAACAAGGAAATGGAATTAAATAAAGAAAAAAGAAAATGTAACTAAAAAAAGGATAAAATAAAAAAGGAATTAAATTTTTTTAAAAGAAATAAAATCTTTAAAAAAAAACCTATAAAATCTTTTAAAAAAAACCTATAAAATCTTTTAAAAAAAAAAATTATAAAATCTTTCAAAAAAAATTATAAAATCTTTCAAAAAAAAATTATAAAATCTTTAAAAAAAACTATAATATTTTAAAAAATTATAAAATCTTTAAAAATGTATAAATCTTTAAAAATGTATAAAATCTTTAAAAATGTATAAAATCTTTAAAAATGTATAAAATCTTTAAAAATGTATAAAATCTTTAAAAAAGTATAAAATCTATAAAAGTATAAAATCTTTAAAAGTATAAAGTTTTAAAAAAGTATAAAAATTTTTAACAAGTATTAAATTTAAATAAGATTTTATACTTATTTAAATTTTATACTTAAAAATAAATAAGAAATTTAAAAAAGTATAAAATTAAAAATAAGTATGGAATTTAAAAAAGTATAAACTTAAAAAGTATAGAATTTAATTTTATTCTTTTTTAGGTAAAAATTCCAATTTTAAATGTAAAAACTCACTCGCTGTTTCAATAAAAGCGTCTTTCTCATCGCATAGTTGTGTGGATTTTTTCTAAATTTCTGTTTTTCAGCAACAATCTACAAATAGAAAAGTTTATATGAAAATCTTCAATATAATCAAAATAAATTACATTATATACTAGGGTGAGTCAAAAGTTTTGCAATAATTTGGTACATGCTAGTTTAAAAAAAAAATATAATAATAATGAAATTTATTGTGTACAGTTCTCAGGTGCACCATAACTCATCAAAAGTCTTGTACATAGAATAATCTATTAGTGTCAGGAACATGAATAGCGTACAGTTATAATATACATGTGTGTACAGTGCTCAGGTGCACCACAGCTCATCAAAGAATAATGTATTAGTATCAGGAACATGAATAGCGTACAGTAATAATATATGTGTATGTGTGCATGTGCGTGCATTGGTGTTGGATGGGGGTATCCGGTATAGTGTTGGCGGACTACAGGAAGCATGGAGGCTTTGAAAGATGCAGCGTTTAGGCAGCCTACTCCATGTCTCAGGAACTTTGAGTATGAAAAAATGTTTCTGAATATATATATATATGTGTGTGCATAATTACACGCATATACATATATATATATATATATATATATATATAATTACAAGTGTATATATATATGCATAAAGACATGTATATAAGGAATTTCCTATAACTCCAACCTAAAAAAGGGGAACTACTGTTAATTAATCTACCCATTATTTTCTCATTAAACTAACCCTAACCCCTAACCTCGTCTTCTTTTTTCCTAATAGATCAATAAACAAATAATTTATCAGTCAATCAGTTCCGCGTTTTTAGGTTGGAGTTATAGGAAATCCACTCTAATATCTAATATGAGAATTATATTAATTTAATGCTTCAATAAAGAGTCCAGTAAAAATGAAGAGGGTTTTTCCATTAGGGACCACTCTTAAAAATTATCATTTTTTTCTTTTAAGAGAGGTCCTTTGGAAAAGATTATTTCATTTATTTCATTCATTTTTTATTCCATTCATTCATTCATTCCATTAATTCTTTCATTCGTTCCATTAATTCTTAACTATATACATATAAATATATGCATGCACAAAAACATACATATTCATACATATGCATAAACACACATATTCATACATATGCATAAACACACATATTCATACATATGCATAAACACACATATTCATACATACATATATATATTCATACATACATATATATATTCATACATAAATATATATATGCATGCATGCATACACACACACACACACACACACACACACACACAAGAGCCTGAGAATTTTATCACTAAATAGACAAAGGTCTTAAGAAAAGACATAAAATATATTGACTTACCTCTTCAATGTCACCATCTTTGAATTTATAATTAATAGCATTATTTATATCTGAAAGTTTCTTATCTATTTCATCTCTTGTTGGTATTGTCATTCCGGCACGGGCCATTGTCTCTTTCCATTTATAAAATTCAGACTCGGTAAAATCTTGATTGGAAACAAATTCTAACCGATAAACACGTTCAGCATTCCCATGCCTGAAAAAAGAAAACAAAATCATTTATTAATACTATTAATAATGGAGATAGGATGTATTTCTGTCTGTAACCAAAACTATGTCACAGCTTACTTCACAATATTCTTAATAATTGCGTAAAGTCTATTAACGAGTATTTGATTTATAGTCAAAACCGTTAATACATAGAATAAAAACACTGTTATGCACTCAAAATTTTAGTAAGCAATTTAAAAAAAATTTTTTAACTCTCCCCCATCCCCGCTTTTTCAGTAACAAAAAGTAAATTAAAAAGTTTACAAATAAATAAATACCGTATTTGAGGGGCATATAGGACGAACTTATTTTTTTCCAAAATTTTGGCTCAAAAAAATTGCCCTGCGTCTTATACATCGTAGTTGAAGTTTGAGACCTCCCGTAGGCCTACGCTAATCTTCTCTATGATACTCACTAACCCAGCTTACACTCAGTACTTTTACCTACCCTAAACTGTCAAATTGCTTTTATGCAGCTATGTTTCTGTTTGTGTAATGCACAGCTAGACTGTTTTCAACAATATATGCTTAAATACACTAAAAACTTTTTTCCTGAATCTGACCTGCTGAAATAGGGGTGCGTCTTATATGCCGTCAAATATGTTACCTACGATTTTGTGTAAAATTTATGTGCAAAATATTCAAAATAAATTATTCGATTAATAATTAATAGATGCATGCAACATTTTATTTGAGGCGGACAGGACTAAGTTTGAGGGGGACAGGACTAAGTTTTCATTTCAAATTGTTTTTTTCATTCCTTTAATAAATTTCATGATTTTACTGATGATTTTAAACTCCTACCCCCTCAGGCAAAATATATCAAAAATGAAATTTTACACCGCCCAGAGTGCGTTTTTTTGTTGCTAGTAATAATAATAATAATAATAATAATAATAATAATAATAGGACCTTGCCAGAGAACTGAAAAAATTATGGAATGTGAAAGTGATACCAATTGTAGTTGGTGCACTTGGAACGGTCCCAAAAGGATTGGAAAAGGGTTTGGAATGTTTGGAAATCAGAGGAAGGATTGAAACCATTCAGAACACTGCACTGCTCCAATCTGCCAGAATACTCAGAAGAGTCCTGGAGACCTGAGGAGACTTGCTGTCACTCAGACTCCAGTGAAAGACCATCAGCTAACACTGATGTGAAAACTCAAAAGGAGCAAATAATAATAAATGTCCTTTTCTAATAATTTGATGATACAAACTCTGACTTTAAACTTCCACCCCCTCAGGCAAAATCTATCCAAAAATCAATTTTTACACTGCCCAGAGGGCGTTTTTGTTGTTGCTAGTAATAATAATAAATGTTCATTTCTACTTTTCTGCTTTCCATTGTTTTTTTTTTTTTTTCTTTTTTTTTTTTTACTCCTTTAATGAATTTGATGATTTTATTTATGATACAAACCCACTGACTTTAAACTCCTGCCCCTTCAGGCAAAATCTATCAAAAATCAATTTTTACACCGCCCAGAGGGCGTTTTGTTGTTGCTAGTCATAAATGATAATAAAATGTTCTTTTCTACTTACCGTAAACGAAGGCCTTTATTTGTCTTTGTTGAACCAAGTTGGTAGATTTTGGCAGTTTCCACAACATCAATAATTTCTGCTACCTGAAATTAAAAAGAAAAATTTTTTATATATTTGGCACTCAATACAGAATAATGATAACAAGAATTCTTTCCTCCCCACCCCCAAACATCTAAAAGACTTTCCTTTAAACAAAAACAAAATCAGTGATTCTTGGCGTTATTGATCTCTAATATTATTGTTTTATTCTCAAACATATTAAAATCAATCCTATGAATGATTTTATACAGAAACCAATTAAAATAAATCAAAATAAGTGTAATCTTTTTATATGCATTCTTATTTAATTTTGTTAGTCTTTTTAATCTGATATATTTCATTACATTAAAACTTAAATACTTATGCCCAGAGGGAGCATATTCTTAGTAGTTTAAATAATATATATTTCTTATATTAGCAGAGTTATAGACAGGAAGCTGCTTTCTTATATTGTAAAATCTTATTTTGTAAATTACACTTAATATTAGTACAAGTCATAATTTATGGGCACTTTGCATAGAATAATGGTTAGTAAGCTGGGTTAGCAAATAATTGACAGTGAGTTTGATTCTCACTGGGTGCCCTTTGTTTTTGTTTTCTTTTTGTACTGACAGAAGGATTTTCACCAACTTGTAACATTAGCTAAAGTCTAACTCCTCCTCACCGTGGCAGGGTGGTGACAACATGATAGTGTCAGAGCTATGCCATCTGGAACTCAAGTTCCTGGTAGGGCCTCTCAAGGCGGATTGTTCTGTCACCCAATGGTATTAGGGCCACAAACCGGCTAAAGGGCTCTGGTGAAAATTCAAAGGTGTCGCCATCATCATTAAGAATCAATAGCTTTTGGCATACTTGTCACTGTGTCTGTGGAAAATCTGCAGCAAACAAGGGTATCTCCTACCCTTGACCGGTATGCAGAGTTTGGAGTCCGTTTGTGAATTTCCTATTTCCTAGTTACTCTTTTCGTGAATTCACTATCTCATTTATTTCGGATACAGTGAATTTGTTGGATGGAGCCAACTCAAGTGACCCAGGGTGAATCCTGGCACAACAACAACATTAGCAAACGCATTGTAACAGACCTGTAACATTTTAGATTCTATTTTGAACAAGACTGTCCTTTTGTTACAATTTCAAATCAGTAACCTGCAAAAAATGAATACATAAACCAATAACAGTAAAAATCAATACCCTATAAACTGGCCGACCTTCATGGTTACCAATTCCAATCCGAACAAAACAACCCATCACTGTGTTCTTGAAGAATGGCATGTGACACCACCTGCAATAAATAAAAGAGAAATAATAATAATATAATAAAATGGTAAGTGAAAATGTAAAACAAAGATATAATTAAATAAGATGACAGCTTCAAAACAAAGACAAAAAACAAAAAATAAAAAAAAAAATTTTTAAACTAGTCAAATCAATAGAAATGATTGTATGAGCAACCTGTTGACAGCCAACAATAATAATAAAAT
This sequence comes from Doryteuthis pealeii, assembly GCA_023376005.1. Classification (NCBI taxonomy): domain Eukaryota; kingdom Metazoa; phylum Mollusca; class Cephalopoda; order Myopsida; family Loliginidae; genus Doryteuthis; species Doryteuthis pealeii. The sequence goes on from CM042172.1 coordinate 22,559,595, forward strand.
GTTAAATTTAATTGTTACTAGAATATCATTTTTTTGTTTTACAATTTTCTTTAAAGAAAAAAAAAAATTTTTTTTAAATTTGAATTTGAGCCGCATAGAGTTGCTACTATATTTGGATTTTTTTTTGGAGTTGTATGGGTGGACAGCCAGAGATTTTCTTTGCTGTTTGATTGGTCAAGTATCGGTCTGTGAGATTAAAGGACGCATGAATTTAAAAATTAAGGTGGAGTGCCAAACCTACCATCAGCTCCTTACTTTACAGCACAGATCCCTGTGCTACTCATATGCTGAGTTGGCGATAGCTGGTATCGAACTAGGAACTTGTGATTCCTGGCCGAACGCATATTATGATGAATATCAGAGAATAGTTATTATTTGATAAGCTGGGCAAATGAGTTTCATTACAGAGTAATTAAGTGACTACATAACAAAAAAAATAAAAAATAAAAAGTAAAGGGAAGGAGAAAGAGGGGTTCCTACCTCTCCATTTTGTTCCGAGAGAGACGAATTCGGGAAAGATCATCTCTTGTTGCATAAACTGTAACTTTCTGTCGGGAAGACGAACTGCTGTAATGGAAAAGTAATAAAAACAAAATGATGATTTGTCAAGACATTTTGAGAAGAAAAAAAAAAAATTTGAGGAACAACTAATTCCCAAAATAATACAAAATTGCTCAATGCCATTACAAATCTATGTACTATGGAACAACTCCTGTTCCATTTCTCTCTTTATTTATACTAGCAAATATATGCACCCTCCGGGTGCAAGTATTTAAGTTTTAATGTAATAAAATATTGTATTAGATTAGAAAGGCTAATGAAACTAAATAAGAATACAGATAAAAAGATTTGAAACAGAGGGAGTATAATAAAAGATTTGAAACAGAGGGAGTATAATAAAAAATGGAACAACTGAAACTTACTCTTCCATCACTCTCGTCTTTCATTGTTATTTTTTCTAATTTAAGTATTAGTTATAAGAGGAAGTAAAGAATAAAAGACAGTTATTTTATCTTGTTAATGGATTTCATTTAAGATTCATTGAAGAGATTTTTGTTTATATTCATTAAAATAAAACCAAACATTTAGAAATCAATACTACTAAGTACATATTTATTAAATTCGATTTTTTAATATTAATATGCAAATTAGCCTTCCCGTTCACACTGTAAACCGCTATTTTGTTGTATATATAAATATAATTGCATGTTATTAGTATGTAGGCATAGTTAACAGTATTAATAATGTAAGACAATTTTATTAATAATTGAGGTTTAGATAAAAATAAAATCATTGGAG
>CM042172.1:22565893-22618673 GCA_023376005.1 Doryteuthis pealeii
ATTTTATTAATATCAATTGTTCAGTTAAATCCTACTTAACGGACATAAATTCCACCATTGTATGTCACCCCACTGAAAGAAAAAAAAAAATACTAAAAATCAAGGAGTCAACCGAATTTAATGAAATTTTCAGTGTTGATACATTAATGAATAAACAATATAATGCACCAGTTATTTTATTTAAAAACTTTTACATTTTTTTCTTCAGGTCAGTTAACTTTGAACCACGTATGTTTGTGAATCTGTGTTACACCTCAAAGATATGTGGTTCAAAGTTAAATAACCTGAAAAAAAAATAAAATAAAAATAAAAATAACTGGTGCATTATATTGTGTATTCATTAATATATCAACACTGAAAATTTCATTAAATTCGGTTAATTCCCTGATTTTTTATATTTTTTTTTCTTTCGGCAGGGTGACATACGATGGTGGAATTTATGTCCGTTAAGTAGGATTTAACCAATTGTTTTTTATTCTATATATTGACGATTTTAGGTAATGTGACGTAAGGAATTACGTAATTTCAGTTACAGACAAAAAGACACTAAATCACCCTTATTTAAATAAATAATTTATAAATAAATCCATTGAAATAAGTAAATAAATGAAATGAAAAGAAGAAAAAGATAAAAAAGAGTTATCTGACCTTGTTTTGAGAACTGCCCGTCGTTCACTTCTGTTATACAATTCCTGTTCTCTTTCCTTTTCCGTCATTTGTTCTAACCGTTTCCGATCCTCTTCATCCCCAATGAGATCTTCATCGTAACCATCAAAGAATTTGTCATCAGATTCTGAACCAGACATTTCACTGGAACTATGATCAGAATCAGACACCTCACCTGAAAATAGAAATAAAATCACCTATAGATAGACCATATTTACTATATATATATTATATATATATATATATATATATATAATATGAAGAAGTGGAAGTAAATCCGACAATATCTAATTTTATAAATTTTGAAAAAAAAAAAACAAGTTTCATTAACAATTGATGTTTAATAAGCTGATGCTGAAGTGTTTTCGATTTTTTTACTCAACTAAAATTTTTTAAAAAAATTTTTTTTTAAAATCCCATCACGTAGTTTAAATGGGGACACCAACAATTTTTCCATTCATTAAAATTATTTTCCAAAAATTTTCAGGAAAAATTACGTCACATAGTTGAAGACACCAACGTTAATCAGCGTTTTAAAGTATGTCTTTTTTCACCTATTTGAATATCAACAAAAACAGCCACATACCAAAGGCAGAGGCTCGTAGACTTTTGTTTTTTTATTAATAATTTATTTTTCCTTAAACCAATAGAGAGAAAGAGAATGGTCAAATTACGCTATTCTAAATCATGTTCAGTACTACTATGTCAAACCCATCCGGGGAACAAGGAGCCACATCTGACTCCCACCAGAGCCAAGGCGAAAAGAGCAGATTTTTTTTCCTCTTCCGTTTCTCGCCCTGGCATCACATCCATTTCCGGTCGAAACCTGAAACTTCAGTTTTCATTTTTAAATCTATTTCCGGCGTCATTCGTCAGTCAAATTACTGGCACCCCGTTGAGTTTTTACTCTTCCAAATTTTAATCTTTGTTTGTTCTTATTTCTTTTTCCACTCTTTCTCCTTTCAATCCCCAAATTCCCCTTGGATCACAATAATTACGCTACAATAGCTTTTCCAAGCATATTAGTCTGAAAGTGAACAGAATAGCCTGAATGGCATTTGAATTTGCTTACTACGATGCTGCACACCAGCACGTTAACCATTACGCTATGAGGATTCCCTGAATACAAAATAAAGATAAATAAACTTTTCAACTTACCTTCTTCAGGTTCGGAAGCACTTTTTTCGCTCTCATCTTCACTCTCCGACGATATGGCCACTGATTTTCGGTTATTCTTCTTTGGCGTCTTCACTTTCTTTTTACTGCTGCCTTTACCATCCATTGTCCACTGAAAAGTTTAAATGTTAATACAAAATTAAATTCTCAAAAAAGAAAGATTTGATTCAAGTGTTACATAATTCGTGGGTTGCCTACAAATTATGTACTGTAGTTAAATTTACATACATACATAAGAGAGAGAAAGAAAGAAAGAGTAAAAGAAAGAAAGAAAGAAAGAGTAAAAGAAGAAAAAAAGAAGAAAAAAAAGAAAGAAGAAAGAAAGAGTAAAAGAAGAAAGAAAAGAAAGAAAGAGTAAAGAAAAAAGAAAGAAAGAAGAGTAAAAGAAAAAAAGAAAGAAAGAAAGAGTAAAAGAAAAAAAGAAAGAAAGAAAGAGTAAAAGAAAAAAAGAAAGAAAGAAAGAGTAAAGAAAAAAAGAAAGAAAAGAAAGAGTAAAAGAAAAAAAGAAAGAAAGAAGAGTAAAAGAAAAAAGAAAGAAAGAAAGAGTAAAAGAAAAAAAAAAGAAAGAAAGAGTAAAAGAAAAAGAAAGAAAGAAGAGTAAAAGAAAAAAGAAAAGAAAGAAAGAGTAAAAGAAAAAAAAAAAAGAAAGAGTAAAAGAAGAAGAAAGAAAGAAAGAAAAAAGAAAGAAAGAAAGAGTAAAAGAAAAAAAAGAAGAAAGAAAGAGTAAAAGAAAAAAAGAGAAGAAAGAGTAAAGAAAAAAGAAAAGAAAGAAAGAGGTAAAAGAAAAAAAAAGAAGAAAAAGAAAAGAAAAAAGTAAAGAAAAAAAAGAAAGAAAGAGTAAAGAAAAAAAGAAAGAAGAAAGAGTAAAAGAAAGAAAGAAAGAAAGAAAAAAAGAAAGAAAGAAAGAGTAAAAGAAAAAAAGAAAGAAAGAAAGAGTAAAAAGAAAAAAGAAAGAAGAAAGAGTAAAAGAAAAAAAGAAGAAAGAAAGAGTAAAAGAAAAAAGAAAGAAAGAAAGAGTAAAAGAAAAAAAGAAAAGAAAGAAAGAGTAAAAAGAAAAAAAGAAAAGAAGAAAGAGTAAAAGAAAAAAAGAAAGAAAGAAAGAAAGAGAAAAGAAAAAAAAAGAAAGAAAGAGTAAAAAAAAGAAAGAAAGAAAGAGTAAAAAGAAAAAGAAAGAAAGAAGAAAAAGAAAAAGTAAAAAGAGAGAAAGAAAAAGTAAAAGAGAGTGAAAGAAAGAAAGTAAAAAGAGAGTGAAAGAAAGAAAAGTAAAAGAGAGTGAAAGAAAGAAAAGTAAAAGAGAGTGAAAAAAGAAAAGTAAAGAGAGTGAAAGAAAGAAAAGTAAAAAGAGTGAAAGAAAGAAAAGTAAAAGAGAGTGAAAGAAGAAAAAGTAAAAGAGAGTGAAGAAAGAAAAAGTAAAAGAGAGTGAAAGAAAGAAAGAAAGTGAGATCGGGAGAATGAGAAAGTAAGTGAGAGAAGGAGTAAGAAAGTGAGAGAAAGAGAGAGAGATGTTACCTCATCATCACTTTCAGATGTAGCTGAAGATTCATTCTGTTCAGTAGTCGCAGCAGCCGCAGGTGCTGGAGTTGATGCATCAGAATCAGCCCGTTTCCGTTTAGTCAACAACTTTAATTGCTACAAACAACAAAGAAAAGGATAAAAATATATTCATATCAATAAACAGCATGCAAACATCACAAATACAAATGAACTTTACAGCAATACATCATCAATAATAACCAATTGATAAAATATTATGATTGATTGATTTTAATGGCATGTCAACCCATCCAGGGTTATTTTATGCCAAGTGTAGTTTGTGAGGAAGGGTCAAATCTATTATGTCTTTTTTCAAAGATTTTTCTTGATTTTGAAATTAGGTGGTTTGCAGTTGTAGTTTTATTGTCGTATTTTTGTAGAAGAACAGTTTCGAGAAAGGATCTAGTTTTTTGTTTGTTTTTTGTTTTAAGGCAAATCAAACCATAGTGGGTCATTTGATGCCAGAAAAGTTTTGAAAGAATCGTAGCGATGGTTTGGTAGAAAATTATTTAAACTCAATTTTTTTAATAAACAAATTTTCTATTTAACCCATAGATGGTACCCTAACAGGTACTACCATTCAGGGTCAGAATGGACCTGAGAGCAATGGTGATAAGATATTAAATCAATTTATATATTAATACTTGTTTTACTTAATTATACAACTGTTATCATCTAGCAACCCCCCTCTGGTTAAAATGAGACTGTCCAAATCATCCAAGATGAAATGCAAAAATATAAATCCTGATTATCTGATGTTATAAAAGGGAAGAAAAAGGACATGTTATACAGAAAAAATGTGATAAGAAAGAAGAGGAAAGATAAAGAGGGGGTGAGCAGGTGGAAGCTATAATGCTAATCTGTTTCAGTTGAATAATAAAAAATATAAAATAATCTTTCTAAATATGTAATTTGTATGTGCTTTTATCCATTGGATTAATTTTTACAGTGAGTTAAAATGGTATTTTGCTTCTAACAGCTGAAAATGGGGAAAATTAATTTTTTGTTTTTAGACTAAAATTTCACACATTGTATTGTTTTTCAAAATCAAAGTGGCCAATCTTTATCAATATTCTTGAAATTGTACAATCAATTACAAGACAACTTCAACTACAACCAGGAAGTTCTTTTCTTCTCTGACGTTTGGAAGCAAAATCACAACCAACCTAAGTTAACACAGGTTCCTTCAAAAATTTTAAGATAAGCAAAAAAAAGAGCAACATCTCATTAAAAGAAGATGCGTCTATGGATTATTTTAATATATAATGTGGGAAATTTTGATAATACTTTAACATCAGACTTTTTTGCAAAACTTTCAATTTTGGAAAAAAAAATGAGCGTAAATTTACTCACTTTTAAAACATAAATAAACTCTGAACATGCATCACAATTCCAACTTCAATAAGTTTAACTTGCTATTTCTTGCGTATTTCTGGTCCTATCTTATAAATATAGCATTCCCAGTTGATTTTTCTATTTGAGGTTATTGTTATTTAATAGTTAAATAGAGCTGTGTAAATGGAGTTCAAAACTGTTTGAATTATGCAAATATCCCCAGTGGTTCAAAAGTTATGAGAATTTAAAGCCCCGAAATTGGGGGTACAAAAGTGGACATGATTTTGTTAAAAAGATATGTCAAATCTCGGACCAATTCAGAACAAGAAATTCAGTAATTTCTTCATTTTTTAATTTTATTTTTGGAGCAATTTTGATAAAACTTTGCATTCTTATGTAAAATTGTATGTTCTTTCTGATTTTGCTCTCAAATTCTCTGTATCTCCATGCTGTAACCAATTATTTAGAGAATAAGAGGTACTGATAGCAGTGTTTTTTGTTGTTTTTTTAAGTTTACCACAAGATTATTCAACATTTTCATTTTTATACTGTATATATAATATTAATTTAAATATATAATATTACTTTGAACTTAAAAATATATTTCTAAATGCTTATGTTGAATTACATAAAAGAAATAGATTACCTATTTACATATGTTTTTACACAAACCCTGTCCGCATATGCTGAGTTTTGTTTATATTTCGTGTAATTTTAAATTTTTTTGTTTTTTTTCCAAAATTGAAACTTTGACGAAGAAACCCTGACGGTTTAGCAACATCTAAATAACACGTTATATATAAATAAAATAATTCTGATACTATCTAGTATTAGTGACATAGTGCTATTTTTTTTGCTTATCTTATACTTTTTGAAGAATTCTCTGTTAACTTCCAAATGTCAGAAAAGAAAAAACAAGTACCTACTTGTATTTTAAGGTGCGTGCTAATTCAATATCAAATTTCAAGAATATTGATAAAGATTAGCCACTTTAATTTTACAAAAAAAAAAAAAAAAAAATTACCGTGTAATTTTTATTCTGAGAAAAAGAATCTTATTTCGGGTTTACAGCTGTTGGAAGAAAAATACCATTAATGGATAAATTACATAAAATTATATATTTAGAAAGATTATTTTCTTTTCTTTCCAACCATATAAATATTTTTAAGATTGGGCCAATAAAACCCGAGAAATTGCAATTTAAACCGATTAAGGTAGGAATTTGGAAATGTCCAACACAATCAACGAAAAAGCTGGTGTTGCTATTTAAATGGTTGGAAAGAAAAGTAAATAATCTTTTTAAATATGCAATTTCTGTGTTTCTATCCATTATTTTTACAGCAAGTTAAAATGGTATTTTGCTTCAAACTGCTGAAAATGCGAAATATCAATTTTTTTTTTTTTCAACACTAAATTTTAAACATTTTGTTTTGCAAAATCAAAGTGACCGATCTTTATCAATATTCTTGAAATTATACATTCAATTAGAAGACACCTTAAACTATAAACAAGGAAATGTTTTTTTGTTCTTCTCAAACCCATGGAAATGAAAAAATAACAAAGCAGCAGTCAATGAATATTCCTTCCAAAAATATAAAGTAAGAAAAAAAGAACAATATCTCATTAATAGAAGATAATCTCCAATTATTTGTACTAGTAAAAATAAAAAACACCCTCCGGGCAATGTAAAAATAGATTTTTGAAACATTGCCTGAGGGGTGGAGTAAAAAATTCAATGTCAGAGAGTTTGTACCTAAATAAGTAAAATCATCAAATTCATTAAAGGATTAAAAAATAAAACAATTTTAAATGTAAACTTTAAATATGTATTAAAATAAAACAAACTATATATAGATATATAATACCAGTCATGTACTTATTAAAACTTGTTTTAAAAAACAATGAGGATTGTCTAATGTTGCATGTTCAAATTTTGAGTGTATTTATTCTGTGTTATGATGATTTTGGGTAATGTGATGTAAGCAGAGATGTAATTTTTGTTACAGAGAAAACCGGAAGCGAATCTCCATTATTAATAGATATATAATGTGTGGAATTTTCATTACCAAACCGGCTTTGTTTAAAAAAATTATTTAAAGAGGTGTTCTAATTCTTCTATGTAATACGACATAGCAGGTATTTAAAAAGGTATTTTCCAGTTCAAAGTGATGTTATTTATTTAAATTAATACTACATATGTGTATACATGCAGTATTAAAATGAAATTTTGAATAATCTTGTGGTAAACTTAGAAAAAGAAAAGCTGATATATGTACCTCTTATTCTCTAAATAATGGGGTTTGGTTTGGTTTGGTTGGTTGGGTTTTACGGCACGTCAACCCCTTGGGTTATTTTATGCCGAATACTTCTATTGGTAATTAGGTATTCAAAAATGTATAAGGGTTTATTTGCTGTAATCAAGTTTTCTGTTGAGAATTTTAACATCAAGAGAGTAAGTGGGTGATTTTTGTAAGTTTGTGAACTTACATCCTTGATAAGAGGCCAGTTCTTTTCATAAAGTTTAATATCCTCTTCTATTGGTAATTTGGTATTCAAAAATGTTTAATGCCGACAAAATTTTGAAATAATTTCATTTTTAATGGATAAGACAATTTTGTTTATAAACTCATGTTTTCTATTTAACCCATAGATGGGACCCTAACAGGTACTACCACTCTGGGTCAGAGTAGACCAGGGAGCAATGGTGATGAAGGGGTGCTCCACATTCCCCAAACCACCAGAACTGGAATCTCACCATCAGATAGAGTTTAACGTCATTCCCAGGACATGTAGACCCTCAGCCACCACCTTCTAGCACCCATATGATAAGAAGGGTTGGGGATTGCCATAAGGGCAATAGAGTTGGGAAAATCATATAGGTGCTAGGGCTTGACGTGGCCAGCCAATTGATCAGAGGGGGCCTCTCCGACCGCCCGTCTAGCCTAAGTAAGGTTCTAAGTGGAGTGTTGCATGTCATGGACTGCTCATCCACCAAGACTCCGTCCTTAAGCATCACAGTCGCCACCCACGGAAAACAGGTGGCCCCATTGGGGGTCTAAATACTGGGTTAAAGCATAGAGATACATACAATTTGAGTGCAGAATCAGAAAGAACCTACAATTTTACATAAGAATGCCAAGGTTTTATCAAAATTGCTCCAGGAATAAAGAAATTACTGAATTTCTTGTTTTGAATTGGTTCTTGATTATACAGTTTCTTTGAGCAAAATTATGGCTACTTTTGTACCCCCAATTTCGGGGCTTTAAATTCTCATAATTTTTTAACCACTGGGTATATTTGCATAATTCAGTTTTAAACTCAAGCTACAGAGCTCTATAAAACTAATATGATTAAATAACAATAACCTCAAAAAAAAAAATCAACTGGGAATGCTAATAATACAAATAATTATATGGTTTCAAGTAATTATTTCAATCTAATAATAGTTATTTGTTTGTACACAGTTTCAAGTAACTAATAATAATAATCCTTAGTTAACAATTATAGATACAAGTAATTATTTTTCATACAAATAATTTACAGCTATATGGCCTCAAATATTCCTATCGAATACAAATAATTTGAAACAGATCTATTTGACCCATAGATGCGACCCTAATAGGTATCTATCTATCTATCTATCTATCTTTCTTTCTCTTTGTTCTCACTTTCTATCTGTTTTTTTTAGATAGACCCCATACGCATATATTTTCTGAAACTAAATTAACCTGGGTACTTGGATACGTATATTTTATTTTAATCGAAGGGGATCGCTCGGGGTAAGAGTGGACCTGGAATAATGGCAATGAAGGGGCACTCTAAAATTCTTAGATCTCCAGAACTGGAGCCTCACCATCTAATGCAGTTTAGTGTCATTCATACCCAGGTTATTCTTTGAGGGGGGTGGCTTTACCCCCCACCTGCTGAAGATACAGTTAAGTGTATTCTAAACCCCTCTGGCAGGGCTGTGAAGAGGTACTCCACACAATCTACATCTCCAGAATTGGAGCCTCACAATCCAATGCAGTTTAGTGTTATACCCAGGAAGCCCCCCCCCCCATTTTTGGAGGGGGGGCGGACCAAGTAACCAATAAGCACCCCCCAGCTGGGATCTGTTTTGAAAGGAACACCTTTTGCTTTTCACCGTAAACTCCCGGTTGATTGTTTATAAACAACAGACAGTTATTTATTGGTTACTTGGTCCAAACATCCTTTTATTTAAATAAACATAAAAATATTTCGTAAATAAAAACTATTTTCATTTAAATAAACATATCTGCGTTTCTCTTTTGATTAAATAAAAACTATTTTAATATAAAATGTCTAATATAAAAACGTGTCTTTTGTTTAAAGTTTTTAAAACTTAAAAAAAAAATTCCTATTGAATTAACAACAACATGAAATAACTATTTTTTTTTATAAAAATCGAAAACTATTCTAGTATAAAAAATGTGTTTTTGGATAGTAAATATACATGAACAAACTTTAAAAAAAATCTTACAGTGAAATTCTAATACAAAAGAATCATCTGTTGTTTATAAACAAACAACCCCCTCACCCCCTGCAGAGGTTACATTTAGAGTATTCTAAACCCCGCCAACAGGGCTTCTCTCTAAATGTGGGGAAGAAACGATCAGATGTCAGATGTTTACAAATATTGTTCAAGTTTCATTTAAGAATGTTTGATTTTAAGTTAGATTTTTTTTTAAAATGAAACAACAAAGTACACGTTTTCACACATACACACACACACACATACATACCACTGTACACACGTTTTCACACACACACACACACACACACACCACTGTACACACGTTTACACACACACACACACACCACTGTACACACATACACACACACCACTGTACACATGTTTACACATACACACACACCACTGTACACGTTTACACACCACACACACCACTGTACACACAACACACACACACACACCACTGTACACATGTTTACACATACACACACACCACTGTACACATGTTTACACATACACACACACCACTGTACACGTTTACACATACACACAACACACCACACACACATACACACACACACACACAACACCACACGTTTACACATACACACACACACACCACACGTTTACACATACACACACGTATGTTTACACACACACACACACACACACACAACACACACGTTTACACACACAAAACACACACGTTTACACACACACCACTGTACACATGTTTTACACACATACGTTTTCATATATATATATATAATATATATACATACACACACACACACACACACACATCAATCAAAATGTAACAGTAGATTTTAATGTTTTGCTTTTTTTGTCGTTTTTTTTTTTTATCAGCTTAAAAGAAAAAAAGAAAAAAAAGAAAAAGAAAAAGCCACATAATAACAATAGTCCACATGTAGTTTAACCTACAAACATTATTTATTCCCAGAACATTGTCAAAAGAGAATACTTTATAAAGTTGATTGTAAGAACCTGTCAACCATTTAGATTGATTGATTTTAATGTCATATCAACCTGTCTAGAGTTATTTTATGCCTAGAGTTTAAGGAATTAGGTTCATTATACATTTATATTTTTGTGTAGCTGTTTCTTAAGAGTTTTTTTAAATTTTTATATATCAAGTATTCCTATTTAATATTAATAGAAATAATTACTTGTAACCATATAATTGTGTATAGATTATTAATATTAATCAGGAATACTTGAAACCATATAACCATATGGAGATTATTAATAATCTCCATATGGTTATATGGTTTCAAGTATTCCTGGTTAATATTAATAATCTATACACAATTATATGATTTCAAGTAATTATTTCTATTTAATAATAAGCATTTGTTTGCACAATTATGTGGTTTCAAGTAACTAATAATAATCCTTAGTAAACAAATATAGCTTCAAGTAACTATTCTTAATACAAATAATTTGCATACAGTTATATGGTTTCAAGTAACTAATAATAATAATCCTTAGTAAACAAATATAGCTTCAAATAACTTAATAATAATAATATAATGATAATAATCCTTAGTAAACAATTATAGCTTCAAGTAACTTAATAATAATAATAAAATGATAATAATCCTTAGTAAACAATTATAGCTTCAAGTAAGTAAGTAAAGTTGTCAGGGCGGCCTAATGTCTGTCTCAGCCAGACAGTGAGGGAGTCTATCCCCTTTTTTCTAGCGCTAGATCAAGGAGATTGTTTTTGTCTATGAGGTGGAGCACCACACCTACCATCAGCTCCTTACTTTACCGCACAGATCCCTGTACTACTTATACACCGAGTTGGCGAGGGTCAGTATCAAATTAGGAACTTTGTGATTTCTAGCTGAGCGCTCTATGCGGAGAGATCTCAATAGATTTCTAGTCTATCGAGCTTCAAATAACTAATCATAATAATACTTAGTAAACAATTATAGCTTCAAGTAAATAATAATAAATAATCCTTAGTAACAATTTAGCTTATAGTATAATAATAATAATCCTTAGTAAACAATTATAGCTTATAGTACTAATAATAATAATCTTAGTAAACAATTATAGCTTATAGTAATAATAATAATAATCCTTAGTAAACAATTATAGCTTATAGTAACTAATAATAATAATCCTTAGTAAACAATTATAGTTATAGTAACTAATAATAATAATCCTTTAGTAAAACAATTATAGCTATAGTAACTAATAATAATATCCTTAGTAAACAATTATAGCTTTATAGTAACTAATAATAATAATCCTTAGTAAAACAATTATAGCTTATAGTAACTATAATAATAAATAATCATTAGTAAACAATTATAGCTTATATAGTACTAATAATAATAATCATTAGTAACAATTAGCTTATAGTAACTAATAATAATATCATTAGTAAACAATTATAGCTTATAGTAACTAATAATAATAATCATTAGTAAATAATAGCTTTAAGTAACTTATAATAATAATCCTTAGTAAATAATAGCTTCAAGTAACTTATAATAATAATAATATAATGATAATAATAATCCTTAGTAAACAATTATAGCTTATAGTAACTAATAAAATAATCCTTAGTAAATAATAGCTTCAAGTAAATAATAATATAATAATAATAATCCTTAGTAAATAATAGCTTCAAGTAACTTATAATAATAATATAATAATAATATCCTTAGTAAATAATAGCTTCAAGTAACTTATAATAATAATATAATAATAATAATCCTTAGTAACAATTATACTTATAGTAACTAATAATAATAATCCTTAGTAAACAATTATAGCTTATAGTAACTAATAATAATAATCCTTAGTAAATAATAGCTTCAAGTAACTTATAATAATAATAATAATATAATGATAATAATAATCCTTAGTAAACAATTATAGCTTATAGTAACTAATAATAATAATCCTTAGTAAATAATAGCTTCAAGTAACTTATAATAATAATCCTTAGTAAATAATAGCTTCAAGTAACTTATAATAATAATCCTTAGTAAATAATAGCTTCAAGTAACTTATAATAATAATATAATGATAATAATAATATAATGATAATAATCCTTTGCAAATTTGCAAATTAGCCTTCCCGTTCACACTGTAAACCGCTATTTTGTTGTATATATGAATACAATTGCAGGTTATCATTATGTAGACATGGTCAGCAGTATTAATAATGTAATGCAATTTTATTAATAATTGAGGTTTAAATAAAATAACATCATGGAGAATGTGACGTAAATAAGTAAGGGAATTGTGACTTGAGTAGTGATATAGTTTCGGTTACAGACAAACAACCACACAATCTCCATTATAATAACTAGTACAAAATGAAAAAAACACCCTCCGGGCAATGTAAAAATAGATTTTTGAAACATATTGCCTGAGGGGTGGGAGTAAAAAATTCAATGTCAGCGAATTTGTACCCTAAGTAAGTAAAATCATCAAATTCATTAAAGGATTAAAAAATAAAACGATTTGAAATGTAAACTTTAAATATGTATTAAAATAAAACAAACTATATATAGATATATAATACCAGTCATGTATTTATTAAAACTTGTTTTAAAAAACAATGAGGACTGTCTAATGTTGCACGTTCAAATTTTGAGTGTATTTATTCTATGTTATGACGATTTTGGGTATAGTGACGTAAGCAGTGACATAGTTCTTGTTTCAGACAAAAACCAGAAGCACACCACTTACACATATATTCATATATACACACACACCACTGTACACATATATTCATATATACACACACACCACTGTACACATATATTCATATATACACACACACCACTGTACACACATATTCATATATACAACACACACCACTGTACACATATTCATATATACACACACACACCACTGTACACATATATTCATATATACACACACACCACTGTCACATATATTCATATATACACACACACCACTGTACACATATCATACTGTACACATATTTTCAATATATACACACACACCACTGTACACATATTTTCATACATACACACACGCACAGCTCCATTATACCCATTTTTCATACATACACACGCGCACGCACGCTCCTTATAACCCATATTTTCATATATACACACGCACGCACGCTCCATTATACCCATATTTTCATATATACACACGCACGCACGCTCCATTATACCCATATTTTCATATACACACACGCACGCACGCTCCATTATACCCATATTTTCATATATACACACGCACGCACGCTCCATTATACTCATATTTTCATACATACACACACGCACGCTCCATTATACCCATTATTTCATACATACACACACGCACGCTCCATTATACCCATATTTTCATACATACACACACGCACGCTCCATTATACCCATATTTTCATATATACACAACGCACGCTCCATTATACCCATATTTTCATATACATACACACACGCACGTCCATTATACCCATATTTTCATAACATACACACACGCACGCTCCATTATACCCATATTTTCATACATACCACACCGCACGCTCCATTATACCCATATTTTCATACACACGCACGCTCCATTATACACATATTTTCATACACACACACTCCATTATTAATAGAAGATATTTGTATTTTTTGTGAAGTTGTTTCTTTAGATTTTTTTTACACACTTACATGATATCAAGTAATATCTCATACTAATAATTTGCACACAGTTGTATGGTTTCAAGCATTTTTAACTAATACTAATAATGTATACACAATTATATGGTTACAAGTAGTTATTTCTATCTAATAATAATCATTTGTCTGCACAGTTATGTGGTTTCAAGTAACTAATAATAATAATCTGTAGTAAATAATTATAGCTTCAAGTAACTATTCTTAATACAATTAATGTTTATCTCTGACCCTACTAGCTCCAATAATTTCAGTTTATAATAGACATTAAACAATACTCTTTTCAGTTCCATTTTACTTATGTTGAAAAATCCTTTTACTTCCATTATATTATTTAGAAAGGCTTTTCTTTCTTATTTCACTACTTATCTTTTGAAATTTGCTAAACCCACCTCCACAATGTTTATCTACATACACATATTCACATATATAAATATACTCGTACCTACATATATGTGTTTTTGCGCCTAAATATGTGCATCGAGAACAGAACAATTTTAAGAAAAAATTTGGGGCTCTTTACAGAATTGTGTCCAGGCCTCCTGCCTTAAAATACACTAGGCGGTGATAGCTGAAAAAACAACCTGCCCTACGAATAAAGTTCCCAAAAAGTTAATGCGATATTTTATTTAAGTAAATGTAAATATTTTAACCCTCCTCCACTTTAAAATATTCTAACAGGTGGGGGGCTAAATATTTACATTAATTGTCGATAAAAATATGGTTTACTTCTAACCCCTCAACAACTAAAAAAAAAAATTAATTCGTCGATAAAATGCCTTCACATGTTACACACCACACACACACACACTGTACACATGTTTACACACACACACACACACACACACACCACTGTACACATGTTTACACACACACACACCACTGTACACATGTTTACAACACCACACACACACCACTGTACACAGTTTACACACAACACACACACACCACTGTACACATGTTTACACACACACACCAACCACTGTAACACGTTACCACACACACACCACCTGTACAGTTTAACACACACCACACACACTGTCACGTTCCACACACACACACCACTGTACACGTTCACACACACACACACCACTGTACACGTTTAACACACACACCACTGTACACGTTTACCAACACACACCTGTACACGTTTACACACACACCACTTCGTTACACAAACACTTCACGTTTACACAACACACTTACAGTTTACACACACACACCACTGACACTTACACACACACCACTGTACAGTTTACACACAACACACACTGTACACGTTTACACACACACCACTGTACACGTTACAACACACACCACTGTACACGTACACACACACCACTGTACACGTTACACACACAACACACACACCACTGACACGTTTACACACACACACACACCCACTGTACACGTTTTACACACACACCATGTACACGTTTACAACACACACACTGTCACGTTTACACACACAACCACTGACACGTTTAACACACACACACACCACTGTCCGTTTCACACACACACACACACTTCACGTTTCCACACACACACACCACTGTACACGTTTCACACACACACACACACCACTGTACACGTTTACACACACACACACACACCCACTGTACACGCTTACACGACACACACACACACACACTGTACACGTTTACACCACACACACACACCACTGTACACGTTTACACCACACACACACACCACGTACACATGTTTCATATATATATATATATATACACACACACCTACACACACACACACACTATATACACATCAAAAATGTAACAGTAGATTTTAATGTTTTGCTTTTTTTGTCGTTTTTTTTTTTTATCAGCTTAAAAGAAAAAAAAAAAAGAAGAAAAAGAAAATCCACATAATAACAATAGTCCACAGTAGTTTAACCTACAAACATTATTTAATTCCAGAACATTGTCAAAAGAGAATACTTTTAAAGTTGATTGTAAGAACCTGTCAACCATTTTAGATTGATTGATTTAATGTCATATCAAACTGTCTAGAGTTATTTTATGCCTAGAGTTTAAGGAATTAGGTTCATTGTACATTTATATTTTTGTGTAGCTGTTTCTTAAGAGTTTTTTTTAAATTTTATATATTCAAGTATTCCTATTTAATATTAATAGAAATAATTACTGTAACCATAAATTGTGTATAGATTATTAATATTAATCAGGAATACTTGAAACCATATAACCATATGGAGATATAATATTAATAACTCCCATATGGTTAAATGGTTTCAAGTATTCCTGGTTAATATTAATAATCTATACACAATTATATGGCTTCAAGTAATATTCTTAATACAAATAATTGCATACATATATAGTTTTCAAGTAACTAATAATAATAATCCTTAGTAAACAAAATATAGCTTCAAGTAACTATTCTTAATACAATAATTTGCATACAGTTATATGGTTTCAAGTAACTAATAATAATAATCCTTAGTAAACAAAATAGCTCAAGTAACTATTCTTATACAAATAATTGCATACAGTATATAGTTTCAAGTAACTAATATAAATAATCCTTAGTAAACAAATATAGCTTCAATAACTATTCTTAATACAAATAATTTGCATACAGTTATATGGTTTCAAGTAACTAATAATAATAATCCTTAGTAAACAAATATAGCTTCAAGTACATTCTTAATACAAATAATTTGCATACAGTTATATGGTTCAAGTAACTAATAATAATAATCCTTAGTAAACAAATATAGCTTCAAGTAACTATTCTTAATACAAATAATTTGCATACAGTTATATGGTTTCAAGTAACTAATAATAATAATCCTTAGTAAACAAATATAGCTTCAAGTAACTTAATAATAATAATAATAAATGATAATAATCCCTTAGTAACAATTATAGCTTCAAGTTAAGTAAGTATAAGTTGTCAGGCGGCCTAATGTCTGTCTCAGCCAGACAGTGAGGGAGTCTATCCCCTTTTCTCTAGCGCTAGATCAAGGAGATGTTTTTGCTATGAGGTGAGCACCACACCTACCATCAGCTCCTTACTTACCGCACAGATCCCTGTACTACTTATACACTGAGTTGGCGAGGGTCAGTATCAAATTAGGAACTTTTGTGATTTCTAGCTGAGCGCTCTATGCGGAGAGATCTCAATAGATTTCTAGTCTATCGAGCTTCAAATAACTAATAATAATAATCCTTAGTAAACAATATAGCTTATAGTAACTAATATAATAATCCTTAGTAAACAATTATAGCTTATAGTAACTAATAATAATAATCCTTAGTAAACAATTATAGCTTATAGAACTAAATAATATAATCCTTAGTAAACAATTATAGCTTATAGTAACTAATAATAATAATCCTAGTAAACAATTATAGCTTATAGTAACTAATAATAATAATCCTTAGTAACAATATAGCTTATAGTAACTATAATAATAATCCTTAGTAAAATATAGCTTCAAGTAACTTATAATAATAATCCTTAGTAAATATAGCTTCAAGTAACTTAATATAATAATAATATAATGATAATAATCCTTAGTAAACAATTATAGCTTATAGTAACTAATAATAATAATCCTTAGTAAATATAGCTTCAAGTAAACTTAATTAATAATAATAATGATAATAATAATCCTTTGCAAATTAGCATTCCCGTTCACACTGTAAACCGCTATTTTGTTTATATATGAATATAATTGCATGTTTATTATGTAGACATGTCAGCAGTATTAATAATGTAATGCAATTTATTTAATAATATGAGTTAAATAAAATAACATCATGGAGAATGTGACGTAAATAAGTAAGTGGAATTGTGACTTGAGTAGTGTTATAGTTTCGTTACAGACAAACAACCACACAATCTCCATTATAATAACTAGTACAAAAATAAAAAAAACACCCTCCTGCAATGTAAAAATAGATTTTTGAAACATATTGCCTGAGGGGTGGAGTAAAAAATATTGTCAGCGAGTTGTACCCTAAGTAAGTAAAATCATCAAATTCATAAGGATTAAAAAATAAACAATTTGAAATGTAAACTTTAAATATGTATTAAAATAAAAACAAACTATATATATAGATATATTAATACCAGTGATGTATTTAATTAAACTTGTTTTAAAAAACAAATGAGGACTGCTCTAATGTTGCACTTTCAAATTTAGAGTGTATTTATTCTAATTATGACGATTTGGGGTAATGTGACGTAAGCAGAGACGTCATTTTTGTTACAGACAAAAACCGAACAAATCTCCATTATTAATAGAGATTTGTATTTTTTGTGAAACTGTTCTTTACTTTTTTACACACCTTACATGATATCAAGTAATATTTCATACGAATAATTTGCACACAGTTGTAGGATTTCAAGCATTTTTTAACTAAATACTAATAATGTATACACAATATATGGTTACAAGTAGTTATTTCTATTTAATAATAATCATTTGTTTGCACAGTATGTGTCTCAAGTAACTAATAATATAATCTGTAGTAAATTATATAGCTTTCAAGTAACTATTCTTAATACAATATAATGTTTATCTCTGACCCTACTAGCTCCAATAATTTCAGTTATAATAGACGTTAAACAATACTCTTTTCAGTTCCATTTACTTATGTTGAAAAATCCTTTTACTTCCATTATATATTTAGAAAGGCTTTTCTTTCTTATTTCACTAACTTATCTTNATTGCCTTCAATCCGATAAAAAAATCTTTTTTTTTTCTTGGTATTTTCATTTTATTTTTTTTTACAATTACAAATAAAATATCAAAACATTTTTTTCTGTATTTCTATTTCATTTTTGGAAACTTCATACATAGGGCGGGTTTTTTTTCCAGCTATCACCACTAGGCAGGGACGCAATTCTGCGAAGGCCTAAAATTTTATACAAAGGGCTAACGACTGCAACAGATACATAGAGCACAACATCACACACCAGGTGCAGACAAGTATCCAATAAGCACCCCAATCATCAACTTAATAAAAGGTTCATATTTTAACTCATCACCGGTAATTTTGCTTCCAAATATGGAAAATAAACAAACAGAGAATTTTTTTGACTTAATTATATCTGACAAAAACAAATTTTACAAATTTTGTGATACTATTTCTGAACAGCATCCTTTTATTAAATAAACATAAGAAATATTTTGCAAATAAAAACTATTTTTATTTAAATAACATAATTGCATTTCTCTTCTGATTAGTAAAAACTATTTTAGTATAAAAATGTCTTTATTTTTTTTAATTTATCGTAGGAGAAAAATATTCATAAACTTCTGATTAAAAAGTATTTAGTTAAAAAAGATTTTGCTATTGAATTTTAATTTGATTACGTGTACCAACCATCTATTCTATTTAATTTATCGTAAGTTCAACATCTCCATAAACTTCTGATTAAAATCATTTGTTACAAAAATTTGGAAGCAGAAGTTACCAGTGACGAGTTAAAATGTGAACCTTTCATTAATTGATGATTTGGGGTGCCTATTGGATACTTAGTCCCGGGGTGCTAGTAGGAGAGTCAATCCAAAAAGTTATGCTTCCTATTTATTTCCACCACAAACTACAAAAATAGAAAGTGCATTGGATAGAGAAAGTTTTCAGCTAAAAAAAATATATATATATTTCCATATAGTCACCACTAAGCTCCTGAGTTTGACAAGAAAATCTGAAGAAGGCTCGACTCACAATGGCAAAAACATTGTGTATATAAACAATAAAGTCAAGGATGACAGTCTGAAAAACTAAATAATAAAAACTTCATATATTGTTGGTATGATCAAAAAATAGAAGAGGAAGTTCAAATTTAGCCAAGGAAATCTATAATATGTATAACATTAAATATTTGTAGTCTAAGTTGTTTAAAAACTGCTATCCGCCATAGAGTGGATATTAAAGATAAATTAAATGGTTATTTCCTAGTTGAGTAACATATTACAGAGTGACCCCCCCCCAAAAAAAAAAGAACCCAAATTATTTATTTATTTCCCATAAACTACCCTAAACCTAACCTACTCTAAACCCTAACCCCCCCCCTAGTTGAGTAAAATGATATTACAGAATGACCAGAAAAAACAGAACCCAAATTATTTATTTATTTTCCCATTAACTAACCCTAAACCTAACCCTTGTTGGACTTAAAACTTTAAAAAAAAATAAATTAAAGTTTTATTACAAAATTTGTGGGTTCTGTTTTTCTGGGTCACCCTGAATATTATGTTACTCAACTGGGGGGGTTAAGGTTTGTTTAATGGGAAAATAAATAAATAATTTGGGTCTGATTTTTTTGGGTCACCTGTAATATGTTTACCAACTAGGAAATGACCAATTAAATTATTAAGTTTTACAAATTAAAACTATAAAAAACTGGAGAAGAGAGTGAGAGAGTGAGAGAGAGAATGAAGAGAGAGAGAGAGAGATGTTTTCATTCTTGATGGGTACTCAATATTCTTATTTTCTTAAACTCATTTCTATCTAAACCATAGATGGCACCCTAACAGGTACTACCACTCTGGTCAGAGTTGACCTGAAGATTAATGGCAATGACAGGGGTATCCACAACTTCTCAGAGCTCCATAATTTGAACCTCACTAAAAGATGCAGTTTAACATCATATCCAGGATCTTAGACCTGCAACCCCTGCCTTCTAGCACATATGATAAAAAAGGATGGAGGGTTTACTATAAAAGCAATATGATCGGGAATCATATAAGTGCTAAGGCTTGATGTGAGCAGTTGAGTGATCAAAGTGGGGGCCCTTCAACCACCTGTCTAACTAGAGCCCAAGTGTATTATACAGCCCCAACCAACAGGGCAGTAAACAAGTTGGATTTCATCGATTGATTTTAAACAGCATTTCAACCAGTCTAGGGTTATTTTAAGAGGTTAGGAATTGCCTTCACTGTACATTCATATTTACATTATGTAGCTTCTAACTTGTTTTTTTTTTGTTTTGCACCAAGTCTTTTGGTATTATCTGCGTTATGTGTTATCTGTAAACGTTTCAGACAATGTGCACCGGCCTTCTTCAGTGATTTCTTGTTGTAATCAGGAGCCACACGGAACTTTGAACTTAACCCTTTATTCAGTGGATATGGGGATATCCTGTTCTCATTCGCTAACATTAGCTGGGGTACAGGTGTTAAAACTGTGTTAATTATTATTCTATGTACTGCTGCCCCCGACCAGGATTGAACCTGCAATCTAGAGATAACTGTCTTAACTCCTTATCCACTAGGCTATGTGTCCAATTCTGAGAAAAAGGTTTTATATATATATACATATAAGTATAATAAAATGTAATATGTTACTCAATGCAGGAAGTGTCGTTATCTAATTTACTTAATTGCTGATTGATAGAGGTGGCTTTTAACCTAAGTAAAACTAGTTAAGTAGTAAACAAGGCGGACTGACCTATTGTGCCGGTATCAGCATCTCTCTCTTTTTATCTTGAAATTTTCTAAACCCACCTCCACAATGTTTATCTACACCTTAAATACTATTATTTACATACACATATTCACATATATAATATACTCGCACCTAAATATGTGCATCGAGAACAGAACAATTTTAAGAAAAAAATTTGGGGCTCTTTACAGAATTGTGTCCAGGCCTTCTGCCTTAAAATACGCTAGGCGGTGATAGCTGAAAAAACAACCCGCCCTACGAATGAAGTTCCCAAAAAGTTAATGCGATATCTTATTTAAGTAAATGTAAATATTTTAACCCTCCCCCTCTTTAAAATATTCTAATGGGTGGGGGCTAAATATTTACATTTACTTGTCGATAAAAATATGGCTTACTTCTAACACAATCAAACAACTAAAAAAAAAATTATTGGTCGATAAAAATGCCTTCAATCTGATAAAAAAATATCTTTTTTTTTTCTTGGTATTTTCATTTTATTTTTTTTACAATTACAAATAAAATATCAAAACATTTTTTTCTGTATTTCTATTTCATTTTTGGAAACTTCATTCATAGGGCGGGTTTTTTTCCAGCTATCACCACCTAGGCAGGGACGCAATTCTGCAAAGCGCCTTAAAAATTTTATTCAAGGGGTACGACTGCAACAGATATATAGAGCACAACACTCACCACTACTGAGGTGCAGACCAAGTATCCAATAAGCACCCCAAATCATCAACTTAATAAAAGGTTCATATTTTAACTCATCACCGGTAACTTTTGCTTCCAAATATTTGAAAATAAACGAACAGATGATTTTTTTAACTTATATTCTATCTGACAAAAACAAATTTTACAAATTTTGTGATACTATTTCTGAACGACATCCTTTTATTTAAATAAACATAAAAAATATTTTGCAAATAAAAACTATTTTTATTTAGATAAACATAATTGCATTTCTCTTTCTGATTAAGTAAAAACTATTTTAGTATAAAAACGTCTTTCATCTTTTTTTAATTTATCGTATGTGTTGAAAAATATTCATAAACTTCTGATTAAAAAGTATTTATTTAAAAAAGATTTTGCTATTGAATTTTAATTTGATTACATGTACCAACCATTTATTTATTTAATTTATCGTAAGTTCAACATCTCCATAAACTTCTGATTAAAATCATTTGTTTACAAAAATTTGGAAGCAGAAGTTACCGGTGATGAGTTAAAATGTGAACCTTTCATTAACTTGATGATTTGGGGTGCCTATTGGATACTTAGTCCCGGGGTGCTAGTAGGAGAGTCAATCCAAAAGTAATGCTTCCTATTTATTTCCACACAAACTACAAAAATAGAAAGTGCATTGGATAGAGAAAGTTTTCAGCTAAAAAAAATATATATATATTTTTCCATATAGTCACCACTAAGCTCCTGAGTTTGACAAGAAACATCTGAAGAAGGCTCGGACTCACAATGGCAAAAACATTGTGTATATAACAATAAAGTCAAGGATGACAGTCTGAAAAACCTAAATAATAAAAACTCTATTATATTGTTTGGTATGATCAAAAATAGAAGAGGAAGTTCAAATTTAGCCAAGGAAATCTATTTAAATATGTATAACATTAAATATTTGTAGTCTAAGTTGTTAAAAACTGCTATCTGCCATAGAGTGGATATAAAAGATAAATTAAATGGTTATTTCCTAGTTGAGTAACATATTACAGAGTGACCCCCCCCCAAAAAAAAAAGAACCCAAATTATTTATTTATTTTCCCATTAAACTAACTCTAAACCCTAACCCCCCCCCCTAGTTGAGTAAAATGATATTACAGAATGACACAGAAAAAACAGAACCCAAATTATTTATTTATTTTCCCATTAAACTAACCCTAAACCCTAACCCTTGTTGGACTTAAACTTTTAAAAAAAAGTTTTATTACAAAATTTGTGGGTTCTGTTTTTTCTGGGTCACCCTGAAATATTATGTTACTCAACTGGGGGGGGGTTAAGGTTTGTTTAATGGGAAAATAAATAAATAATTTGGGCTCTGATTTTTTGGGGTCACCTGTAATATGTTACTCAACTAGGAAATGACCAATTAAATTATTAAGTTTTACAAATTAAAACTATAAAAACTCTGAGAGAGAGAGAGAGAGAGAGAGTGAGAGAGAGAGAGAGAGAGAGAGAGTGAGAGAGAGTGAGAGAGTGAGAGAGAGAGTGAGAGAGTGAGAGAGAGAGTGAGAGAGAGAGTGAGAGAGAGAGAGAGAGAGAGAGTGAGAGAGAGAGAGAGAGAGAGAGAGAGAGAGAGAGAGAGAGAAGAGAGAGAGAGAGAGAGAGAGAGAGAGAGAGAGAGAGAGAGAGAGTGAGAGAGAGAGAGAGAGAGAGAGAGAGAGTGAGAGAGAGAGAGAGAGAGAGAGAGAGAGAGAGAGAGAGAGAGAGAGA
Organism: Doryteuthis pealeii; assembly: GCA_023376005.1. Taxonomy (NCBI): domain Eukaryota; kingdom Metazoa; phylum Mollusca; class Cephalopoda; order Myopsida; family Loliginidae; genus Doryteuthis; species Doryteuthis pealeii. Next base: position 22,589,665 of record CM042172.1, read on the forward strand.
GAGAGAGAGAGAGAGAGAGAGAGAGAGAGAGAGAGAGAGTGAGAGAGAGAGAGAGAGAGAGAGAGAGAGAGAGAGAGAGAGAGAGAGTGAGTGTTTGTTTTCATTCCTGATGGTACTAAATATTCTTTTTTATTTAAACTCAATTTTTTAAAACTCATTTCTATCTAACCCATAGATGGCAGCCTAACAGGTACTACCACTCTGGGTCAGAGTGGACCTGAGAGTAATGGCAATGAAGGGGTACTCCACACTTCTCAGAGCTCCAGAAGTGGAACCTCACCACAAAATGCAGTTTAACGTCATATCCAGGACAATTAGACCTGCAAAGTGGGGGCCCTCCAACCACCTGTCTAACCTGAGGGCCCAAGTGGAGTGCCACAAGTCATAAACTGCTCAGCCACCAGGATCCCATCATTAAGCAGCATAGGTCACCACCCAGTCAACAGGTACCCTTCTGCAGAGGTGCAGTCAGTGTATTCTACAGCCCCAATAAACAGGGCAGTAAACAAGTTGGATTTCATTGATTGATTTTAACAGCATTTCAACCCATCTAGGGTTATTTTAAGAGGTTAGGGAATTGCCTTCACTGTACATTCATATTTACATTATGTAGCTTCTAACTTGTTTTAAGTCCTTTTGGTATTATCTGCATTATTCGGACTATTGTCCTCATCTTTATTGTTATCTGTACAACGTTTCGGCCGATATGCCCTCCGGCCTTCTTCAGGTATTTCTTGTCGAACTCAGGAACCTTCTTTTCGGACTCGAGAACCTTCTTTTCAAAATCAGGAACCATCACAGAACTTTGAACCTAACCCTTTATTCAGTCCACAGGGGAATCCTGTTCTCATTCCGCTAACCATAGCTTTGGTAGGAGTGTGTTAATTATTTTTCTATGTTACTGCCTAGTGGATAAGGTATTTAGGTTAAGACAGTTCTAAGTGACAGTTATCTCTGGATTCCGGGTTCAATCCTGAGTAGAGGCAGTAACATAGAAAAATAATTAACACAACTCCTACCCCAGCTATGGTTAGCAGAATGAGAACAGGATACCCCTGAGGACTGAATAAAGGGTTAGGTTCAAAGTTTCGTGATGGCTCCCAATTACGACAAGAAGGTTCCAGACTACGACAAGAAAGTTCCCGAGTCCGAAAAGAAGGTTCCCAAGTCCAACAAGAAAAACCTGAAGAAGGCCGAAGGGCATATCGGCCGAAACGTTGTACAGATAACAATAAAGATGAGGACAATAGTCCAAATAACGCAGATAATACCAAAAGAACTTAGTGCAAAAAAAAAAAAAAGTTAGAAAAAAAAAAAAATTTGAAAACAATTATTTGAAAAATATAAGTTTTTATATTAGTATTATTTGTATTTTTCATACTATTGTCCTCATCTTCATTGTTATCTGTACAACATTTCAGACGATGTGCCCTCCGGCCTTCTTCATGTATTTCTTGTTGTAATCAGGAGCCATTACGGAACTTTGAACTTAACCCTTTATTCAGTCCATGGGGATATCCTGTTCTCATTCCGCTAACCATAGCTGGGGTACAGGTGTTAAACTGTGTTAATTATTATTCTATGTTACTGCTGCCCCCGACCAGGATTGAACCTGCAATCTAGAGATAACTGTCTTAACTTAACTCCTTTATCCACTAGGCTATGTGTCCAATTCCGAGAAAAAGGTTTTATATATACATATATAAGTTAAATAAAATGTAATATGTACTCAATGCAGGAAGTGTCGTTATCTAATTTACTTAATTGCTGCTTGATAGGGTGGATTTTAACCTAGTAAAACTAGTTAAGTAGTAAACAAGGTGGAGTGACCTATTGTCGGTATCAGCTGGAAGCAAGTGAGTCTATCCCCTTTTAAATAGTGCTAGACCAGGAGACTATTTTGTATCTTAGGTGAAGCATCACACCTACATCAGCCCCCACTTTACCGCATAGATTCAAGGTGTGCTACATAGTTGGAGAGGGCCAGTATTGAACCCAGAACCTTGTGGTTCCAAGGGAGATGTTCTACCGACTGAGGTAAAAATGTACATGCTTTGACAAGAGAGCATTGGTCTGGTATATACAGCATATCAACCTCAGTGGGTCATTTAATGCCGACAAAGTTTTGAAATAAAGCAATTCTTAATGGATACTCAATGTTTTTTATAAATACATTTTTCTATTTAACCCATAGATGGGACCCTAACAGGTACTACCACTCCGGGTCAGAGTGGACCAGGAAGCAATGGTGATGAAGGGCTGCTCCACATTCTCCAAAACTAGAACCTCACCATCAGATAGAGTTTAACGTCATTCCCAGGACATGAAGACCCTCAGCCACCACCTTCTAGTACCCACATGATAAAAAGGGTTGATGTTTTTTTTTGTTTGTTTTGTTTTACGGCATATCAACCTAAGTGGGTCATTTAATGCCGATAAAGTTTTGAAATAAATCAATTCTTAATGGATAATACAATTTTGTTTATAAATACATTTTCCTATTCAACCCATAGATGGGACCCTAACAGGTACTACTACTCTGGGTCAGAGTGGACCAGGAAGCAATGGTGATGAAGGGGTGCTCCACATTCTCCAAAACTGGAACCTCAACATCAGATAGAGTTTAACGTCATTCCCAGGACATGAAGACCCTCAGCCACCACCTTCTAGTACCCACATGATAAAAAGGGTTGAGGCTTGCCATAAGGGCAATAGGGTTGGGAAAATCATATAGTTGCTAGGGCATGACGTGACCAGCCGATTGATCAGAGGGGGGCTATCCAACTGCCCATCTAGCCTAAGTAAGGGTCTAAGTGGAGTGTGCAGGTCATGGACTGCTCATCCACCAAGACTCCATCCTTAAGCATGACAGGTCGCTACCCACGGCCAACAGGTGGCTCTATTAGGGGAGTCTTACCCCTCTGCAGAGGTGCATTCTAACGCCCCAGCCAACAGGGCGGTATATATGCAAATGTAGTAAATATTATGAGACAGAGATAGTATTACTGAAATCAATTATTATTCACACTATATAACAAAAATAGCCAATATTGTCTAGATTGATTGACTGTAATGATAGATTGATTGATTTTAATGGCATATCAATATATCTTGGGTTATTTTATGCTTAGAGGCTACTGAAATTTTTTTTTATACAGATTTTTAACAAGTTATGCATGTCATGGACTGCTCAGCCACCAGGATTTCATGCCTTGGGCATTATGAATCGCCACTCACAGCCAACAGGTGGCATCATTGAGGGGATTTTATCCCTATGCAGAGGTGCAGTCGATATATTATTCTGCCCCAGCCGACATGGTGATGGCAGCTCTGGATGCTTTTGCAGGAGTCGTGAAGGTGTTTAAACACACAAGACTCTGAGACAACGTCTACTACTCACCATATTTGCCTCTATGGCTTGGAGCACAGCCTCTGAATCAACTGTTTTAGGCCAACCCAACTTTGCCTGATTGTCAGGAGTTTTGCAACCCAAGTGAAACTTCTTTATCCATCTGGTTACTGTACTGTAATCAACTGTTACATATCACACAGCAAATGTTTTTGGTTGCAACTGCAGCATTATGGCCTAGTTCGAACGAGTAAATCATAAGTTTCAGAACTAGACTACAGAGCATATTCATCTGTGTGGCTTTTCAAATCATGCACAGAATCAAGCAATGCACAACATGTCAGCACACCAACTATCACAATACTACCAGCCAAAGCAGGTAGCTACTATAGCTTGGATCATGTGATCAAAGTTGCGGAGTGACCTATTGTCGATATCAGCCAGCAGTAAGGGAGTCTATCCCCTTTTCACTAGCACTAGACCCGGGAGATTGTTGTTTTTTCACTGAGGTGGAGCACCACACTCACTTAACTGCACAAATCAGATTACCCAATCTATGCTACTCATACACTGAGTTGGCGGGGACCTGTATCGAACTAGGGGCCTTGCAATTCCTAGTCCTCTACCAATTGAGCTAAACCAGTTTGGTTTGGTATGTTTTGTTTTACAGCATATCAACCTCAGTGGGTCATTTAATGCCGATAAAGTTTTGAAATAAAGTCATTCTTAATGGGTACTCAATGTTTTTTATAAACAAATTTTTCTATTTAACCCATAGATGGGACCCTAACAGGTACTACCACTCTGGGTCAAAGTGGACCAGGGAGCAATGGTGATGAAGAGGTGCTTCACATTCCCCAAACCTCCAAAACTGGAACCTCACTATCAGATAGAGTTCAAAGTTCAAAGGACCAAAGTGGAGTATTGCATGTCATGGACTGCTCAATCACCTGGGTTCTATCCTTAAGCATCACGGGTCACCACCCACGGCCAACAGGTGGCCCCATTGAAGGAGTCTTACCCCTCTGCAGAGGTGCAGTTGGGGCATTCTAATGCCCCAGACGACAGAGTGGTCCTATCTATGGGTTAAATAGATCAAAAAATGAGTTCTAAAAAAAGGCGTTAAAAAAAATTGAATACCCAACAAGAATGAATGAAACAAAATGTCATTAACATAAAATAACCCAACAAGGGTTGATATGCCATGAAATACCAGCAACAAACCAAACCTACAGCTCCCACTACAAGTTTGTTGGTTGGTTGGTTGGTTTTTACAGCATGTTAACCCTTGTTGGGTCATTTTATGCTGAAGACGTTTTTGTTTTATTCATTGATGGTTACTCTATTTTAAACACATTTTTTCTATTTAACCTATAGATGGAACCCTAACAGGTACTACCACTCTGGGTCATAGTGGACCTGGGACAATGGTGTTACATAATCTATGCGGTTGCATAAGATTATTGTCGGTCCCCTGTAATTCTGAGGGGATGACCCTTTTCATACCATGGCCGGGTCCTTCAATGGAAAATTACAGAAGCCTGCCAAAATACGTGAAGTCAAGTGGGACCTGTACAGTCCCCAGTTTTTCAGCTAGACGTCAGGCAGAGAAGTCAACCATTTTAGGTCCTGCCTAAAACTGGAACTCACGCGCGCTATGTTAGTCAGATATTTAGTTACATGAAATGTATAGTTAAGGAAATAAAAGTTTGTATAAGTAATATGTTCTTGTGGTTGATGAATGTCTTGGTAACAAGACTAAGAAATGAATTCAGGACGACCGGCCAGCAGAAACATAGCAATAGAAAACCAGACCTTAGGAGATCCGAGACGCTAGACCAGACCAAGTCAAGATAGATGATAGAAATACCAAAGACGATCAGAATAGCAGCCAGCCAGAATAGAAAATACGACCAGAGATAAGAATTTAAGAAAGGGTATACAACAATGGTGATAAAGGGGTACTCCACATTTCACAGAACTGGAAGCTCACCATCAGATAGTTTAACATCATACACACAGTCACCACCTTCTAGCATATATATAAAAAAAGGATTGGGGCTTGACATAATGGCAATAGGGTTGGGATAATCATAAGTGCTACTTATGCGCTCATCAGTTTCAACCCTGGATCCTTGCATTTACTAGATGATTGCTCTACCAACTGAACTAAATCGGCTCAAGAAAAAAAACAAACCTTTCTACATGAGCAGGATGTGACACAGTCAATTTTTCAAAGTTTTCCTTCTCCTAGATTGGTAGCCATACCAAGATTAAAGAGCCCAGGCCGCCCAACTATTTACCCATAGTTGGATTCATACCTTCGCCAAGGGTATAAACACTATGTGAAATGCAAACAGCCATGTCCAGGATTTGCACAGATACTACAGTCTGATCCGAGGCACAGCACACAGACATAACACACTGATCTGATTGTTTGGTTAAGTTTGTTTTGTTTTACGGCATATCAACAACATTGGGTCATTTAATGCTGATAAAGTTTTGAAATAAATTAATTCTTAATTTAACCCATAGATGGAACCCTAACAGGTACTACCACTCCGAATCAGAGTGGACCAGGGAGCAATGGTGATGAAGGGGTGCTCCACATTCCCCAAACCTCCAAAACTGGAACCTCACCATCAGTTTACCATAGAGTTTACTGTCATTCTCAGGACATGTAGACCCTTAGCCACTGCCTTCTGGCACCCATGTGATAAAAGGGGGTTGGGACTTGCCATAAGGGCAATAGGGTTGAGGCAATCATATAGTGCTAGGGCTTGACGTGACCAGCCGATTGATCAGAGGGGGCCTCTCTGACCGCCTGTCTAGCCTAAGTAAGGGCCAACCACCTGGGTTCTATCCTTAAGCATCACGGGTCACCACCCACAGCCAACTCATAGCCCCATTGAGGGAGTCTTACCCCTCTGCAGAGGTGCATTCTAACGCCCCAACCGACAGGGCAGACACTGATCTGAGGCAGCATGCACAGATACTACAGTCTGATCTGAGTGCACAAATAATACTGATCAGATGGTTGGTTGGTTGATCAACCTTTGTGGGTTATTCAATGCTAAATCTTGTTTTTTTTCGGACCATATGACCTTTAGGCACCCCTTTTGTGATCTAGATTATTAGGGACATTTTTTCCATTTACACCATCAAAATCCAGTTAATTATTAACAGCCGATTTTTAAAGTTTTTTTTTTTTTAAATATAAAACTAACCCCTACCCCTAACAAACAACCGGATTTTGACAGTGTAAATGAGAAAAGTGTCCTTGTGAGTCGAGATCGCGGAAGGGGTGCCTAAAGGTCATATGGACCATTTTAATAAATACTGGTGACTAACCGACAGCCACTACCTTCTAGCGCCAATATGATAAAAAGGGTTTGGGTGTTTACCATAAAAGCAATTTGAAGAATACAATTGGGACAATCATATAGATGCTAGGGTTTGACATGACCATCCAAGTGATTGGATGAGGCCTCTCTTACCACCCATCTAACCCAAGTGAGACCCAAAGTGGAGTGTTGCATGTCATGGGATCACTTCGTACCAGGTGCCAAACCACTCAGCCACCACTTCAGGCATTACACGCTCAACAGGTAGCTCCACGAAGGGGGGGGGGGGCTTAGCCCACTGCAGAGGTGCAGTTGGTTTATTCTAACAACCCCAGCTGACAAGATGACAGAGGCAGAGTGCACAGATACTACACTGATCCTAGACAGAATGCACTGATGCAGAAATTATGGCCAATGAAAAAAAAAGAGAGATACAGAAAAATTCACACTGTTCCTCATATTGATAGTTTCAGCATAGAATAACCCAATGGGTTGACATGCCATAAAACCCAACCAACCAACAATCATATTGATAGATGGCAGTTTGCTTGGTTGGTTGGAGTTTACGGCATGTCAACCCTTGTTGGGTTACTTTATATCGAAAGACGTTTTGTTATATTCATTCTTGGTGAGTACTCAGTGTTTTTTAAACAGATTTTTTTTCTATTTAACCTATAGATGAGACCCTAACAGGTACTACCACTCCGGGTTAGGTTGAATATGGGAGTAAAGGTAATGAAGGGGTACTCCACATTCCCCAGAACTATTTAACCCATAGATGGAACCCTAACAGGTACTACCAGGCCGGGTCAAAGTGGACCTGGGAGTAATGAGGATGAAGGAGTAACCCACATTCCCCAGAACTAGAACCTTACCATCAGATAGAGTTTAACACCATACGCAGGACACTAAGACCCTCAGCCACCACCATCTAGCATATATATGAAAAAAACAAAAAACAAAAGGGGGTTGGGGCTTGCCATAAGGCTAATAGGGTTGGGACAATCATATAGGTGCTAGGGTTTGACATGACCAGCCAATTGATCAGAGGGTTGCCTCTCCGAACACCTTCTAGCCTAAGTAAGGGTCAAACTGGAATTGCAGGTCATGGACTGCTCAGCCACCAGGGTCCCATCCTTAAGCATTACAGGTCACCACCCAATGCCAACAGGTGGTTTCATTGGGGTGCTCTTACTCCTCTACAAAGACGCAGTCAGTGTATTCTAAAAGGCGGCCTAATGTTGCAACCGTCCTGTCGGTGGGGCATTAAAATGCACCGACTGCACTTCTGCAGAGTGGTAAGACTCCCCCAATGGGGCTACCTGTTGGTCGTGGGTGGCGACCCGTGATGCTTAAGGATAGAGCCCAGGTGGATGAGCAGTTCATGACTTGCAATAATTCACTTTGGCCCTTTCTTGAGCTAGACGGGTGGTCAGAGAGGCCCCCTCCGATCAATCGGCTGGTCACATCAAGCCCTAGCACCTATATGATTTTCCCAACCCTATTGCCCTTATGGCAAGCCCCAACCCCTTTTTATCATATGGGTGCTAGAAGTCGGTGGCTGAGGGTCTACATGTCTTGGGAATGACTTCAAACTCTATCTGATGGCGAGGTTCCAGTTTTGGAGGTTTGGGGAATGTGGAGCACCCTTCATCACCATTGCTCCCTGGTCCACTCTAACCCGGAGTGGTAGTACCTGTTAGGGTCCCATCTATGGGTTAAATAAAAAAATGTATTTATAAAAAAAAATTGAGCATCCATTAAGAATGACTTTATTTCAAAACTTTATCGGCATTAAATTATCCACTAAGGTTGATATGCCGTAAAACAAACCAAACTAATATTGCAAGTTGTGTATTCTAAAAGATGGCCTAATGCTGCAATGATATGTAACAGAATAAACATAAAATGAGATCTAGACATACTATTTCTCTGATGAGATGAGGCTTGAAGATTAGTATTATCTACATTATTCGGACTATTGTCCTAATCTTCATTGTTATTTGTACAACGTTTCGGCCGATATGCCCTCCGGCCTTCTTCAGGTATTTCTTGTCGGACTCGGGAACCTTCTTTTCGGACTCGGGAACCTTCTTTTCGTAATCGGGAGCCATCACGGAACTTTAGGTTAGGGTTAGGTTCAAAGATCCGTGATGGCTCCCAAGTCCGAAAAGGTTCCCGAGTCCGACAAGAAATACCTGAAGAAAGCTGGAGGGCATATCAGCCGAAATGTTGTACAAATAACAATGAAGATGGGGACAATAGTCCGAATAACGCAGATAATACTAGAGATCTAGACAATATAGTTATATACACAAACTAGAAGATTGATTGATCGATTAAGTTTAATAGCATGCAAACCCATACCTAGAGGTTAGCGCGTGGTATAATGGTTAAAGTTATGGGAAATGGACTCGTCGTCCCGAGTTCAAATCCTGGACGTGCTAATTGCATTTCACTTGACGCTAATATCCTTGGGAAAGATATGAATCCTACTCTCCCTCCGGCTATGGGTAAATAGTAGGGCAGACTAGGCTCTTTCAACCGGTCTAGGAGAAGGAAAACTCTGAATTCAAACCTGCTGAACTCCGCTTAAGAAATTGACCTTGTGTCGCATCCTGCTCATGCGGAGGGGTTGGTAAATATATATACCTAGAGGTTAGAGAATTGCATACATTTTATGTTCATATTTACATTTTTCATGTAGTTCTTTTTTTTTTTTGTACAGTTATATGACATCAAGGAAGCGTGTGGTGTAATGGTTAAAGTCATGGGAAATGGACTCGTCGCCCCAAGTTCAAATCCTGGACATGGTAATTGCATTTCACTTAGCACTAATACCCTTGGGAAAGGTAGGAATCCTACTCTCTCTCCAGCTATGGGTAAATAGCAGGGCAGACTGGGTTCTTTAACTATGGCTAGGTAACCAGTCTAGGAGAAGGAAAACTCTGAATTCAAACCTGTTGAACTCCGCTTAAGAAATTGACCTTGTGTCGTATCCTGCTCGTGCGGAGGAGTTGGTAAATATATATATGACATCAAGTATTCCTATCAAACACAAATATTTTACCCATAGATGAAACCCTAACAGATACTACCACTCCAAATCAGAGTGGACCTGAGAGTCAGGGCTCGACATTAACGTCGTTCCGGGGGACGATAAAAATTACATCCGGGACGATCAATACGTCATCCAGAACAGTTTGCCGGGGACGGTAAAATTTTTTCCTAAAAGTTAGTACTACATTCCAATATTGCCGTCCAGTGATTGCCCGAATGCTGACCTCAAAATGAGGCTACGGCACTGCAGGTCTATTCTCAAAGCCATGTAATGAATAATGGTGGAGGGAGATAGTTTAAAAGGACCGAATTATGTACTACTAACCCTACTCAGGGTAACTTAAAGTAGAAAAGTATTGTTTTTTTTAGCTCAAAACACACTAGGAAATGGATTTTTTTGTCCAAATATCCAGAATTATCACTGCTTCAGCTTTTCTTAATGTTTTATTGCATGTTATTATGCTACTGATGTCTGACACGTATAGATGATGCTAATGAATTAAACAAAAATATTTTGATTTCGGGACAGTCCAAACCCCATTTGGGACAGTCCAAACCCCATTCGGGGCGGTTGATAATTTTTGTTTGGGACGGTCATGAAAAAAGTTAGTGTCGGGGCCTGCTGAGAGTAATAGCAATGTAGGATGGTTGGTTCGTTGGTTTATTGATTTTAACGACATATCAACCTGTCTGGGGTTATGTCATGCCTAACGGTTAGGAAGTAATACATATTGTGTATTTATATTTATACTTTTTAGTAATTGGTTTTAAAATGTGTTAGCATTATTGGGGATTATGTTGTATGGTAATGATTAGTTTCATGTCTATATTCTATGGTAGAAAGAATATCCTCTATGTTGACCTTTTCAAATCAGTACTCCATACTCCACCAGAGCTACAGAACTGGAGCCTCACCACCAGATACAGTATGATGGATTTAAATTTTAAATTGCATACAGTTGTATAGTTTCAAGTATTCCTAACAAATACGAATTCAAACCTGTTAAACTTTGCTTTAGAAACTGACCCTGTGCCACATCCTGCTCGTGCATAGGGGTTGGTGTATATATATATATATATATATATGCTTATAAGTATTCCTATTTAATAATAATCCCAGACCTCACTAGAGAATTGAAAAAACTGTGGAATATGAGGGTGAAAGGGATACCAATAGTAGTTGGGGCACTAGGAACAGTCTCAAAAACTTAGAAAAAAGATTAGAGAAACTGGAAATCAGAAGAATTGAGACCATCCAGACAACAGCATTGTTGAAATCAGCTGGAATACTCAGGAGAATCCTGGAGACCTGAGACTCCAGTGAAAGACCATCAGTAAATGCTGGTGTGAAAACTAATAATAATTTATGAGCAATTATGTGATTTTCAAGGAACTATCCCTATTTCTAATAACCATTTGTTTGCATTAAGCAGTGATCCTGATAGCTTTTTAATTTAGTGCATCCTGGGACACACATTTTTGCTTTGAATGAGTCCCCAGGAAAATTTATGGGTCCCAACTAAAGTTTCTTAATGGATTGTAGGGTTTTTATGATCTGGGGAAACAACTAAAGCCGTCTAACCCCTACCTTGTAACCTATCATGTGTAATTCGTTTTTAAGAAACTATTGAAATGTATTTACAGTGAGCTGAAATGATGAGGGAAGAAAAAAGAAAAACACTGGGGCGCATGGATATGATTTTGCTGCTGAGTCCCTTTAAATTTTTGTGCGTCAGGGACGCAAGATGCGTACCTACCAGCATCTCTGATTAAGGTATATAGTTTCAAGTATTCCTATTTAACATAGATAATCCGTGTGGGATGAGTCTGCAGGGGGTATAGTGAGCATATTCTAAACCCCGCCGATAGGGCGAACTCGTAGGATGACCTTTGAATTGATTGGATCAAAGTCTACCAATTGTGATTTTTTTTTTTTAGATGACACAAAGTAATTTGAAACCTTTGTTAACGATAAACCTGAATTCAAGGCCAACCTGTATATTTTATTGTTTATGTTTATAAATCAACCATTTTGAAAATATGGCGTTGACAGTCTAAATTCAATCGAACAAAAGATACGATAGAGTCCGTGCCAAAATACGAAAACCACATTGGTCAGTCCTCACCCATAGTTATATTTACTAACGGTCGACAGTAACAACACGTGGGTGGTATTTTCTAACATACATCGACAGCCCAATGTGTACTTGGTCTAAAGTTACAAGAGGTTGAAAATATAATTCACCTTGTCAGAAAAGAAAAAATGATTCCAAGAAATTAAATATTTTATCAGTGAAAAACGAAAGAAAGATGGGAATATGTATTCATTCTTAGATGGATTTTAATGTGGGTTTTTTTTATGTTATTATTTTTATTTAAAAAAAATTTTTTTTAGAGAAAGTTTAAAATATTCTAACGTACGTACGGAGAAAATGTTTCTTTGGGATGTTATGTTTACTTGTTTGTTTTGATCAGCTAGAAACATGTAGGTAAAAATAGACACTTAGAAATGTATACCATGTTACTTGTTGATATCTTTATGTAAATTGTAAACATTAAAAGCCACACTAGAAAGTTGAATTAAAGGTATCATAGTTTGATTTTAATAGACCCTGCGTAGGGATCCAAACTACTAGTAGTAATGATTAAGTAACCTAATATCAATACTAAACAAATAATAAGTTAACTATGAAATAACATTTTTAACGGTTTCATACCACGAATTAATAACATGTTTATTTTTATTTTTTTTTTTCTCTTGGTTTTTCACATAAATTTTAAAACTAAGATAGTTAAATGCCGGTAATTGAATTTATTTAATAAATTTTGGTATATTTATACAAATAATTTTAAAACGCAAAAAGTTTTGTTTTGTTATTTGTTTTGTTTTTTACTATTTGTTGTTGTTGTTGTTGTTTTGCTCAAAATGTAGCAAAATATAAAAGAGAAAAAATGACCCCTGACTTTAGCGCATCCCAAATATCATTTCCCCTGAAAATATTCAAATTCCTCTGGTGACATTTTTAGACTCAAAGAAATGGACATAAAAACTAAGTAACCTAATTGTGGTCAGTTCTTTATCATACCTCATATTTCGAATCTATTTTTTTTTCTGTACGATTTCCTTTTTTTAGTTTAATTAAAATTATTTTGAAAAGAAAAGAAATCAACAAAGAAGCAAACTTTAATAATAGTACTAAAAATTAGTTTTTTGTTTTGAGATTTTTAAAAAAATCTTAGTCTCAAGTACAATCAAGTACAACCAACTGTCAACAACATTTTCATTTTTAACAATGAAAACGTCGTAAAAAGGTTAATTTTTTACGACGTTTTCATAGTTAAAAATGAAAAGGTTGTTGACAGTTGCTTGTATTGGATTGCTTTACCGTAAATTGTACTTGAGACTAGGATTTAAGAAAAATGGCTAATTTTTTTTCCTCTAAATAATTTTGAATAAAAGAAAAATATTTATCTTTAAGTTTTTAATATTTTTTTTAAACAAAAAATATTTATTTTGAATGAAAAGTGAAAAAAAAACAAAAAAAAAACAATGAATACTTATATTCTTATTCTAAAATTACAATAAAAAGTTTTTTTTCTTGTTTTTTTTTTTAAATTTGAATTAGTTCAAAATAAAAACTTAAAAACTAAACAAATGTCCTTAAAAAATTATCTACGCTAGAACTTTAAACTTATAACTGCGCATAAATTGTAGGAGCAACTTTTAAAACACTACAAGAAACTTTTCTACTAAACCACATATAAACTTTTAAAACTTATACGACTTAATCGGGTACAAACTTTATTTGTAGTACTTACTATAAATTTACAACTTAGTAAATTTTACCTCCAAAAATTTGTAGGTTTATTGAGGATTTGGGACTTAGAGAAAAAAAGTGACAAATTTCTATCATTAACAGATATTTACCTAACATTTAAAAAAAAGAAAGATGTATTCCCTAAGTAATTATTAATTACTAAATACCAGCAAATAAATCCCTAAAAAGTATTCCTTTTTTTTTCTTGAAATAAAAGGGACAAATGTAATTTAGAGGTGATTTTTTTGACTTTCAAAGCAAAAATATTTAAATAACTTTGGAAACTGCCCGCCAGAAGAATAAATGGATACATCTTTTTTACAGGATGGTTTACGACAAAGTTTAAAAACTAAGAAGCAAGAAAAGATCTAAGAATTATTACATGCTCCCCCAAAAATATAAATAGTGAATTATTTAGATGTTAAATATTTATTTATACAGATTTTTATGTCTTTTTTTCTCATGAATCTATCATGCCGTCAAAAGTTTTAAAGATGGCGACACACGCACCACAACAAAAAAAGATCGAGTATAAAGGTAAAATAAAATAAAACTCTTAAAAGATTAATTATTTAATTCATAAAATAATTGTATTATCTATGTTTTTGATCTATGGAGATACTATTTTTTTAAAATGAAATTAATAAAATAGATTGTATCAGTGATCACCATTTTTGAAACTTCAGTTAAAGTTTGATGATTTAGTTTTTAAAAAGTTGAAACTTTTTGAAAACATTAGTTTGTTGTTGGTTTTTGTTTTCTCCAAAGATCTTTTCAAAAAATATAAATGATCGATAAAAATCTACACTATCTAGAAATAATAAAATAAAATAAAAATCACTTTTTAAATTGATCACAAATTCTATTTCCGAATTAAGAGAGAGAGAGATAGATGAATTAATCAGTTGTTAATAAATATTGTTACATTTAACGTAAACAAAATAAAATAGATAATAAAAAAAGGGAATTATAAAATAAATCTATTTATCTAAGAAAAATTATAATTCGATTTTCAAGTTCATGAAATAAACTAAATCGTAATTTTTTTTTTAATATTGGAAATAAAAAAGGAGGAAATTCGTATCCCTAAATTTTGTCAGATTTACCAAAGACAAAATCAATTTTGTATTCACTTAGATTATTTCTTAAAAAGTTATTTTCTATTCATATTAACTAAAAATCGTTTTTAAAGGGTTAAATTTTTTATTTGTTTTTGTTTATCAGAAAAGCGCGAAAAATTTTAAAAATAAATATTAAAAATAAGCAGTCACAATTTTTTAATATGGTGTACCTGGCAACAAAAAAACGATATAAATTAAACTTTGAATAAAGATAAAAAATAAAAAATATATATTTATATAAAGTATATACTAATTCAATAAATATATATGGTTAATACTTATTATTTATTTTTATTTTTTTTATTTTTATGTGTCGTTGTTATCAGGGTAAATAGAAATAAAAACGACAAGAACGGCCATTTTTTCAAATAGAAGAAAAACTAAAAGATTTTCTTTTAAAAATCACGATGCCTTACTAAATCTAAATATAGAATTTACCGGTAAATTTGTATAAATATTTCAGTTAGGAATAAAAATAACTAATAATATTTGTTTAAAAGAAAGATTTATTGGGATTATTTATCTACTAAGTAAAAAGAGATCCTAATTTTTTCCCTGTCCAAAAATCTGAAATCGAAATACGAGTTTTTTTTTTTAAATGAAGATTCCCCTTTTTTTAGTTAGAAACTTAGATGATTTTTAAATATTATTAAAGAATAAAAACCAGGCATAATTTTAAATCTACAACAAAAATTATATATCGAAAATTTTTTCGACATTAATTTTTATTTTAAAAGTAGTTTGTATTTCTTCACAAACGTTGAGATTTCTTTTTCAGAGACTTCCTTTTTTTTACTAAGGGTTAAAGATACGGAAAATTAAAGAAACTATATATAATCAAATTAATAATCTTTGAATATATATTTATATATGAAGAGTTTTTATTTAAACTTTAAACAAAAAAAAATAGCTTATTACTTTGAATTTAATACGATTGGGGTCTGATTTCCATTTTTTTTTTAAATAACCGAAATAATTGGAAATATAAAGAACTATTTTTAAAGAAACAAATCAATATTTACCTATTTAATAATTAGGTCATAATTAAAATACTAAATTCAAAAAAGGTTTTATATACTTATATTTTAATATATTTTGAGAAAAAAAATCACTTCTTCAAAACACCTTCTTGAAATGTGATTGCCAAATCCGTTAAAATCGCATGTTTAGTGTTTTGGTAAACCGATTAGAACGAAGAATTTATCTAACAAGACGTCTAAAAATTATCACCTTTCTACAATCAGGAAAAATATGACGGGGGGATCAAATAAATAATAAAATCGAAAATATTTACAGTTTACTAAATTTCAAAAATATACATTTTTTTTTCAAACACGATCGTTCTTCCTTTTTTAATTTGAAAAATGAACAAAAATCCAAGGGCAGATAAATCTGTATCTCTTCCTTTAACAACATGCCGCATCTTTTTACAACACCAAACACTACTGGATTAAAGCGAATAAATAAGACTTTTAAAACCCTCTTAAGAATTCACGACACTCCGGATTAAAAGATTAACATGCAAAGTTATATCTAAAACAAAAAAGCAAAAATCAAGCCATCTTACCTCATCGAAGTTATCATCACTATCAGAATCGCTGTCCGATTCAATAACGATCTTCCTTTTAGACATGTTTGTGTTGTATAAGGCAAAAAAAAAGTATCAGAATATATTTTTCTTCTTCTTTTGGGACTCTAGCTGGCGTGTTAAAGCTACCTCTAGCCAAGAGTAGCCAAATAGCCAGTTAGTCACCGCTGGATAACTGTAAAGTGTCTCAAGTTCAAACTGCCGATCAGTCTGTTTTATTGAAAAATTCTTTCCAAGTTCAAATTCAACTCAACTAGACTCCTGGGTTTACTCTCCTAACTCTTCCCGACATAGTCTCCTTTACTTACACATCATGGAAGCAAAAAGCGGAATGTCCGTTTGTGGTCTGGCGCCAAAAATGCGTCGGTGGTAGCAGCAGGATATAGTTTTATGTATCAATCCATGAGAGAGCTTAGGAGTGTATCTCGATGAGTATCTTTACTAGATGCCTGATTGATCCGCAAGATTTTGCACTGAGCAGACGCAAGCGGCAAGGACGGTAGTGATTGACGGAAAGGAGAGAACATGTTTTATGCCAACATCTCACCTCACTTCCAAGGCTTTTATAGGCAATTATACCTATTTTGTTTCACGTATAAGCGAGAACATCGGAGGACTTATGTTATTCTTAGACTGTAATTTGCCAGAGTTTAATAGTTTTTTTTTGATCGATGTATTTTTTTGGAGACTACACTATATACATTTAGTAATGTATCTCTAGAGCGATGAACTAATAAACCATTAGGCTTCTTTGGACTACCCTTTCTGGCTAGAGGTTATAAGAAGACATATGCATAGAGGAACTTTGCTTAGTTCATGTTTCTATAGGTGAGTGACCCGTAAATAATGGATGTTATAGTAATCAGTAATATAATAATATATATTAATATACTGTATCATTATTATATATTTATATTAGCACCTATTATATACAATCACTAAGAATAATTGTTAAAAAGGAAGGAGTAGTCTTATAGTCGAATATTGGATAAGCCGAAATTCTATATGTAGTATGGGAATACTATGCTTTTGCCGATTGAAATGGCTATAATGAATGGTGTTGACATGCATTATATTTAGATCTATTTATTATATAAGTTATATTTATATGATATTATATTAGTTCGCTTCGTAGTTCTAATCTATTTAATTGCCGGAGTGTCGTGGTCGAAATTTCTACATTAAGTGAAGGGTTATATATTAACCATAGAGCATGTCATATATCTAAATTGTATTACGCTATGTTTATAATGTAATCATACCTAATAATAGTGTGTTATATGGTGTTAGTTAAATAAATAGATGTGGGGTTACATGTATTATTATTAGTTTAAATAATATAGGATATAATAATGAATAGTATATAAACTTTAGCCAGTACAATAATGTATGTAGCTATCTGCACCTTGGTGGATATTTATATTGGTTGTTATGCCACTATAAATATTATGTTTATATCATAATTTTGATGTGTAATAATGAGTAGAATCAGTAAACTCGTATGATATTTTTGAAAAATATAATAAATATTGCAATTATATATATTATATATATAATATATTATAAGCTTGTATTCAATGTTAATGTGTCAACTACGATGTTAGAATTATAATTTATTTGCATTTGCACTGAAAATTAGTATGTTAATTTATATCGATTCTCGTGCTGTTGTATACTTCATATATGATACATATTATATTCCTTGATTGTAGATAAGCGTTGTAGTAATTGATGATTATTGCATAAGTGCATACGTATCATTATGTTAAGAATTGCGATAATTATATTGCGTTCGTGTGTATACTATAATTGTAGGGTGCATACCAATATGTTAGCCAAATAAAACACTAATAATAGCTCAGAATATATTAACGGATGTTGGGTGGACAAATTCGACCAATTTCAAGACAAGGTGTTCTTGAATGCAATTGATTTATATATTCTATCTTCAAAATTAATATATTAAACATACTAATATAGATATATTATAACCTTTTTAGCAATTTAGTCATTTTGAAGCTATATGACCTGCCTAATTATTAAATAGTTAATTATGTAGATTATGTATTATTTTATCTAGAATTAGGTTCGTATTGATCATTCCGTATGTATCATTCGATTATAATATATAAAATAAATAAAGATGGAACATCAATGACACACCTACATAATACGTGCATTAGCTTCAAATATTTCAAATAGTTAATAAGCGTATTTTCATGCATATTTTATGTATTAATATGATTTTATAATATAATTAAATGCATACTCGCTTATTTATATTATATAAATTATTTAGATTGTCAGTATGATTGATATAATTAATTATTAGATATATATAATAGTTTCTTTTAATTTCTACCGTATATGCATTATAACCCTTGTTGGTGAAAAAAAAGGAATCCTTCTGCATATTAAAGATATCATTCCACGATTTAGTTGGCATGCAAATGATAAATAATAACTAAACTACTTTTAAAATAAAAATAAAGTATAATGTTCGAAAAATTTGTATATTTGTACGTATATATTATATATTATACATATATATGTGTCATGACATATTAGTATAGTAATTGTCATGTAAACTATATATATGAGTATACACTTAGGTTATTTTATATTCTTTATTAAGTAAATTATTTTAAATAAAATCGATCTCATTAGAGCTATATATACTAATATTTGCTAACAACAATAATAAGACGGGGATATTCATATATCATTATAAAAAAAAAACTCTGTATTTTTCGAGATTTCGATGATGTTTATTGAACAGTGGAAAAATTATCAGGTATTCTCATTTATATTGTTAACTTTAGTAATGATAATAATCCGCAACTAAAATTATTGTTATACTTTTAAATCAAATATGTATTAGCCATATATTATTTATTATATCTACTGTATAATATTATATACAAATTTAACCGGTATATTCTATGAAGACTTGTTTTAGATTAGTAAGTTATAAGGCCTTAGATCGTGATTTTTTTAAAGATGTATCTTTTAGTTTTATCTTCTGTGTTTAGGAAAGTTAGACATTGTACCGTTCTAAGGTCTTCGTTTTTATTTCACAATTACGCCAGCTGTGATTAACAAAGACAAAATAATAATTAAAAATTAAAAGAGTACAACTAGATGATGTGAAAATTTTTATAAGACAAACATGGCCATATATACTAGACTTGCTATCGTAATTAGCGCAGTAGATAATCTTTTATTATGTAAAAAAGAGAATTATCTCGAAAATTCTAAGATTTATTAAATAATCAGTTTAACTTAATCACTCAACAGTCATTAATTTATCAGCTCGTTTTTTTTATTTTGTTTTGCTAAGGTACACCTCATGCCTTTGAATGAATAGAACCTTTTTGTGCTGCTTACTAAATTTACTATTAATACGCTTCTGCTATTACTGACAAATATATTTTACGACGCTTTATCATGATAAAATCAAATATATTATACAAATAATACGTAAAGATGTGTGATAACCGCTTAATAAAAAAGGCGGAAGTTGATATGTACAGCTCTACAATATGAAGTGATATGGAAAATACAGTTTTTAAGAAATAATCTAAGTGTAATACATAAAGAATTAAGATGATAATTGATCTATTGACGTAAAATCTCGACAAGATTTAGGGTACGAATTTCCTCCTTAATTTTGATTTGGTTCCTTAAAGTTAGTTGAAATAAGAAGTAAATTATACGATATTGAGTTCCTGAATCGCTGCAGTTTGTTTCGCATAGAACTTGATAAAATTTACATGAGAATGATTTATCAGAGGCATTTGTTTGTAATAATTCTTGATGGAAGGTGATTAAGAAAAATATTTTATATATGCACATTGAATATTTTGTATGAATGTGAGTGGTAGTTTTCGTTATTCATGTTCCTGTTTTAAAAATTTTGAGGTTTGATAATATAAGGGACGGTTTTATTTGAATATATGAATTAGTTATATAGTACACGTATAAATACTCAGGATTAAATTATTGGGTACGACTAACAAATATTTTATCAATAACTCGAATCCAACTTTACTTGATTAATTTCTAATATTCTATCAAGAATTTTTAACAGACTGAATTATACAATACTCTTTACCACTTGCTTTTCATCATTATTCTGTTCGATAGAATGAATTTACTATATCATAGGTATCATATACCTGAACATAGATGCCTCTGAAGGATGTCTAATTATATTGATCGAAAAACAGCGTTGACTGCGTCGGTCCAATAATATCTTGACTTTTATTATCATTTCTCATGATAGTGTAGATTTTTATCGATCATTTATATTTTTTGGGAAAAGATCTTTGGAGAAAACAAAAACCAAACAACAAACTTAATGGTTCATAAAAGTTTCAATTTTAAAAACTAAATCATCAAACTTTAACCTAAGATATATTAGAGATACGATCTAGATAAACAATCATATTTTAATCCATATATATATATATATAAATTATATGATCAAAAACATAGATAACTCACCAATAGATTATTTTGGATTGATATTTAACATATTTAATCTTGAATCTTTTTACCTGTATTTTATTATATTTTATTTTTATTTATACTCGATTACTGCATATATATATTATTGTCATTGTTAGTATAGGTATACTTAGCTGTGAGTCGCAGCATAGTCTTATTATAATAACTTTGTATATTCGAAATGCGAGTCATGATAGTAATTTACATTAGAGAAATGAAATAATAGTAACTAATAATAAAATAGGTATATGACAATAATAATAATATTTATACATCTAAATATTCATATATTAAAGTTTGGACTACCTAAATAAGCTTTGTAAAGATGTCGGAGCAGTGTCAATTAAAATTTCTTAGACTTGTTACTTGACTTACTTAGAGTTTAACAGAGCTGTATGGTCGTAAACCATTACCTGAGACTAAAAGATTTATCCATTTATTCTGTCTTTGTCTTGCGGTCGCAACACGTTTCAAGTCAGTATTTTATAAATAATATATATTATTTTAGTACTCATTATGATAATGTACTAAATGAACAAATAATCATCACTCTAAAATTGTCACTTATTGTCACTTTTAATTTAAGAAATAAAATAAAAGGGGAATACTTTTTTGTTAGGGATTGTGACTGTCGGATCTGTTGCCGGTATAAAATATTTCGTCATCAATTAAATGAAAAAAGTTGTTTAGCTTTTAGATTGGTACTATTGTCAATTTCTTTCTAATTTTTTATTATACAATGTTGGTAAATTTCCGTTAATGAATAGTAAATTTGGGATATTCTACACTCTTTTCTGTAATTCTTTCTTGTCATAGAGATCGCCCAAAACTTCCTCTTTCAATAAACTCTATCAAATTTGTATGGGAGGATAAATTTAACTTAGGTGCTGAAATTTTATAAGTCAGCTAACAAAGAAATTTGATAGCCACTGCGATTTTGTCGTATATGATATAAGTTCATAAATCTAGTTTTATCATCTGTGGTATTTTAGGTATAGAAAAAGTATTTCATTGATAGTGTTTTTTTAATACATATGTTGCTTACACCTACACGACAATTTATGCGCACAGATTACTCACAAGTGCATATATATTATTAAAAGTTTATATACTTATAACGTAGTTAATTTTTTAAGGACATTTGTTTAGTTTTTAAGCTTTTTATTTTTGAACTAACAAATTTAATAAAAATAAAAACAAGAAAATAATACTTTTTTTATTGTTTATTTTTAGGAATAGATATAAGTATTCATTGTTTTTTTTGTTTTTTTTCACTTTCTTCAAAATAATATATTTTTTTGTTTTAATAATTATATAATATAAAAACTATAATGATAAAATTTATTTGTTTCTTTTATTCACAATATTTATTTAGAAAAATAAAAAAATTAAATATAGCCATTTTTCCTTCTATAAATTCACTAGTCTTGTCAAGTACAATTGTCGGTAGATAGCATTCCATATACAAGCAACTGTCAATCTATCCTTTTTTTTCTATATTTTTAATTTATGAAAATTCATGTTAATGTTTTAAACTATTTAACCTTTTACGACGTTTTTATTCTTAGTTTGATAATATATGTATATTATAGTTGTTTGACAGTATTGGTAATTGTATAACATACATTTGAACTATTGTAACTTCTGCAGACTTAAAGAATATATCTTATAACAATATATTTAATAACATAAATCTCAAAACGAGAAACTAATTATTTAAATAGTTACTACTATAATTGTAATAGTCTTGAAAACTTACTCGCTTCTGTGGATAGCTACATAGTAATTTAATTTTCTTAATAAATAAGACTTATTATATATATAAAGACTTAAGAAAGGAAATATCGATTATATCTCAAATCGAAAAAAAAATATAGGTAGATTTCGAATATGAGGATTATAGACTAACAGATGACCACGATTAAAGGATGTTACTGCCCTTACTTCTGTTTCTGTCTTGGCTGCCGGGACTGTTAGAATTGCATAACATATATGAGAGCTTCCTAAACTCTGCAATGGGGGTAAGTCACATCCAGTACGGATTGAAGTATTTCTCCACGCGCGAATGACCCGCAATATATGTTGGGGCGTATGCACGCTCAGTGAGGTCATTTTTTCTTTTTCTCTTTATATTTTGCCTACATTCTGTGTAGCTGGACACGTAGGGTGCTGACAATCACACAACACATGTTAGCTATCAAAGCAAGTAGATAGCGTACACAAAAAGAGTGAAATAGAGCAAACAACAGCAATATCACACTAAGAATTATGTCCAATTAGGTTCGCACCTCTGTTGCGAATATCATTGTGGCTAGTAATGGAGCAGGTAGGAGAGGTCCCCTCTGATAAAATCTGATGTGTATACTTACATATATAAGCTCTCACAATTTAGCATCCTAGGGGATTTGGCAACCCTAATTTGCTTTTGTTGACAAGTTCTTACGACCAAACTTTACCTTGTTTTATTAATATGAGAGTGATAACGCCAAGAGAGGAGGATGGCATGTTGGGAATCATACATGAATAATATAAAAGGATATAACGCACTATGTAAACTTATCTGATGGTGAGTGTTGCGCAGTTTTGGAGGTTATTCGGGAATGTGGATGCGAACTTCACTCACCATGTGCTCACATAGTCCAATCGCTGACCGTCACTGGAATGGTTAGTACTATTTAGGTTCCCATCTCATGGATATATTAATATTGAAAAGTGTATTTTTGATAATAAAAACGTTTGATATGTTATCAGGTGATCTAAGTTAATTGGACTATACTTCATTACATAATAACTTTATCGGCATTAAATGACGGGCCACTGAGTTGATATGCCGTAAAACAAAACAAACAAACAAATAATAATATAGTGGAAACAATGCATATAATAACAATGATAATAACAGCAAATAATAATAGCACATACATAATTAGAAATAAAATAAATAAACACACGCTTATATAATACAATAGCGGAATGGAAGACAATCGCATGTGTTGTATGGTTTATGAACTACCTCTGAAGAGTGCCCACGATAGGGCGGAAAGAACTTGGGAAATAAGATAGGCAAAATACATCAGCCAATTCTCGCGCTGATAATAATCACATCAATCCGATCTAACTTGAAAGGACAGGAACGAAGATTTGCAGACAAAAAAATGGCTGTGTTGTTCAACAAATATATGCCTTAAAGAAGAAATGCTGCTTAACTATACATATATATATATAGTACTATATATGGAAGTAAGAGAGGAAATTAATCCGGCATATGTGGACGAAAACATTAGAACAAAAAACACAGGATTACGATGGATGAAAATTTATTGTCGATACTTGAGTATTTCGGTTTTACAGTGAAACTTCTTCAGGACTAAGGATTTGTGTGGATAGAAGATGAAGGATGTTTAGAATGCTTGAATAAGGAAAAAAAATAGGCGGGTTTTTTGAAGAAATTAGAAAAATGTGTGGGAAGTTATTTACCATTAGTTGCCATTAGTAACGTAGGACGCCGACTCAACATAATGGATAATAACTTTGTTTGTTTCTAATTCCAGTCACATCAGATGGGTATCGATTTACCCATATATATATATATAATATAGTATATATATATTATGTGTGTGTGTGTGCTGTGTGTGTGTGTGTGTTTTTGGAAAGGTGACTACCGTTCGAAGATTGTCACAATGGTTTAGTTGATGGCAAAATTCAGAAAGGTAAGACTGCGATAAACAAATTAAGAAGTGCTCAAATCGTTAGTAAGAACAAATTTATTGTAATACAGGTACAAGTAATAAGCCTACTCGGGTTTCACCATAAGGATCTTTCAGGTTAAATCCACTGGATTAAATCAATTCTTAAGTAGGCTATTACTGTGGTAGTGTATTACAATATATATATTATTATATATAGTAATATACCTATATATTACCAACGCCCTCCGCCATGAGCAAGGATGCGACGCACAAGGTAAGTTTCTAAAGCGAGTTTACAGGTTTGATTCAGAGTTTTCCTTCTCCTAGACGGCGGCGTTGGCCTAACCAAGGTTAAGATCCCAGAACTGCCCTCTATTTACCATTTAGCCTTGGTAGGGAGAGTACGGATTCATAATTTCAGGGGTTAGCCGCTAAGTCATAATGGAATTACCACGTCTTGCAGGATTGAACTTGGGCGAACGAGTCGCAGTTTCCATATTGACTTTAACCATCTATCAGCCAGCGCTCATATGCTATATGTACTTATATATACAGTTTATATTATATATGTATATTATTATATTATATATTATATTACTACTATATATTATTATATATATATAGTTTTATATTAATATAATAGTATATTATATATTATATATAATATTATATATTAATTCAAAATTTGTTCAATTGATTGATAAGTGATGACTTTTCATAATATCTAATTTGATCTATTTCTAATATTTGTGAAATCTTTGGATGGAACGCTTCGGTGAAATTGGCTGGAATTGACCCTAAGTTAGATAATGTTTGGTCAATAACAGAAGTGCATCAATTTTTATTGAAAATATGGTAAAATGAGTATTTAGTATTGTTGATAACCATATGGCACAATCGTTTTTTATGTTCTATCAGTATAAATATAGACATGTCTATTGTGCCTCCTGAATTTGAAGAGATGAGGCTTGATATCTGGAATTATTCGGCTACCTATATGATTCCTCCTCCTTCTTTAATTGTTTATTCTACATTATTCTCTGATAGTATAATGAACCAGATATGACAGGACTTGACTAGTTTGGATTATTTAGGATTTATTCAGTATAACTATTGTCCTCAATCTTTATTGTTATCTACATATTTCTTTCTGATTTTTTTTAGATGATGCGCTTAATGTAAAATTTGGATACTACTATCCAGACTCAGTTAGTCCGGTTATCACTTGTATCGGTTGATCTGTAAACACGGATCTTATCTCTGATTTTTTTACAGATAGGCTTGATAATTTGGATATCCAGACTATTGTCCTCATCTTTTATAGTTATCTACACTATTTCTCTGATTTTTTAGATGAAGCTTGATAGTTTGGATCATTTGGATTAATTGCAGACCTATTTGTCTTATCTTTATTGTTATCTAACACTATTTCTCTGAATTTTTTTATATAAGGCCTTGATAATTAATATTATTTGATTAATTCGGACTATGTCCTCATCTTTATTTGTTATCTCACTTTTCTTGATTTTTTTAGATGGGCTATGATATATTTGTATTATTTGGATTATTCGGACTTTGTCTCACCTCTTTATTGTTATCTACATATTTCTCTGAATTTTTGAGATGAGGCTTGATAGTTTGGGATTTTTGGACTATTGTCGGCTCATCTTTATTGTTATCTACACTATTTCTCTCGAATTTTTTTGAAGATGAGGCTTGATTAGTTTGGATCATTTTGGATTATTCGACTATTGTCCTCATCTTTATTGGTCAACTACACATTTCTCTGAATTTTTGAGATGGAGGCTTGATAATTTGTATATTTGTATATTCGGTACTATTGTCGCTCATTTTTATATTATCTACACTATTTCTCTGAATTTTTTGCATGGCTTGATGATTAGTATTATTGATATCGGACTATTGTCCTCATCTGTATTGTTAATCTTTAAACTATTTCTCTGATTTTTGAGACGCACGCGCTTGATAATTAGTATTGATTTGTATTATGTTAGGGCTATTGTCGCTTCATCTTTGCAGTTGTTATCTTACACTAATTGTCTCATGAATTTTTTAGTAGAGGCTTGAGTATTAGTATTAATTTTGTTATTTATTCGGGCTATTGTCGCTCATCTTTTTATTATCTACACTATTTGCTACTGAATTTTTGAGAATGAAGCTATGGGATGATATAGAGATTATATGTGGATTATTCGGACTTATTGTCTCATATCTTGTATTGTTATGCTACACTACTTTGCTCGCCTGGAGACGTTTTTAGATGAAGCTTGATAATTGTATTATTTGGATTTCACAGACTATTGTCCTCATCTTATTGTTAATCTAGCACTATTTCTCTGAATTTTGACGATGAGGCTTGATAACTTAGTATTATTTGTATTATGGTCGGGACTATTGGTCCTTCAATACTTGTATTGTTACTCTACACTATTTCGTCTGAATATGTTTTAGAATGCAGGCCTTGGATAATTAATAATTTATCTTAGGATTATTCCGGAACTATTGGTGCCTCATCTTTATTGTATAGCTACACTAATTGTCTCTTGAATTTTTGAGCTGAAGCTTGTTAGCTATGAGAGCATTTGGGTCGTTAATTGTTTACAACTGATTTTCTCTGAATTTTTGAATGAGCGCTTGAATTAAATAGTGAGTTGTATTGAATTCGGACTATTGTCCATGCATCTTCATTGGTATTATCTACAACTATTTGTCTGACTTCTTTGAGGTGAGGCTTGCATAATTAGTATTATTTTGCGAGTTATTCGGACTTGATTGTCGCTCAATCTTCATTTGTTCTATCGTGTACACTATTTCTCCGCATCGACGTGTGATTCTAAAAGCGATTTCGTTTAATTGACGTGTATCTTATTTGAATTTTGAGGCTGATAGGCATTGATAATAGTATTATTTGTATTATTCGGACTATTGTCCCATCTTTTATTGATTGATCTACACTAGTTTCTCTGAATTTTGAGATGAAGCTTGGATGGATTAGTATTATTTGGATTATTCGGGAACTATTGTCCTATCTTTATTGTTATCTTACACTATTTCTCTGATTTTTAGATGAAGCCTTGTATAATGTGGTATTTATTGTGGAGTTTGACTGGACTATGTCGGACGCTGCGAGTGCTTTATTGTTATCTCACGCTATTCATACATGCTCATGAGATTTTTGAGGAGTGTAGAGCGCTTGATGAGATTAGTAGTTAAGTTGTGATACGTTATCGGGACTATATGAAAGTCTGTCGAGCGGTTATATTGTGTGCTGTGCGTGTATCGAAGCTGACTATATGAGTCGTCTGATCAGTGTGGTAGGATCGGTCTGGTGATTGCTTATAGGAAGAGTGAGCCGTGCTGAAGTAAGTTCATGAATATTGTTAATCTGTACGATTGGATTAGAGAGAGCTGAAGTGTCCTCTAGAATCATTTGATGTGGTTTGTATACCGACGCTAGTTTCTCGTAAATTTATTTTGTGAGAGTGGAAGCTCTGATAATATAGTATTATTTGGATTAGCGGACGTATTGTCCTCAGTCTGTTGAGTATACGACTAGTTCAGAGCTCTGGATGGATTTGTATGAGATGAGGCTGGGTGATAAGATAGTATTAGTTGGTGGGGTTGGATGTCAGGACTACGTGTCCTGCCATCTATTATGGTATAGTGCCCGATACAGCTATTTCTCTGATTTTCTTTTGAGATGAGGGCTTGATAGATTAATATGTAATTTGGGAATTATTCCGGAACGGTATCCTTTAATTCGTTATTACAATCTTATTTCATGCTGAAATTTTTGAGGATGAAGCTTGATAAATTAGTATTATTTGGATTTATGGACTATTGTGCCTGCAACTTTTTGATTATCTACGACTATTTCTGCTGAATTATTTGGAAAGATGAGGCTTGATTAATTGCAGTAATTATTTGTATTATTCGGACTATTGTCGGCTCACCAGTCGGTTCCAGTTGTTATCTAGCATAATTATCTACGTGAATTTTTGAGGTGAGGCCTTGAGTAAATAGTATTATTTTGAGATTATTCGAGGACTTGTCCTCATTCTTTATTATTAGTACGACGATGTTTGTTAATGTCCCATGTCTGGCTTATCATTCAGGTGTTTTCACTGTGTTGAACTCGAGAACCTACTTGTCATAACATATACGAACTTAAATACGAGCTTGATACAGTTCTAAGTAGACTGGATGTAAGTGTTAACTCAACCCTAAATGACAGTCATCTCTAGGTTGCAGGTTCAATTTTGGCCAGGGTGATAATAACATAGAATTACCTAACACAGATTAAACTGTACCCGGTCCTGGTTTAATGAATGAGAACATTCTACCCCCTAAGCTAATATTCTGCAAAAGTTACTTCACTACAAGAAAAAAAAAACTTAAACCGCATTCCATCATCAACACTTTTTATGTTATGAAAATTGTCTCATTAAAAAAAAAGAAACCAAAAAAAAACAACAACACAATCAAAGCAGTTTTTTAAAACACCAGTCAT
>CM042172.1:22618773-22628773 GCA_023376005.1 Doryteuthis pealeii
TGATTATAGAAAAATTTGAGTGCGGACATATATTGTCCTTATTTGTTCTGTGTTTGTATGATATCGATTATTGGCGTTCCATTTGGACTGCTGGGTAGCATCTTATAACATTATGTATATTAGAAGATCACAAACTATACAATGATTATAGGGACGTGTGATATCATGTTTCCAGGACCTTCAGACATTAGAGTAACCGTCGAGCGTTTTACTTACTTATTTTCTCGTTTTGCATGGCGCTTCAGGATACTTACTTCTTTTCCCACCCCTCTTCACCACACAATTTTCTTCATTTCATCAAACAGTCAAACTTATACGTGACTACGAATGGCTTCACGTTCAGAATGTGTAACAATGCTGCTATATCACACAACCAAAATCATCATTATGTCATATATAATGTAACATATTTACATTATAAAGAGGACAAATACTGGAATTTATGTATGGTTTATCTGATAAGACATTTGTAACAACTCTACCATATATGCAGTACATAGCGCAATAATACACAAGCACAGAGTTGCTACAAGAATAAAACACCACCAAAGAACAAACATGCTTACCTCACATTTAAAAGACATATCAAGATCAACCACCCAATGAATAACACACCCTCTATATAGACCGAATTTACAAACCGACAGACATCAAAAAAACATAAAATTAAAATATTACCAACATAAATATAATAATAATAAAAAAAACAAAAAAAGATACAACATTAACTCCTACACCTCGATCACCCATATCAAGCAAAAAATCACCCATACTCTAGAAAAAATCCCACCCCCTCCACGAACACCATAACCACACTCAACTCCCCCCACTCCCACCAAACAACCAAACACCCCCCAACGACCCGTACCAGTCAACTCAACTCCTCCCCCCATCTCTCTGACATTCAACAGACCAGGAATACCACCCCCCACTACCCCAACCACACTCAACCTTCTCCCTCAGTCCTCTGAACAATTCAAAACAGGACCAAACTACAACCCCCCCCCAATGAACCCAGTAACTAATGAATTCCACATATCAAAGAACCTCCCAATTCCGCACCTCTCACCAATACTCAAAAGATCTCCCCACCACGTCCCACAAGACCAAACCTACCCAATCTCTGCAGGACTGCAATAATACAAACATCATCATCCGCTCCTTCGACCACACCCCACTTAATTAGCACGCCTCAATCCTACTACCCCTCACTTCATCAGTCTACCCCAACCTCACCCCTCACCCGACATACACACAAAACTCAATAAAACAGCGACCTGAAATGTTCCGAGAATCACAAACTCAACTCTGAATCACTACACATTCCTCTACTACTCCTACTGTCGATTCTACTAATCCATTCTATCTCCATAATATATTTCCAAATATAATTATTATTATTATATAATATTAATATTAAAATATTATTACACACAATATCTGAACACGTTACATTGTCTTCTCATTTAGACAAACACCGGCATTTACATTCCTTCTTTCACAACAAAACAAAAAATAGTGATACAAACTAATCATATCACACCATATAAATATTATTATTATTATTCCCCAAGTCGAACCATATCGTACGAAGTCGTCGGAACAAAAATAATTACACACTTACAAACAAACAGAAAACATCCTAATTAAGACTCGTGTCTTTCACAACGGTCAAATTTCAACCAAGCGATCTTCGGTATAACTCCTAAGAGACCTTAATAGTCGAATTTACATTCAATGATGGATTTCTTCGATTTTTACCTACATTAGTATTAAATCCCCCTAATTAATCATTAAGAATAAGACTTCAATAAAAATTAGTGAACTTCAATTAGCAAATATTCTCCCATATATATATATATATATATATATGAACAAGCATGTGTTGTTAGGAGTCTCCGTAGCTTCTAGTAAGTATATATATTTGAGATATTTTGTATTTGTATCCGTTTTTTTGGAAGTACAAAAATCAGGTTTGGACATTAGTGTGAAGCATTGATGTGCTATATAACTGTCCTCAGAGTCATGAAGAAGGGAGAAATTACAATCCCGAAAATTCACTACTACTGCTAAATAAAAGAAACTAAAAAAAACCCCCCAAAAAACGAGTTTTCTGATATTTATTCCCAGATGAATATATTATGATAACTAGCAAATATATGCACCCTCCGGGTGCAAGTATTTAATTTTTTTATGTAATAAAATATTACATTAAATTATCAAGGCTAATGAAACTAAATAAGAATGCAGATAAAAAAATTGAAACAGAGGAGGTATAATCGGAAAATTGAACAGCTGAAACTTACTCTTCCATCACTCTCATCTTTCATTGCTAAATTTTCCTAATTTAACTATTTAGTCAAAATAGAAAGAAAATGATAAAATTACAGTTATTTCTTCTTGTTACGGAATTTCTTTTAATATCAATCTCCGAGATTTTTGCTCATATTTATTAAGGTAAAACCAAACAATTAGAAATCAATAATACCTAGTACATATTTATTAAAATCAAATCTTTGATATCAATATGCAAATTAGCCTTCCTGTTCACATTGTAAACCGCTATTTTATTGTATATATAAATACAATGCATGTTAGTAGTATGTAGTATTAATAATGTAAAACAATTTTATTAATAACTGAGGTTTAATTAAAAATAAAATCATGGAGAATGTGACGTAAATAATTAAGGGAATTGTGACTTGAGTAGTAATCTAGTTTCGGTTACAGACAAACACACAATTTTCATTACAATAAGATATAGCACATCAATGCTTCACACTAAAGAAACCGAAATGTTTAAGCGTCGATAAATAAATTCATCTTATTTTTGGAACACTTGTTTTTTTCAAATTTCTTAATATTGTCGGATTTATTTCCATACTTTACTCCCATATATATATGTATATATATATATATATGAGAGTAAAGTATGGAAATAAATCTGACAATATGTAGAAAATAGAAAAACAAAGTATTCCAAAAAGAAGCATTCATTCTTGATGATGTAGTTGACATTAAAAGTTTCAGTTTTTTAATAAACCTTCATCAGGACATTAATATAGAAAGATTGTTGTCTGAACAGTGATGGACAATTTTTTTTTTTTTTTTTTAGATAACGAGAGTTGGGAAATGGTATACATAGAAAGGCTCATAACCGAATTTTGAACAGCATTCATTTTTTAAAGTTAAGAATGGGATTGGTATAAGCTAAGTGAAATAAAGTACAAGTTATTTCCTCCTTGGTTGTGCCAAGAACTTTTCAGCACAGTATCCTCTTTACAAATGAATATATTACTTATAAAATGCCCAAACCTGATTTTTGTACTTCAAAAAAAAAAAAAAAAAAAAAACGGATACAGATACAAAAATATCTCAAATATATATATATATGGACAAGGGTATGCATAGTCTCCACACTAGACAGACAAGCTTCCTTATCTCTGTTTACATTAATTAAGATAATATCTTGAGGATCAATCACCCTTTGCAATTATATTCATACAACCCTATATAAATAAATTTAAATATATATATATATATATATATATATAAAATTTTTACTTGAAGGTACTTACAACGCATGTATCGCATAAAATTCGATACTTTTTCTTATAGAAAATGAACTTGACAAGTGTAATCTAAATAAACAAACATCCAAAAATCTTATTCACTTCGCCGAAGGGCATTCGGGCTGTTTGTTGTTATTATTCTCTCAATAGCGCCCCCTTACCTATTATGGTAGAGGCGCGTAGTATCGCTTGACAAGCTTAATTCCGCTAGGATGGTCAGCTGTGTACTGTGGCCGAGGCGATAAAAGTGTTTCACTAGTGTTTCACTGCGTCTGCTGAAGTCCCGGTTTCGATTTCTGTCGGAGGGAAATCGTTAGTATATACCGCTGATGAGACTTAATAAAGTCGAAACAGTCTGTACGGTATTCTACACATCGAGCCATCCTTTACTGGGATTACACTTGTCAAGTTCATTTTCTATAAGAAAAAGTATCGAATTTTTATGCGATACATGCGTTGTAAGTACCTTCAAGTAAAATTTAATATATACTTTATCAGCAACGTTTCTAAATAAACAAACATCCAAAAATCTTTTATATATATATTATATATATATATATAATATATATATATATATATATAAAAAGATAAATCTAATGAGTCAGACGAACCTACTATTAGTTTCGCTTAATGCTCTTCAGACAAGTCTCTGTAGTCAGATCTTAGCCCTGAAGAGCATTAAGCGAAACTAATAGTAGGTTCGTCTGACTCATTAGATTTATCTTTATTATTTGCTCTACTTAGGTATTGAGCACTTTTTACTTATTAGCTTTCTCCTAGCAGTTATATGAATATATATATATATCTTATATACATATATATACATATAAATTGTTTTTTCTTTTGGCAAAATACTGTACCAATAGATTATTTTTTGTTGGTACGACTATCTTGGTCTTTTCTTTTTTTCAAAATTTTTTTTCTCCCCGGTTGATGTTTGGTAGTATATTTTTACAATCAAACTATTTGCTGTTTTTTTTTCTCACTGCAAGGATTTACCAACACACTTGGTATATATATATATATATAAATAAATATAAGTAAAGAAATAACAAAAGACTTAGAGATTTAGCATTATAGTCTATTTCAGGGAGCTTAGACAAAGTGTCTAATTCTCCCAACTCATCAGATGCGAAGACAGGAGAGTTAGACACTTTGTCTAAGCTCCCTGAAATAGACTATAATGCTAAATCTCTAAGTCTTTGTTATTTCTTTACTTATATATTTGCTCTGTGACTCTAACATTAAGAGCACACATTGAGCTCTCAAACTGCGACAGGTTTTTTAAATAAAACTCTTGTGCCGTAAGGAAGATTTCTTCTCTGGACTTTTGGATTATATATATATATATATATATAGATATAGATATAGATATATATATTCAATATCTGAACAAGGGTACAGTCTCTACATTAGACAAACACACATGCATACCTCTATCCACATTAATTAAAACAACAATAATATTATTTGCATTTTTACGAACTGATTTTTTATGCAATTGTATTTACACAAGCTTATATATATATATATATATATATATATATATATATATATATATAATGTCTATGGACAAGGGTACACAGTTTCCACATTAGATAGACACACATGCATACCTCTGTTCACATTAATTCAGACAACAATTCTGTAAGGTTGATCAACCAACCCTTGTATTTTTATGGACTTAGTTTTTATGTAATTATATTCACACAACCCTTTATATATATATATATATGTATACACAATTTCTGAACACGGGTACATATAGTCTTCACATTAGACAGACACACATGCATACCTCTGTTCACATTAATTCAGACAATATCTTAAGGATCAATCACCCTTTGCAATTGAATTAACACAACCCTTTATATATACATAACATATCTTAACAAGGGTACATATAGTCTCCACATTAGACACACGTGCATACCTCTGTTCACATTAATTAAAACAACAATATTTTAAGGATTTAGAGTTTCTATATTACATATACAGATGTACATAAAAATGGCCAAAGTATTTAGTGTTATCATTTTGAAACAACTTGATATTTCGTCTTTGTTTCTGCGTATTCTGCCCAGTGAGTTGAGATTATTGTCACTCGTACAGAGATCTTATCTAATCCATTACAACATAGAAATCGTATTTGTCAGAAGATTATATTGGTAACATTAATGGGTCACATTGAGCCCTGTGTACATCATCACATTGGATGTGGTGTTTTCTTTTTTCTTTTTTTTTCAAAGGGAGGTAAATGCGATGTCCTCCAAGGGAGGTAAATGCGATCTCCTCCAAGAGACCAATGGTTAGATATTTGATCAGATAGAACTGATTAATTTTTTTATTTTATTTTAATCAACATTTCATACAAAAGAAAAAAAATTTAATTGGAAAGCAATTTTAGAAAAAATTAAATTAATTAATAATGATTGAAAAAATAATGGTTAATAAACGAAAAAAAAAAAAAAAAAAAAAGAAAAAATGAATTGGGTAAAATTAATTTTTTTTTTTTAGATCCAATTTTTGTATTATTTGTACTATTGTCCTCATCTTTATTGTTATCTGTACTATGTTTCGGCCAATGTGCCCTCTGGCCATCTTCACTGGTCAAAACGCAGTACAGCTAACAATAAAGATGAGGACAATAGTTTGAATAATCCAAATGATACAAATTATCAAGCCTCATTTAAAAAATTCAGAGAAATCCCAATTTTTTTTGTATTGTACATAATTTCAAATGACAGCCTGAAAAAATTTTTTTTCAGGGGGCGGGAAAGAAAAAAAATGATATACAATAGTTTTTGTTTGAGAATTGTTGGAGATTAAAAACAATTCCTGAATTTTTATAGTAAAAAAAAAAAAAAAAAATAGGGTAACTAAAATTCTATTGCCCCATCAACCTGTTGCAGAGTAGAAATTAATAAATAAATAAATAAATAACCCAGTAATTCTGAATTTACAGGGCTTTGTCCTTTAACTGACCCAAGGGCTGTCCTTTGATTGGTCAGTTCGGTCATGGAAGCAGGAGGTGTACTTAAAACTTAGACAATTTTAGTTGAGGCTTTCAAAGAGGCAGAATGTCTCTAAGATGACTATTTCTTGTGGGGGACGTTTATGGTTAACATGGGCCGAATAAAAGACGTCTGAAAAATACCCAAATCTTTGTATTCGTTACTAAAAGCAACAACAAATGAAAAGGTCCCAAATGTACAGACCAAAGGAACGGAGAATCAGCCCAGACCCGATCCAGCCTAGTAGCAGATAAGTAAATATGATAAGATGGTGAAAAGAAGTTTATGGTTAACATGGGCTGAATAAAAGACGTCTGAAAAATACCCAAATCTTTGTATTCGTTACTAAAAGCAAGAACAAATGAGAAGGTCCCAAATGTACAGACCAGAGGAACGGAGAATCAGCCCAGACCCGATCCAGCCTAGTAGCAGATAAGTAAATATGATAAGATGGTGAAAAGAAGTAAGGGGCTATATAAAAAACGCCACTGGACTTTGTGAATTATTTCAGGCAAGCAAAGTTCCCGTCATTTGTGACGAGAGTATTCATGAATGGATTATAGTTTGAGATGTTGAAATTGTGTTGGCTAGTTTAAGAGTGCAGGAGCATTGGTTGACTGGAGTCCTTTTGAATCATATGGGTAAAAAGAAAGAAGAGAGAAAGAAAGTAAACATTGTGAGAATAAGTTAGAAGAAAAGAGAGCTTGAAAAAGAAAGAAAGAATATAAAGTAACACAGAGAAGAAGGAAAATTAAAGTATAGAAAGATAAAAAAAAAAAAGGAAGGAAGGAAGGAAGGAAAAAGGAAAAGAAGGAAAAAAAAAGGAAAGAAGGAAATAATGAAAGAAAGCATAGAAAGAAAGAAAAAAAAAGAGCATAGAATAAAAAAAAGCATGGAAAGAAAGAAAGAAAGAAAGAAAAGAGCTTGGAATGAAAAAGAGAAAGAAAGAGGAAAGAAAGGAAAGAGGAAAGAAAGAAGAAAAAAAATAGCAAGGAATGAAAAAAGCATGGAATGCAAGAAAGAAAGAAAATTAAGAATAAGTTTTAAGTATCACAGAGAAAGGAAAAGAGTGAATTAGAGATAAAGAGAGAGGTAATGACCCCCCCCAAAAAAAAGAAAGAATGCAAAGAGAGAGAGAGTAAAAAATAAAAATAATGCAAAGTATTACAAAGAAGAGAGAGAGAGAGAGAGAGAGAGAGAGAGAGAGAGAGACGTAATGACCCCCCCCCCAAAAAAAAAAAAAAAAAAAAGAGAGAAAGAATGCAAAGTAACACAGAGAAAGGAAAGGAAAAGAGAGTGAGAGAGAGAAAATAAAATAAAAATAATGCAAAGTATCACAAAGAAGAGAGAGAGAGAGATGTAATGCCCCCCCCCAAAAAAAAAAGAGAACGAATGCAAAGTAACACAGAGAAAGAGAGAGAGAGAGAAAAAAAATAAAAAGAGAAAGAATACAAAATATTACAAAGAAGAGAGAGAGAGAGAGAGAGAGAGAGAGAGAGAGAGAGAGTATTGAAAAGCCAAAAGAAAGATTAAGTAGTGTAGCCTACCCATTCATTACCCATGGAAAAAAAAAAAAATCACAGATATATTTGTATTTCTTTTAATGCCTCATGTTGAAATTAAAATGAAAGAAATACAAGTTGAAAAAAAAAAAATGAATAATGACAGCTCTTTCATCTTAATTTCAACTTCTTTTTACCAAAACCTTTTTTTTTTTAAATTTTTTTTAATTCCCCAAAGTTAAAATGAATGTTTTGTTGTATTACTGCTCTTGTTGGGGTGGGGTGGAGGGGTTGGTGCAGCGTTGGTCAATTCAGTATCTACCAAGAATAATTTTCTCAAGTTTTAGACAATCAATCTCTATAAATTGGGCCATATCTTTGCATAAGAACGGAAATGCAAAACGGAAAAAAAAAAAAAAAAAAAAAAAAAAAAAAAAAAAAAAATATAGACAAAATGAAAAACCAATAAAAATTTTTTTTTAAATATTTAAAAAAAAAACAAACAATATTTTAATATACAGAACATCTTTTTTTTTTTTTTTTTTTTTTTGCATTTGTTAATAATTCTACATATAGGGTGGGGTAGAAATAATATAGCAGTCTTTATTTACTAAGCTTTACTTAGTTTGGCACAAGGCTAGAAGTATGGAGTACCCAGTGAGAATCAAACTCACTAGTAATGTTTTGCTATCAATCATACCATATAGGTGCCCTTTTGGAAAACTAAAAAAAACAAAACAACATTTAGTACAAGGCCAGAGATATGGGGCACTCAGTGAGAATCAAACTCACTGGTAACGTTTTGCTAGCTTAGCTTACTAATCATTATACAATATAAGGCATCTTTTATATAAAAAAAATAAAGATTTGATGCAGGCCAGAAATAAGGGGCACCCAGTGAGAATCAAACTCATTGGCAATGTCCCACAAGCTTATCTTGCTAAATATAATACTATATAAGGTTAAAAACTGGTCTGGTTTGGTTTTGTTTTATTTTACGGCATATCAACTCAGTGAGTCATTTAATGCCGATAAAGTTTTGAAATAAATCAATTCTTAATGGATAATACAATTTTGTTTATCAAGTCATGTTTTTCTATTTAACCCAGAGATGGGACCCTAACAGGTACTACCACTCCGGGTCAGAGTGGACAAGGACAACAAACTGGTCTAGCTTGTTAATCATTACACTATGATGAGTATAGGATCCTCATGTATGGAAGTGAAACATGGACCCTGTACTCCCACCAAGAGCGATGGCTAAATAGCTTCTACCTTTCGCTGCCTTAGACGTATATTACTGGGCATCACCTGGAGGGACAGGATCACTAACACAGCAGTTCTAGAGAGAGCTCAACTTCCCAGCTTGTGTTCTCTATTGAGACAGCGTTGTCTCCGATGGCTGGGTCATATCTACTGGATGGACAAATCCTAAAGGATACCCTTTATGCAGAACTTTTGTCTGGTAAGAGACAAATTGGTCACCCCCAACTGCATTTCAAGGATGTCTGCAAGAATGATCACAGGTGCTTTAGCATTGCCTCTTCCAGCTGGCAAAAATTTGGCTCAGGACCGCCTCAGTTGTGGTAGGCTCTCCGTAGCGGACTGTTCATGTTTGAAGCCACCTTGGCAAACGCCCTGAAGCCAAGAGGTCCAGAAGAAAGCAGCGGCAACAAAGCTCTGGCACATCAACATCTTCAGGGACAGCCTTCATATTTGACATCTGTGGTCGAGAATGTTTTTCTAACATTGGACTTTACAGTCACAGGAGGCGCTGTAACTTCAGGGGCGCAAAAACTATTTTATAGTCTTCCGAGACTGAAAATGTTAATGATTATGAGTATAGGACAGTTAATAGCAATAAGATATTGACTTGGGATTATTTCTACCTCATCCTGTATATAAAAAATAA
>CM042172.1:22633773-22681273 GCA_023376005.1 Doryteuthis pealeii
AGTAAATTATGGTGTGTTTGAATTTGCTTTCTTTCCCTGATAATTGGAATAAAAAAATTTTGTTTCCTCCGAGTTGTGAAGTTGTCCAGCTGGACTTAAAACTCTATACATCCTGTTGAGAATTTTCCAAGACCAGAGCCCCATTCCTATAAGGATTTATCAAAAAATGGTTAAAAATGGCCTTTTCATTTAAAGTTACCGCGTTATTTGCGTAAATCAAAGACTTCTAGATATGTTTAATATTAATTTAAACAAAGGCTAACGTTTGGGGTTGATTAGAAAAATGAACGTGACTTCCGCCAGGCGGAATGAGCAGTTTAGGACATTAAGAGTTAAGAGGCAAGTGAATTGTTCTGACTGGGGACAATCCACGAGCAGGTAGAACAGGGGGACACAATAACATTTGCGAGCCAAGGATGGTAAGTTCAATCCTTACAATGGTCAGCCTAAACACTCTCCACAACTGTCTATGAAACGTAGAAGAGTAACAGTTTCTTTATGAAGGAGCATCAAAAATTATCCGCACTTTCGACTTAACATATCTTGATGAGACATTGGTAGAACAGGTAGATAAGCAACATTGTTGAACCAAGGATGGTGAGTTCAATCCTTAGGAGAATCAGTATAAACAATCTCCACAACAGTCACATGAAAGGTAGAAGAGTAAGATAACAATTTCTATGTATATACGAGGTAGCAAATAATTATCTGCACTTTTCCAGTAACGTATCTTTAGTAGTGCCACACTGCGTTCTGCTTGTACACTCTTGCTTGGGGTGGATTAGGAAAACAAATGTGACTTCTGGCCGGGCGAATGAGGCAGTATAGGACGTTAAGAGTAACATCAAGAATAGATATTCATCCATTGGAATATTTCATGTTTTTCCATATTTTTGGTTTGGTTTTGTTTTACGGCATATGACCTCAGTGGGTCATTAATGCCGATAAAGTTTTGAAATAAATCAATTCTTAATGGATAATACAATTTTTTTTATAAACACATTTTTCTATTTAACCCATAGATGGGACCCTAACAGGTACTACCACTCCGGGTCAGAGTGGACCAGGGAGCAATGGTGATGAAGGGTGCTCCACATTCCTCAAACCTCCAAAACTGGAACCTCACCATCAGATAGAGCATAACATCATTCCAGGATATGTAGACCCTCAGTCACTGCCTTCTAGCACCCATATGATAAAAAGGGGGCTGGGACTTGCCATAAGGGCAATAGGGTTAGGAAAACCATATAGGTCCTTGGGCTTGATTGTGCCAGCCGATTGATCGGAGGGGGCCTCTCTGACCGCCCATCTAGCCAAGATAGGGCCAAAGTGGAGTATTGCAAGTCATGAACTGCTCATCCACTTGGTTCTATCCTTAAGCATCACAGGTGCCACCCACGGCCAACAGGTGGCCACATTTGGGGAGTACTTACCCTCTGCAGAGGAGCATTCTAACACCCCAGCAGACAGGGCGTCCATATTTTTTCCACATACTGTCAGGTTAACAGTTTGTATATACGAGGTAGCATCAAAAATTATCCACACTGTTGTGGTCTCGTGATCAAAGTTTGAGCCTGATCACACCATTTTGCTTGCTATGTTTACAGTGTAAACGAGGTATCATTAAAAATATCCACACTTTCGCCATAACATA
This sequence comes from Doryteuthis pealeii, assembly GCA_023376005.1. Lineage (NCBI taxonomy): Eukaryota > Metazoa > Mollusca > Cephalopoda > Myopsida > Loliginidae > Doryteuthis > Doryteuthis pealeii. The sequence continues at coordinate 22,635,428 of CM042172.1, forward strand.
TTTTCATTATTGTTACACCGCGTTCTGTGCATTGTGCTTATAGTTGACACTGTTGTGGTCACATCAAAGTTTGAGCCTGATCACACCATTTTGCTTGCTATGTTACAGTGTAAACATGGCCCTCCACTGGCAATATTCAGGAATTGACCTGATTTTCTGTTTGGAAGGAGTGTCAGGTGCTGAAATTCATCAGAGGCTTTTAGTAGAATACGGGGACTGTGCACTACCACATAGAAATGTGTAAGAGTGATAGAGAAGTTTAAAAGTGGCCGGACAAGTGTGATGCATGAAGAGGGAGCAGGACACCTGTCAACCTCCACCACTGATGAGAAGTTTCAGCATGCTCAAGAGATGGTAATGGTGGACTGGTGAGTCATCATCGATGAGATAGCATGTTCTCTTTAGATAGTCATGGTTCTGCCAAGTAAATCATCTACAATGATCACTGCTTCCATATAATAAGAGGGCGGATATTTTTTTAATCTTGATTGTATTTATTCATTTTCACACTGTAAAATGTAAATACATAAGATGACTAGACAAAACGTGACCCACTGGGTCACCCATTCAGCTCTGCGGAGATAATTGAGATTAGGGAAAAGGGAGTTAGCAAAGCGAATAAAAATATTAGTTTATTCTGTAATACCTCGAGTCTCCTTTCTCACATGTATATACCATATATCCACAGGTCCTGCTAGTAATTAGTTTATTCTGTAATACTTCGATCTCCTTTCTCACATGTATATAACATATATCCACAGTCCTGCTAGTAATTAATCTATTCTGTAATAATTCAAGTCTCCCTTCTCACATGTATATAACATATATCCACAGGTCCTGCTAGTAATTAGTTTATTCTGTAATATTCGAGTCTCCTTCTCACATGTATATACCATATATCCACAGGTCCTGCTAGTAATTAATCTATTCTGTAATAATTCAAATCTCCTTTCTCACATGTATATAACATATATCCACAGGTCCTGCTAGTAATTAGTTTCTGTATATTCAGTCTCCTCTCCCTCATGTATATACCTGATGATGGGGTATATAACGTTATATAACATATATCCACAGGTCCTGCTAGTAATTAATTGATTTGTAATACTTCCTTATTAAGTATCATTGTATCCAGTACATAATACATACATACATACAATATATTTCATTAATTTTAAAGAAATATTCTTTATCAAAGTGATTCAAATTCCTGGATGGCAGTCGATAGATCTTCTTTTGTGGATAGAGCCTTTTCATTCCCCAATACTCGTACCATAAAATTATCTAATTTAGTTTTTTTTTTAAAGGTATATTTTATGAAGCCCGAATGTTGAGAAAAAATTATGGAATGATTTTAGATCTTAAAACAGAAGCCAATATATGCAAATTGGTCAAAAGAGTTCTTGCCGACTTCAACAAGCGATTGGACATTAGGGTAGGTTGATTTTTCACTTTTTTGTGTGCGGTAATTCTTATGTTAATTTGAAACTTTTGCCACATGGGAGACATTACAGTTCCAAATTGGGCATACCTAATTGAAAGGAGACATGGCTCCGACAAAAGAACAGTCATCTTCTGTGTGTATTTAGAATTTTTCATCAAAAGCTTAGAATATAAAAAGGATGGTGGTGGAAAGTTAAAAGCAGCCAGTTATTCAACATATATATATATATATATATATATATATATATATAATATATATAACATACTTGCGTATGGATTGATTTAGGGAATTTTCTTCTTTTACCCTTGATTTACGACGGTCATGGAATCTTTAAGTTATGGATTTAATTCTAGAAGCCAAGGGTAACTCCTAGTTCTCTATATTACGTTTGAATTTCAACCATAAAAATTATTACTCACATATAAGGTTGACACTATGGTGTGCTATACTCCTGGTTTGCTCACGCGCAACTGATTGACAGAACTGGAGGCCTATTGAAAATTAAGTCCACTATTTTTGAAAATACTTAGAATAACAATTTGACCAATTGTTGAATAACTGCCGCATCCTTGGTTCCAGTTGTAAAAAACTTAAAGTAAACAAGTAAGTAAAGGCCTGCCTTTGTAACAGACAATTTCAAGGTAAAAAGTTTTGACTATTGTTATTTATTGTCAACATACCCAGCAACTATGTTGAGGCAATGAAATCCCCAGATCCCAACAATGGGTGCTAGCCATGCAAAATGAATGTCCTGGGCCCATAACCTGTTGAGTAACTATCCGCCATCCTTGGTTCCAGTTGTAAAAGAACTTAAAGTAAACAAGTAAGAAATCAATAAGTCCTTGAGGGATAGTGTCCTTTAGGTCCGACGTCCAAGATGATCCAAATAGCAATGAGCTAAGGTTAGTATCTGGCAGTATAAATACACCAACAGCAGCAGCAGCACTGCCAGTGATTGGATAATAGGTTGCCTTCCCTGGTCACGTGTAGTAACGAGTCTATTTTAGAAGTGACACTTCCTCATGCCTTATATATACCAAAAAATTCCAACACCAATAACTGAGGATATAAGATGTGTTAAAACTCAAATAACCAAAGCTAAAGAGCCCGTCTTCACTCAGGATAACAAGAACAAATTGTTTTACTAAGTTTTAGATTCGAGACAGAACTGGAGGCCTATTTAAAATATTCCTTGATCCAATGAGAGCAGGCATTACAGTTTGAATTTGAGCTAGCTACTACAGTATGTTGGCTTTATTTGTTGTTTTTTACGCATATCAACCTCGGTGGGTCATTTAATGCCAACTAAGTTTTGGATTTGTAGCCGATAGTTTGGTAAGAAACAAACGTATGTATGTATATATATTTTAACTATTGTTCAATTACTCATATTTTTTTAGAGAATCCCACTTCTTTAGAAATGTAAAATCCTGGATGGTCTTATTTTTGTGAAAAGTTTTTTTTCAAATTACTGGCTTAAGAAATTTAAAGAAATTCTTACATTGGAATATGATTTATCATTTGAATAAAGAGTTTGGTGAGACGTGTAAATAATGTGAATGTTTCACTTTCAACATTTTGTAGATCCTATCTTTTACCAGAAATCTTAATTAACCTTTGTTTCGTGTTAATATTATCAGTGTTACAATATAAATATTTTCATTTATTTAACTTTTAACACATTATCCTCAGGTATTGGTGAAATTGTTCTAAGTAATTTCAAATACAGTTAACTTAATTTTCAATAGGCCTCCAGTTCTGGCTCTTGGTTGTGCTATGATCAAGCCTGGAAGAGAAGATCTTGCTGCCAAGTACATGTTAGTGTCTATCAAGGTACGGTAGCAAGCAAATTCTTCTCTAATGAAGTGTGTATTAACCAAACGCTACCACCATGAGCAGGAGTAACACAAGGTTAATTTCTAAACTAAGTACAGATGGTTTCGAATTTGGAGTTTACCTTCTGCTAGACTGATTGCCTAACCAAGGCTAAAGAGCCCTGTCTTCACTCAGGATAACAATAACAAATTGTTACTCTAAGTATTTTTCAAAAATAGTTAATTTAATTTTCAATAGGCCTCTATTCTGGCCTCAGTTGTGCCATGAGCAGGTCTGGAGTTCCATATGCCATGGGTAATAATGAAAATTTAGAGTTTACCTTCTGTTAGACTGATTTGCCTAACCAAAGCTAAAGAGCCCTGTCTTCCCTCAGAATAACAATATTAATTTTCAATAGGGCCTCCAGTTCTGGCTGTCGGTTGCCGCCATGAGCAAGCCATCTCTCTCTNGATGTCCAGAGAGAGATTCTAATCTCAGTCCGCTTTCTCCAGCCAACATCTTTGGAATCATCCGACCCAAGGAATCTAAATATCCCCACTGGTCATCCCCGGTATTCCACGGATGTCCTCAGAGCCAAAGATTTGCGAATCTTATTCCTCGAGAGATGGACCAACTAGAATCGGACGCTCGTCCTCTTCTTCCTCATCTAGTGAGGATGTGAGCTGCTCCCTCCCAACGAGCTTCGGTTCCATTCAAAACCTGCCATCATCTTCACTGCCAAAATCAGATTCCAAGAACTTCTTGCCGCCACTCATCACCTTGCCGTCGGACGACGTCATCCAGCTGGAGCTGTACACGCAGCCGCTGGAGACGGAGATAAAACGCCAGTCTCGTCTGTTGGACGATGAAATATGCAGGGGTGTGGCCGCAACTGAGGATCTTATTGGAGCTGAGGCAATGTCGTCGTCAGCCGCTGTCTCTGATCTCACTTCCTGTCTTAAGAGCAGTACCTACAAGAGTACGGAGTCTGTTGGGATGACAAAGTCAGCACTGGTGTCAACTAAAGACCTTTCCTGCACTGTTGATAATCGTAAACCCGTCTTGCACCGGCGAAGTTACATTGACAAAGTGAATGTTTCCGACAGCAGTGATGACATTGTCTTTAAGAGCCGTACGAAAAAGAAGAAACACAAAACAGGTGAGTTGGTGTTTTTACTTTGTTATTCTCGTTTTGTGATGCTGATTTCAAATCTGAGCCGCAAAATGAGTTGAAAACAGTAAGCAAAACTTTCATGGGGCAATTTTATCTTGGTATTATTTACATTATGTATGAAAAAGAAGAAACACAAAACGGGTTAGTTGGTGTTTTTACATTGTTATTCTCGTTTTATGATATTGATTTCAAATCAGCACCACAAAATGAGTTGAAAACAGTAAGCAAAACTTTCATGGGGTAATTTTATCTTATCTTACGTTACATTTGAAAAAAATAATTCTCTGATGAAAAAGAAGAAATACAAAACAGGTGAGTTGGTGTTTGTGTTATAAACCCACATGTTGGGCATATATAAAAATGTTCTTTTACTGGAGAGAGGAGAGAGCGATATAGACAGACAGGCAGACGCATAACTTACTTTCTTCTCTGGCCGCTCTTGTGATGTCTAGTCGCCATGTTAACTTCTATTCCTAGGTTCCTGTTGGTTGTTCCTCTTTGATTTATTTTCTTCTTCTTGGTCAGTCTTTTTGCCAAGACATACATCAAGCAACAACACCATATTACTTCTTTAAACTTTTATTTACTTAACTAAACTTTTTTCTCTAACTAAACACAGCATTACTTACTTCTTTGGTCATTGGTGATCTCTATTCTTTCTCTCCATGTTGACTTCTATTTCTAGGTTCTTGTTGGTTGTTCATTTTTTATTCATTTTCTTCTTATTGGTCAGTCTTTTTGCCAAGACATACATCAACCAACAACACCATATTACTTCTTTAAACTTTTATTTACTTAACTAAACTTTTTTCTCTAACTAAACACAGCATTACTTACTTCTTTGGTCATTGGTGATCTCTATTCTTTCTCTCCATGTTGACTTCTATTTCTAGGTTCTTGTTGGTTGTTCATTTTTTATTCATTTTCTTCTTATTGGTCAGTCTTTTTGCCAAGACATACATCAACCAACAACACCATATTACTTCTTTAAACTTTTATTTACTTAACTAAACTTTTTTCTCTAACTAAACACAGCATTACTTACTTCTTTGGTCATTGGTGATCTCTATTCTTTCTCTCCATGTTGACTTCTATTTCTAGGTTCTTGTTGGTTGTTCATTTTTTATTCATTTTCTTCTTATTGGTCAGTTTTTTTGCCAAGACATACATCAACCAACAACACCATATTACTTCTTTAAACTTTTATTTACTTAACTAAACTTTTTTCTCTAACTAAACACAGCATTACTTACTTCTTTGGTCATTGGTGATCTCTATTCTTTCTCTCCATGTTGACTTCTATTTCTAGGTTCTTGTTGGTTGTTCATTTTTTATTCATTTTCTTCTTATTGGTCAGTTTTTTTGCCAAGACATACATCAACCAACAACATATTACTTCTTTAAACTTTTATTTACTTAACTAAACTTTTTCTCTAACTAAACACAGCATTACTTACTTCTTTGGTCATTGGTGATCTCTATTCTTTCTCTCCATGTTGACTTCTATTCTAGTTCTTGTTGGTTGTTCATTTTTTATTCATTTTCTTCTTATTGGTCAGTTTTTTTGCCAAGACATACATCAACCAACAACACCATATTACTTCTTTAAACTTTTATTTACTTAACTAAACTTTTTTCTCTAACTAAACACAGCATTACTTACTTCTTTGGTCATTGGTGATCTCTATTCTTTCTCTCCATGTTGACTTCTATTTCTAGGTTCTTGTTGGTTGTTCATTTTTTATTCATTTTCTTCTTATTGGTCAGTTTTTTTGCCAAGACATGCATCAACCAACAACACCATGTTATTTCTTTAAGACTTTTATTCTTAACTAAACACAATGCGCATGTGCAAGTAAGCCCCCCGCTAAGGCAAGACATGCCTCCTACTTGACGTCCAAGCTGGTACTGATGGTTAACCAGCTCCCACGTGATTCGCTGGTTTTCCACCTGTGGGGTCAGAGGTCCCCAACCGTTTGTAAATTTCCATTCTACACAGTGTTGCCAATAATCTATGCTGCCACATAGACTATGCAACATTTATACTTTGTTATTCTTGTTTTGTGACGCTGATTTCAAATCCGAGCCGCAAAATGAGTTGAAAACACTTAGCAAAACTTTCATGGGGTAATTTTATCTTGGTATTATTTACGTTATGTTTGAAAAAAATAATTCTCTGATGAAAAAGAAGAAATACAAAACAGGTGAGTTGGTGTTTGTACTTCATTATTTTCGAATATTGAGGCAGGATTTTTTGAATAATGTTTTTAAGTAGTATCATTTGGATTATTCGGACTATTGTCCTTGTCTTCATTGTTATCTGTACAACGTTTCGGCCGATGTGCCCTCCAGCCTTCTTCAGGTATTTCTTGGCAACCTTCTTTTCGTAATCTGGAACCTTCTTGTCGTAATTGGGAGCCATCATAGAACTTTGAACCTAACCCTTTATTCAGTCCACGGTGGTATCCTGTTCTCATTCCAATACCCATAGCTGGGGTAGAGGCGTTAAGTTGTGTTAATTATTATTCTGTTACTGCTGCCCCTGACCAGAAAAAAAAAGCTGAGAAATTTGGAAGTGCATACCTTGAAGATAACCATCATTCAATATTGACTTTTAAAAATATTTAATTTCTTTTTTTTTCTTTTTTTCTTTTTTTTCCCCCCATAGTTTCCAAATCAAAGCAACAATCCAGTGGATCTGAAATGCCAATCCAACCCTTGGAATCTTGTTCCGTGGACAGTCCAGAAGTAACAAGTTCTCCCGGGAGTTCTAAGAGTGATAGTGACAGCATCTCCAGTAATTCTCCCCTTCGACCCACAGCCAAAACCCCACCCAGTAGTTCCAAGTCCACACCAACACTCCACAGCGCTTCTACTCAACCACCCCTATCTGCTAAAAAAACCGAGGTAACTGGCCAGCCAAGCTCCATCGTGGACCACACAAAAGTAGAACGTACATCTGATCATCCTGATGTTACTAACACAGTTGATGAGGTTTCGAATAATGAAGAACTGTCTGTGATGCCTGATAGTCCCCCGCTGGAGAGAAAACAAGGCGAGGGTGCCGATTCTCCAGAGCCCGCGATAAGTTCCGCTATTGAGACTGGCACGTCCGAGGACTTGTTAGATTCAAAACTCGATTCTCCTCCAGAGTTCGATTCTGGTACTCTACTAGCTAACAATGGACCAGATCTTTCCCGAAATCTGTACCGAGATGACGTTTGGAAAGTTACCGATACTATATACAAGCGTAAGTCCAGTGCTCCAAGTACTTCGTCAGTGTTCCCGCCAAAAGAACTACAACCAGCCCCGGTGACCAAATCAGAAAGTGACCCCTCCTCGCTGAACGACCCCAAGGAATCTTTAGCCAATGATAATCTTCTGTTCCCGCCAACGGACACAAGTAAATCCTGTGCGGACAAGGCGATCTCGCCCTTGGAGAAGATGATTGACAATACATATCAGATGAAAATGGACGACATTCCAGGAATGTCTGCCGAGAACCAGGCGATTCTTAGGGAGAAGCCCGTGTTGAGAAAGAAAAATGCGCGGCCGAGGAGCCTCTCGAAAAAAGACATGGACACGTTTCAGCTGCCCCCGGATGAGCAGCCCTGGGCCCGACTGGACGCTGCTTGCAACTTGCCACGGTCGGACAGTCTGGAATCGGCTACGGAGGAGGACTTTTATAGGATGTACCGCTCGGCGTCCGCCGGCAACTTTTTAGATTCTCCGATGCTGAGCATAAAGTCGACAACGACGAAGACTACCAAGGAGGCACAGCAGCAAACATCTGAAGACAAGGACGGCGAGAAGAAAGATGTGATTCACCGGCAGGTGCTCCTGCCGAAATTGGTGAACAGTTGGTTGGTGTGGGGTGTGCCCGAAAATATCAATAGCTTGGCGGTTACGCACATGCATATTTGGTATTCTGATAGGTGAGTATTGTTTATCCAGTTTGCCCCTCCCCTAACAAAGGCTGGGTATATATATTTACCAACCCCTCCACACAAGCAGGATGTGACACAAGGTCAATTTCTTAAGCAGAGTTCAACAGGTTTGAATTCAGAGTTTTCCTTCTCCTAGACCGGTTGCCTAACCAAGGTTAAAGAGCCCAGTCTGCCCTGCTATTTATCCATAGCTGGAGGGAGAGTAAGATTCATACCTTTCCCAAGGGTATTAGCGCTAAATGAAATGCAATTACCACATCCAGGATTTGAACTCGGGACGACGAGTCCATTTCCCATGACTTAAACCATTACACCACGTGCTTCTTAAAGGTTGGGTATAAGGTCAAGTTTAATGCAGGGTCCCTCCCATGTAAGAGAAAATTAAGTTTAAAAAATAAAAAATTTGAATACCCATCGAGCATAAATTGAACAAAATATCTTCGGCATAATGGAGATTCAGTGTTTGTGACCAAAACTATGTCAGGAATCTTCCGTTTATTAAAGAGTATTTAATTTATAGTCAAAATTAATAGAACTAGTAAGATAAAAAAAAACAACCTTCAAGTAGGTTATTTGTGTTCACATTATAATAATAAATCCACTCTACTTACGTATTGAGCACTTTATATTTATTATAACGTTGACTTATCCGAGTAACACTTATACCAATCAAATATTGAAACTAACCCAATATTTTTACCGGGAAGTCATTTCCTTTATATATATATATGAAAAATAGATGGAAATTAATCCGACAGTATAAGAAAATAAATTTTATTTTTAATTTAAAAAAAAATTTTTATATAATTTTTAATTATACCTGTCCTTAATTTTTATAATTAATTTTATATTTTATGATTTTTATAATTAAATTTATATAATTTTTAATTATACCTGTCCTTAATTTTTATAAAAAAAATTTTATATAATTTTTAATTATACCTGGCCTTAATTTTTATAAGAAAATTTTATATAATTTTACAACAAACTCTTTTGAGTTTTACTATAAACTATAATGCTTCTGATTTTTAAAAATTAAAAATAAAATTTATGTTGTTTTTAAAACAGAACACGCATTTTTAAAAAATTTTCAGCATTTGAATATAGCGTTCGTTTGTAAACAGTCTTCTAACGGATATTTTTCTTTTCCCGTCTATGTTGCTCGTGAAGATGACCAGTTTATCGATTTGGTCGAAACAGATTTCTGTCAGCAATTACATAACACCATTTGTTTTTTCAAAAATGTTAAATTTCATATATATATATATATTAGTTTATCTCTCATATTTTCCTTGTTTTTTAACATTATTTTTTTTATGTATTTTTCAGGAGTGAGAATCTATTCTATAGACAAACCGATTCAATGTCTGGCGCCTGGCAAAAAGTTGACCTTTGTGCGCAGCAAATCGCTGTATCTCGTTCAGGCTTTATCTGGTGGCGTCTCCACCAGAATACGGTCTACGTTGGCACAGGAATCAGTTCCAAAAAGGTAGAAGGCAAGAAGCAGGTAGAGGCAATTCGGGATGTTGCATACATTGCTGTTGATGAAGACTGCGGATGGTAAGTTATTTGCATGTACCTTTAGAATAATCATAAGTTCCAGTTACCATCGAATTGGTAAGACAAGACAACAAGTAGCCGTAACTGAATACAGATCTCATCTTGTTGCAATTTTACTGCAGAATGCTAGGGTATTTATGATTGCATGTGTCACGAAGTGTCTGTCTATTTATTAAAACACCTTCGCCAAGTTGTGTGGATCCTAAGTGATTAGGCAATTGACTCTCCAAGAAAAAAAATATTTATGGGGGAAAATATAGAGAATGTTTTTCTTTTAAGCAAAAAAAAAAAAGAAATTAGCAAATAAGACAATTTATAAATGATAAATAATTATTTTATTTTATAAAAAATTATTATTTCCATTTTTTTTTTATGAAACAGACAGGTGCAAAATATATAAAAGTTCATGAAACAGTCCAATAAATACCTTTCTTTTTTCCATTAAAACATAAGTTCCTCTTTTGTTATTATTTTCATTTCTTTCCTTATTTTTCCATTAAGTATAAGTTCCTCCTTTTTTCTTTTTTTCTTTTTTTTTCTTTAAATCCGTTTCCAAAACAATCACTTTTCGTTTTCAAATTAATTCAGTTTTCTTCAACAAATCCCTTTTCCCATTCTACAAACTTTAGCTCAGTCCTACCAATTCACTCTTCTTAATTTTCTTCGATAATCCACTTTCAATAAACTTTTCTTCTTTCCATCCAATTTCCTTCTTATCTCTTATATTCTCAACCGTTGAATCCAAAAACTATTCTCTACAAAAACAATTATCAACTCTCTCTAATTCTGTCGTCTGTCTTGTAACCGACTCAACTCCATTCTCTAACCGTCTATCCCTTCTCGTGTCCCGTTCGTCTCTCTACTGCTATCGTCTGTCTCAGTCAATTTTTCCCGGTCATTTTTCAAATCAAAACAAACCCTAAGAGAACTAACCCCTTTTTTTTCTGACCAAGGGCAGCAACTCTTACCTTTCCATTTATTTTAAAACTTTTATACTTTATCCTTTTGTTACATAATCATTAGATACCTAATGATTATGACAATAGTGTAGAAATCATATTAGTGCAGCTGATGGCCTTGAGAGTGAGTGACGGCGCTTGACCTCACTCTCACCTTGCCTTTCGGGGAGAACCGTGAGAAACGGAACCCCGATAGAAGCCCCCTTCCGGTTTAAGGAGTAAGCAACTCAGTCAGTTAGAGTTAGGAGTTAGAAGCGAAGCTAGCAAGATGTAAGGATCCGTGCGCATTGTCTGGTCTGGGGGTTTATGGAATAAAGTAACATCATCGTAAATCGAAGTCTTGTTGTTATTACTAAAAGCTAACAATAGCACAGGGCTTCTGATAAGCAGTGATCCCCAACAGAAACCAGACCCGGAATCCTCAATAGAAGACCAGACGAGACCTTAGAAGATACACCAGACCAAGATAGAAGATAGACGGCCAGAAGAATAGACGACCAGAGTAAGAAGAAGTAAGAGAAGTATATAACATATAGATATTTAGTGCCGGTAAAGAAGGCGCTATGCAACACTTTTCTTTTCCCAATAAATAGTTAATCCTTGCTCTATATTATTCAGGATATTCTTAGATTTCTCAGAATATCATGACAGCATGTACCTTTAGAATAATCATACTAAGTTCCAATTACCATCGAATTGGTAAAACAAGTAGCCATAACTGAATACAGTTGCAATCCTACTGCAGAATGCCAGGGTATTTATGATTGCGTTTTGGACAGATTCATCAGCCCAACTGTATAATTGGATGTTGGTTTGAGAAGTTGGCATGTCTGTCTTTCTGGTAAAAACTTCCCAATCGATTCAAAATTTTCTGAATTGTTGCGGGGTCATTTCAAAGTGGAGTTGGGGAAGCTTGGCTGACGGTGCTTTAGTATAGGCTGTCTGGGTAGAGGTCTAAATAAGTACTCTCCTGTAGAATAATCATACTAAGTTCCAATTACTGTTGAATTGGTAAGACAAGGCAACAAGTAGCCATAACTGAATACGGATTTAATCTTGTTGCAATCCTACTACAGAATGCCAGGTTATTTATGAAGCCTCATAACATCATAGAAGCCAAGCAGCCAATCAGGACTCAAGGAATGGAATCACCCAAATACATGAATGGACTATTCTTGATTTCCATAAGTACCAGCTGTCTTGGACTCTAGTTCAGTTGTGCTTAGCCAGTTGCTGTGGTTCAAACCAACAGTATACTCACTGACTGGCTGGTTCAGTTGTGCTTAGCCAGTTGCTATTGTCCAAACCAACAGTATACTGACTGACTTCAGCGTGGCGCTGCGAACCGGATTGAACCTGTGAGGGAATAACCCATTGGATTTCGAATATAGGCAATACTGTACTACTTGAAAGAGATAAATAAAAACTAAACATTCTAACAATTTTTGTAAATGTTTACTATAGAAATGGATTGGAAATGATTTTTACTATGAAAATAGATTGGAAATTATTTTTACTATTAAAAATACATTGGAAATTATTTTTACCCTAAAAATGCATTGGAAATGATTTTTATCATGAAGATGGATTGGCATAGAAATTCATTGGAAGTGATTTTTTTTTTACTATAAAAATGATTGGAAGTGATTTTTACTATAAAAACCAATAGAAATGATTCTTACTACAAGATTGCATTGGAAAAGATGTATTCTATAAAAATGCATTGGACAATAATTTTTACTATGAAAATGCATTGGACAATGATTTTTACTATGAAAATGCATTGGACAATGATTTTACAATGAAAATGCATTGGACAATGATTTTTACAATGAAAAGCATTGGACAATGATTTTTACTATAAAAATGCATTGGACAATGATTTCATTGAACAATGATTTTTACTATAAAATGCATTGGACAATGATTTTACTATAAAATTGCATTGGAAGTGATTTTTACTATCAAAATGCATTGGACAATGATTTTTACTATAAAAATGCATTGGACAATGATTTTTACTATAAAAATTGCATTGGACAATGATTTTTACTATGAAAATGCATTGGACAATGATTTTTACTATGAAAATGCATTGGACAATGATTTTTAGTATAAAAATGCATTGGACAATGATTTTTAGTATAAAAATGCATTGGAAATGATTTTTAGTATAAAAATGCATTGGACAATGATTTTTACTATGAAAATGCATTGAAAATTAATTCTTACTATGAAAATGCATTGAAAATTAATTTTTACTATAAAAATGCAGGAGTTCAGAATATCGTACTGTACCATGTGACATTACTTGATTATTGAAATTCTGTTTTTTATGTTTCTTTTATAGATGAATCTAAATTGAAGGTTCTTTGTTCCCTTTTTCTAGGTACATAAAGTTAAATGGTGAAATTGCAGTCCACAAGGACTTGTCTCGTGAGCGGCCTGCATATCGCAGTCAAAAAATCCCGTGTGAATATGACCTTATCCAGTTAGCTTGCCTTAACCGAGTCGTCTGGGGCTTGACCAGAGATCTACAGTTGGTATGTCGCACAGGCGTCTCTGATCAACATCCGGAAGGAGATGAATGGTGCAAGTATGAAAGGTAAGTAACGAATAGAAAAGAAAAAACAATTTTTATTAGAAAATAAATCTCTGATATTTATAAGGAGCAAAATTTGGTAGTATACTTCTTGCAAATACACCTGCGTAAGCGAATGTCTTGTCAGCTCGGACTGTAGAATACACCAACTACACATCTGTAGGGGGGGTAGGAACCCCCCTCCAATAGGGGGCTACCTCTTGGCCATGTTTGGGGACCAATCATGCTTCCACCCTGTTGGTGGGAGGTTAGAATGCACCGACTGCACTTCTGCAGACGGGTAAAAAAAGTAAAGTCGTCGAGGCAGCCTAAAGTCGGTATCAGCCAGACAGCGAGGGAATCTATCCCCTTTTCATTAGCGCTAGACCAAGGAGATTAAAATAATATTCATAAAAAAATGATCTTCATAAAAAATTTAAAAAAATCTTCCTAAACAATTTCAATGAATAAAATCCACATCCAAAATGAAAAGAAAAATCTCTCTAAAATTCACATGAAAATCTCTTTAAAAGATTAAAAAAATATCCCCATTATTTTTACTAGCAAAAAAAAAAAAAGAAAGAAAGAAAAAAGACACCCTCCGGCGGTCCTAAAGATATTACCTGAGGAGGTGGGAGTAAAAAATTCTGTTATAGATTTTGCACCATAAGTATCGATCGACTGAGCTAAACCGACCCAGAGGGGTAAGACTTCCCCAAATGGGGCCACCTGTTGGCTGTGGGTGGTGACCCGTGATGCTTAAGCACAGTGCTGTTGTTCTGGGCCAGGAACTCCTGAATACTCAGGGCAATGTGGTCAGGTGCATTGTTATGGTGAAGCACTCACGAGTTGTCCTGCCACACCTCTCGCCTCTTCTCACGCACTGAACGAAGCAAACACCACAGTATGATTACATCAAGCCCTAGCATGTATATGATTGTCCCGACCTTATTGCTCTCATGGCAAATCCCCAAGCTTTTTTTTTTTTTTCATATATGTGCTAGAAGGCAGTGGCTGAGGGTCTTATTGTTTGTATCAGCTGAACACCAATGGAGTTTCCCTTTTCATTCAGCTCTGAGTAGATAATTGAGATTAGGGAAAAGGGAGTTAGCAAAGCAAATAAAAATTTTTTTTTAAATACGGCCGGGACGAAACCTTAAAATCATTTTGTAGGCTTTCTAAGGGAATGTTTGACCTCATTTAAGCTACAGGTTGCTGGTTGTGAAATTTGTGAAAGGCTCTCCCTCTCTACACTCCAGAGAAACTAGCATTATATAACGACGAGGTAGTCAAGAGATACATAGAGAGGAAGAAAGAGATAGTCACAGAGTAAAGTAAGAGATTGGTCGGTTTATGACTTAATTGCAAATTAAAACTAATCAGAACCAATTAAAAACAGATTTTTTTCAAACATAATTCAATCCTAAAAGTAAGGAATAATTTAGTATAATTTTTCATTAAACTAAACAATAAAAAAGCCTTTAGAAAGCAAACGTTGATTAACTCAACTTTAGTATAATAATATATATATATATATATATATTTGAAAATACGATGAGGAAATTAATCCGACAATATGAGAAGAAAATATTAAAAAATATAACAAACACAGGATGTTACGATCAGGAAACAATTTTTAGTGTCAATACTTAAGCATTTCGGTATATTGTACCATCTTCAGGACACTGTTAAGTAATGTTTATGTGAGGAACAAAATGAAATATGTTAAGTGTATAGTGGTTGTGTGAATCTGATGCTATTAACCGTTAATTTTTATATGCGCGTTTGTTTACGAAAAGCAAATGATGTGATCAATGCATGTGCAAAAATGGAAGGTGAAGATCATATAATGACACATGCTTTAACATGAATAAGCGGAGAACGAAAAGTTAATAAAAAGTTAATACACTTAACATCTTTCATTTTTTTCCTCACATAAACATTACTTAACGTGTCCTGAAGATGGTACAATATACCGAAATGCTTAAGTATTGACACTAAAAATTGTTTCCTGATCATAACATCCCGTGTTTGTAATATTTTAAAAATATTTTCTTCTCATATATATATATATATATATATATATATATGTATATTTATTTTTTACCATATAATACCTGTGTATAATTTTCATTTAGTCCTGCCAACTGTCATGTCCCAGAAATGATGAGTATTGCCTTGGGTGACAATAACACTGGAGGGTTATTTCCCAACAAAATGTGTGGTCTTAGATAAATTTGATTTTCTTTAATTCCGGTTTTTATAAGATTTTCAACAAAGAGTTTTATCTCTTTTCTTAAGTGGAAAAGGAAAACAATAAAAAGATTGTCTTCAAGTGGTCCAAGATAACCATGGCCAACCGACTTCTGGATTATCTTGTTCCGCGCCCTTAGTCTGGTCACTTCAAAGGACTGTCTCGATCGCCGCCGATTCTCGCCTCTGGGAGTTCTTTTTACCCACTTGAGATTTTACTTCCGATATGGTCAGCCTTATTATGGCTACCATCTGTTTTGATTCTCCAGCCAAAGCCACCCGGCCAATTACATTTCCGTTTTTTTCTTTCTTTCTTTTTCTAATTTCAAAACCTGAATCAGGTCACACACATATATATATATATATAATATATATATATATATATATATAATTTATTTTTTTTACCATATAATACCTGTGTATAATTTTCATTTTCCTTTAGTCCTGCCAACTGTCATGTCCCAGAAATGATGAGTATTGCCTTGGGTGACAATAACACTGGATGGTGTGTCGATACCCAAGGGCAGGTCTGGTTCTGTACCAATGTTACTCGGGAACATCCATTCGGACAAGGAATGTGGTACCAAGTAAGTAAAACTTTACTTATTCTTGTGTTTTCTCTTCAGTTCTTTCTTGTTTTAATTTTAATATCATGTGACTGTGTTGCATATCGTGCAACGGAAGAGAAATCTTCCGGTCAAGATACAAAAGAGAAAGATAAAAAAATATATATATATAAAAAGGGGGGGGGGAGAATGGAAGAGAGGTCTTCCGGTCAAGAAGCAGGGAGAAGATAAAGAAATATATATAAAAAGGAAAACAGAAGACTCCTCTTCCAGTGAGGAGGCAGGGAGAAAATGAAGAAATATATATAAAAAGGAAAACAGAAGACTCCTCTTCCAGTGAGGAGGCAGGGAGAAAATGAAGAAATATATATAAAAAGGAAACAGAAGACTCCTCTTCCAGTGAGGAGGCAGGGAGAAAATGAAGAAATATATATAAAAAGGAAAACAGAAGACTCCTCTTCCAGTGAGGAGGCAGGGAGAAAATGAAGAAATATATATAAAAGGAAACAGAAGACTCCTCTTCCAGTGAGGAGGCAGGGAGAAAATGAAGAATATATAAAAAGGAAAACAGAAGACTCCTCTTCCAGTGAGGAGGCAGGGAGAAAATGAAGAAATATATATAAAAAAGGAAAACAGAAGACTCCTCTAAAAAAAGGAAGTCTGTCTGTTATCAGATCAAAAGATTAAAAAAAATGCGTAGGCATATTTATTGTATATAAAGGTTAGTAGATCTCGAAGGCCATTCAGTCCAGAGCGAGCAGCCGTGGGCATAACCTCGTCGCTTTCCTCTAAAAAAAGGAAGTCTGTCTGTTATCAGATCAAAAGATTTTAAAAAATGCGTAGGCATATTTATTGTATATAAAGGTTAGTGGATCTCGAAGGCCATTCAGTCCAGAGCGAGCAGCCGTGGGCAAAACCTCGTCGCTTTCCATCATGAACCCCCTCGGTTATCTCCATTGTGAACACTCGATGCTGCCCCTCACCAGCTTGCTCGGGCATTTTCATTGTGAATGCTCTACGCCCCTCACCACCCACAAACCGAAGAAAATAAAGATGGGTCATATTTTTATATACATGTGTCTGTGGTTTCATTGAAGTCCAGTAGCAGGCTATACAACAACTGCTCTCCCAATTGTGCCATTTTGAATTGGACTCACCACTGTGTGTTGTGTGCAATTTTGTATTAAATTCTTTTAGGGCTTACATTAGACAAATACGTATTTTCACTGTAGATTTATGGTGAAATGAAAATGGCCAACCAAAACATACGGCTTCCTCAAAGTGAAACAAACAAGGGGAGGTTACTCTCATTTATGTTTTGGTCGGACATTTTCATTTCACCATAAATCTACATTGAAAATACGTATTTGTACGAATCATTACAACTGCATGTTTTAAAATGAAGATATCATAAAATGTGTTCTTAATAACAATTAAGTTCATTTCAAATAATGCGCAAGCACAATTAAGAACACGTTTTATGATATTATGGCTTCCTCAAAGTGAAATAAACAATATGAGGTTACTTATGTAACTAATGTTCAGATTACCGGTAAATAGTAGGGCAGACTGGGCTCTTCCACCTGGGCTAGATTAACCTGTGAAACTCTGCTTAAGAAATGGACCTTGTGTCACATCCTGCTCGTGCGGAGGGGTTGGTAAACATATATAGTATAAAAATAATCATTTGTCATTTTTGCAATGAATTAATTCCGTTTGGCAAAAAAAAATGTTTTAAAAACCAAACCAAAGTACAGATTTTAAAGCTGTATTTGCCAAGATAGAAATGAAGAATGA
The DNA here is from genome assembly GCA_023376005.1 of Doryteuthis pealeii. Lineage (NCBI taxonomy): Eukaryota > Metazoa > Mollusca > Cephalopoda > Myopsida > Loliginidae > Doryteuthis > Doryteuthis pealeii. Next base: position 22,653,524 of record CM042172.1, read on the forward strand.
ATGGACCATTAATTTTTCAGAATACAAGGTGTGTCAAAAAGTAAAGATGTTAAAGCTGTATTTGCCGAGATAGAAATAAAGAATGAATGGAACGTTAATTTTTCAGAATACAAGGTGTGTCAAAAAGTGCAGATTTTAAAGCTGTATTTACCAAGATAGAAATAAAGAATGAATGGAATACAAGGTGTGTCAAAAAAGTATTGAGATTGAAACTGTATTTACCAAGACAGAAATGATGAATGAATGAAACGTTAATTTTTCAGAATACAAGTTGTCACAAGAGTATCTTTTTGACATACCTTGTATACAGTAATTTTGACCTTTAGTTGTCCAAATTCCTAGCAAATAAGGCAATTAGAGTAACCTCCCTTGACTTTCACTTTGAACTAAGCCGTTAGCTATTTTGAAAGTCTCTGTGCGAAATAAACAAATCTTAGAAACTTTTTCGAAAAAATACAACTGCGTGCTTTAACAGAAAAGTATCATAAAATGTGTTCTTAATAACAATTAAGTTCATTTCAGATAATGCGCACGCACAATTTTATGCTAGGAATTTAGCCAACCAAAGGTGAAAATTACCGAAACAGCTACCCGGTGTCACAATCGCTCAACTCAAACAAAAGTGTCCGTGCGAAATATACAAATCTTAGAATCGTTTCAAAAACAATACAACTGCATGCTTTAACACAAAAATATCATAAAATGTGTTCTTAATAACAATTAAGTTCATTTCAGATAATGCGCACGCACAATTTTATGCTAGGAATTTTAACAACTAAAGGTGAAAATTACCTTGTATACATCTCTGACTATTAGTAATTTTGTCCTTTTCTTGATCAAAAAGTATCAAGATTGAAGCTGTATTTACCAAGAAAGGAATGAACAATAAATGTAACGTTAATTTTTTGAGAATTTTTTTGTCAAAAAGTACAGATTTTAAAACTGTATTTAACAAGATAGAAATGAAGAATGAATGGAACGTTAATTTTTTAGAATACAAGGTGTGTCAAAAAGTACAGATTTTAAAGCTGTATTTGCCGAGATAGAAATGAAGAATGAATGGAACGTTAATTTTGTAGAATACAAGGTGTGTCAAAAAAGTACAGATTTTAAAGCTGTATTTGCCGAGATAGTTAATTCTTTAGAATACAAGGTGTGTAAAAAAAAAAGTACAGATTTTAAAGCTTTATTTACCAAGATAGAAATGAAGAATGAATGGAACGTTCATTTTTCAGAATACAAGGTGTGTCAAAAAGTACAGATTTTAAAGCTGTATTTACCAAGATAGAAATGAAGAATGAATGGAACGTTAATTTTTCAGAATACAAGGTGTGTCAAAAAGTACTGATTTTAAAGCTGTATTTATTTACCAAGATAGAAATGAAGAATGAATGAAACGTTAATTTTTCAGAATACAAGGTGTGTCAAAAAGTACAGATTTTAAAGCTGTATTTACCAAGATAGAAATAAAGAATGAATGGAATACAAGGTGCGTCAAAAAAGTATTGAGATTGAAACTGTATTTACCCAGATAGAAATGAACAATAAATGGAACGTTAATTTTTCAGAATAAAGGTGTGTCAAAAAGTATCGAAATTCTCAATACTTTTTTTGACACACCTTGTATACATCCAATGACTATTAGTAATCTTATTCTTTTCTTATAGGTGGCCTTTAGTGACTACTTCATGATGGACCCAACAATGACCGACATGATGCGGTCAGTGGCAGAAAGACTCGATCCACAGAAATTATCGCAGCTTCTCACGTCTCCAAGAAGTGGCGGTTTGATTGCCGCTACACATGTGGGTACGTGGTTTGTGCCCAGTTACAAAAATGTTATTCAGGCCTGTAAGAGCATAATGCAAGGTAAGTCCATAAAAAAAAATTCTTCTTAGGTTCGTTATTTTTTTAATGGCATATCAACCCTTGTGGATTATCTAATGCTAAATCTTATTATATATTAATATTTATATTTTTGCTTGAAGGCAATTACAATGCGCATATCGCATAAAATTCGATAATTATAGAAGATAATAATGACAAGTGAATTTCGGTAAAGAATTATTCGGTGTGTAGAACATCGTACAGACTGTTTCAACTTTATTAAGTCTCATCAGCGATGTATACTAACGATTTCCCTCCGACAGAAATCGAAACCAGGACTTCAGCAGGATAGTCAGAAACTATACTGCTTCGGCCACGATACAGCACTGAGAAATTCCTGCGAAATTAACCTGTCAATGATACTGAGACGTCTCTACCATATGAGGCAAGGGGGCGTTGAGTGAACAATAACAAACCAGAGTGTGTATTTGGGCAGCATTCTTTTATTTATACTTGTAGAATTAAACAAAAGACACATCTCCTGTTTAACAATTTTATTTGTGATCTTTTCAAGTTTTCTGGCCAACTTTTTAATATTTGGGTGGAATTCGTGGATAAGTCCACCAAAGTTCAGGTTACGAGTACTTTCGGCACTTCGAAGTGCCATCATCAGGGGTGATGTGTTCCAGTTTTTTTAAAATTATAATAATGTGGAGGCTGGAAGGAGAATTGATGAGAAAGGTGTTATAGTCATTTTAAAATGTGTTTACTGCATTGGAAATTAATTTTGTTTAAGGATGGTTTGTATTGTTTTATGTATAAAGCTTCTAGTATTTGGAGTTTTTGTTTATTTTTTTTCTTTGTGCAGAATGTGTGTATTTTCCATTAGAATATTTCGGTAATTAGAGTGGGGGCATGAATGTAATTTTAGGTTTTGTGAAATGGAGCTATTATCTGTTAAATGGAGGGTTAGACTATTCTAATGGAAATATTTTAACGGAAAATACACACATTCTGCACAGAGAAAAAAATAAACAAAAACTCAAAATGGACCTGGTGTCACATCCTGCTCGTGCGGAGGGGTTGGTAAATATATATAGTATAAAAATAATCATTTGTCATTTGAATTTGCAATGAATTAATTCTGTTTGGCAAAAAAAAATGTTTTAAAAACCAAACTTGGTTATTCCTCCAAGACTGAAGAATTTTTATCTAATTTCCAGGCCACCACTGGACAATCACTCCACCTCTTGGAATGGCTGTGTCTTCTTCTTGGAAATTGGTCACCGCCGGGGCTTACACTGCTGAACATGGTGAGTATTCCTTGTTTTTTATTTGTTTTAGCTCAGTCGGTAGAGCATTCGGCTCGGAACCAGAAGGTGGTAGGTGTGACACTCCACCTCAAATGCAATAACAATATCCTTGGTCTAGCGCTAGTGAAAAGGGGATAGACTCCCTTGCTGATTGGCTGCTACCAACTTTAGGCCTCCTCCTCCGACTTTTTTACTTTTTTATAAGAATTAGTGGGTATTACTTATGTGGTAAAGTAAGGATCTGATGGTAGGTTTGGAGCTCCACCTCAGATGCTAAAACAATCTCCTTGGTCTAGCGCTATTGAAAAGGGGATAGACTCTCTCGCTGACTGGCTGATACCGACTTTAGGCCGCCCCGTCGACTTTACTTTTTTTTACTTTGAAACCAAGTCCCTATAAAAAAAATATATATATATATATATACGAGGTATGTAAAAAAAATTTCCAGGACTGGTGTCACAAAAGATCTTTCAAATCCAAACTGCAAGTTATCCCCTTCAAAGTAATCCCCCTGGAGTCTAATGCACTTTCCCGTCCTTCTTTGCCTCGATTGCATGCACTCCTGGAAGGATTTTTTCCGGGATTCTTCATCGCTCTGCCATCACAGCCTTTTTGATGTCGTGCACATCCTCTTGAACTTGGTGAAGAGGAAAAAAATCACATGGAGTCAGGTCAGGCGAGTAGGGAGGTTGCTCCAGCACAATGCTGTTCTTCTGGGCCAGGAACTCTCGGATACTCAGGGCAGTGTGGGCAGGTGAATTGTCATGGTGAAGCACCCACAAGTTGTCCTGCCACACCTCTCGCCTCTTCTCGCGCACTGAACGAAGCAAACACATCAGTACCTCTTTGTAGACATGCTAGTTGATCATCTGACAGAGAAAACTAATAGTTTGTAGTTTGAAAGAGATCTTTTGTGACACCAGTCCTGGGGCGCCATGTCGGCTGGGGCGTTAGAATAAACCAACTGCACCGCTGCAGAGGTGTCAATAGGGGCTACCTGTTGGCCGTGGGTGGCAACCCGTGATGCTTAAGGATGAAATCCTGGTGGATGAGCAGTCCATAACATGCAACATTCCACTTAGACCTTTACTTAGGCTAGACAGGCAATCAGAGAGGCCCTCTTCTGATCAATCGGCTGGCCATGTCAAGCCCTAGGACCTATATGATTTTCACAACCCTATTGCCCTTATGGCAACCCCCAACCCCTTTTTATCATATGGGTGCTAGAAGGCAGTGGCTGAGAGTCTACATGTCCTGGGAATGACGTTAAACTCTGGTGAGGTTCCAGTTTTGAAGGTTTGGGGAATGTGGAGCACCCCTTCATCACCATTGCTCCCTGGTCCACTCATTGTAGATGATTTACTTGGCAGAACCATGACTAATCTAAAGAGAACATGCTATCTCATCGATGATGACTCGCCAGTCCACCATTACCATCTCTTGAGCATGCTGAAACTTCTCATCAGTGGTGGAGGTTGACAGGTGTCCTGCTCCCTCTTCATGCATCACACTTGTCCGGCCACTTTTAAACTTCTCTATTCACTCTTACACATTTCTATATGGTAGTGCACAGTCCCCGTATTCTACTAAAAGCCTCTGATGAATTTCAGCACCTGACACTCCTTCCAAACAGAAAAATCAGGTCAATTCCTTGGTGAATATTGCCAGTGGAGCGGCCATGTTTACACTGTAATCATAGCAAGCAAAATGGTGTGATCAGGCTCAAACTTTGATCATGTGACCACAACAGTGTTAACTATAAGCACGCATGCACAGAACGCGGTGTAACAATAATGAAAATATGTTATGGCGAAAGTGGATAATTTTTAATGATACCTCGTTTACACTGTAAACATAGCAAGCAAAATGGTGTGATCAGGCTCGATCTTTGATCATGAGACCACAACAGTGTGGATAATTTTTGATGCTACCTCGTATATACAAACTGTTAACCTGACAGTATGTGGAAAAAAAATATGGACGGCCTGTCTGCTGGGGCGTTAGAATGCACCTCTGCAGAGGGGTAAGACTCCCCCAATGGGCCACCTGTTGGCCGTGGTGGTGACCTGTGATGCTTAAGGATAGAACCCAGGTGGATGAGCAGTTCATGACTTGCAATACTCCACTTTGGCCCTATCTTGGGCTAGATGGGCGGTCAGAGAGGCCCCCTCCGATCAATCGTCTGGTCATGTCAAGCCCTAGCACCTATATGGTTTTCCTAACCCTATTGCCCTTATGGCAAGCCCCAGCCCCCTTTTTATCATATGGGTGCTAGAAGGCGGTGACTGAGGGTCTACATGTCCTGGGAATGATAAACTCTATCTGATGCTGAGTTTCCAGTTTTGGAGGTTTGAGGAATGTGGAGCACCCCTTCATCACCATTGCTCCCTGGTCCACTCTGACCCGGAGTGGTAGTACCTGTTAGGGTCCCATCTATGGGTTAAATAGAAAAACATGAGTTCATAAAAAAAATTGTGTATCCATTAAGAATGAATTTAATTCAAAACTTTATCGGCATTAAATGACCCACTAAGGTTGATATGCCGTAAAACAACACAAACCAAACCAGTCCTGGAACTTTTCTGAGATACGTTGTATATATTTGTTAAAAACGTTTAACTAATCCTGGTATATTTGTTGAGGGGCAGGGGTCTGCAATCAAGTCCGACGTTAACTGGTAAAGTAATCTTTCATCATCTGTCTGTCTTTCTTCCTTTCCTTTCCTTCGCTTTGTAAGTCGGTCGGTGCACGCCACTCTGCTCTGTCATCTTATGACTCCTGCTATTTATGGACGTAGCTTTCAACATAGTTACCAAGTTAGAAACAATTTGGTTAATATGGTCAGGACAATCATCTGGTCACCTAAGTCGAACCTCGCATCCGCGCAATCTTTTGCATTCAGGAGGATGTGGGTTCAATTCTGTCAGGCAAGACAATGTCTTGCTCTCTTTCTCTCTTTCTCAGAGAATACAGTAGTTGCCGTGAATTGCCACCATCTGACTCCTTCTCCATCACAAAACTCTAATAACTTATTTTAATTTTTGTAACAAAATTTTTGTTACTCTTATTTTAATTTTTGTTACAGAATTTTTGTTACTCTTGTAAGGATTAAAGTTCCAAATGCAACATAAAGCATTCACAAAACGTTTCCATCACGTCGGGGTATCACCAGTTGTAAGGTTAAAGTGATAATACTTGAAGATAAAACTCCGACAAAGGTTGATAGACAAAACATTTTATATACAGCACAAGAATTAACAGGGTACATAATACATAGAGGTGTACATAAACATACATACAAAAGTAGTATAAATACATGTACAAGAATAGAGATAATGACACATTCATGAATGGTACAAAGATAAACATAAAAGCCACAGACATGAGACTAGGAATAGTCCATGCTGTGTGAATCACTTACAGTAATGTAAGGGGGTCCAAAGCCCCAACAAGAGGGGGGTAGACCAGAGTCTAACCCATAGTGGTGTCTCGTGGGTCGAGCAACAGGAAAAGAGAAAGAGACGTTCAAATCAGCCACTTAAATATCAAAGGCCCCTAGCGGGAACCAGCAAACTAAACGGGCAGACAACTCCCCAGGCGAATACAAAAATAACGCTTACACTCTTATTTTAATTTTTGTAACAAAATTTTTGTTACTCTTATTTTACTTTTTGTAACAGAATTTTTGTTACACTTATTTCACTTTTTGTTACTCTTATTTTACTTTTTGTTACGGAATTTTTGTTACTCTTATTTTCCTTTTTGTTACAGAATATATATGGGCCCAACACGTAAATGGAGAAATGGTAATTTTCTCGCCGGAAGCTCGTCACTTCAAGATGGTTCCTCAACCATCGTTCTCAAATCATTTCATCTGTATTAGTGCATCGCATGATTCATTATGGGGTCTCACTGCCAATGGGACCCTCTATGTTCGAAACGCTGTACGCAACTGTTGCCCTGAGGGTGTCAATTGGGTACGTTTAGATTTGGAACAACTTGGTAAGTTCATTCAAATTTCTTTGTCTTTTTATTTAATCATAAACTCTGATTGCTTTACTAATTAGATAGTAATTAACTTTGATTAGATTAATTAGTTAAATCAATAAATTAGTTGATTATGATTAAGTTAACAAAATCAAATCATATTCTATTTACAAAATAAACATAAACAAAAAAAAAAAATTTTTTAAACTAATAGTGAAAAATTGAATAATTAAAAAGTATTAAAAAGAAAAACTTTTCCGATCGACAATGACCTCCAAAAAGCAAATTTTTCCCAAGAAACTATAGACCAATAACATGTTTGCCTATGTTGTGGAAGATCTTGTGAATGATGACAGAATTTATGTGCCCATCGTTCGCTTGATTTCTTTCTTTCTTTCTTTTTCTTTTCTTTCTATTTTTATTTATTTTTACCATGTTCCCACTTAACCATAGTGTCACAAAAATATACTCCGAAATCTTAACCTTACTTCCTGCGTTTTACTTACTGAATTGTAAGTTAAACTTTTAGGACAAAAAAATAGGTCTAATTAAATGACTAAAAGCAATGTAATTATAAACACTATCAACAAAATATATATATATATATATATATATATATATATATATATATATATATAATAATAAGATAAATATATAAAGGTTTTACATATCTATTTATTAGATGACAAAGGAACAATATATATATATATTTAAAAAAATTTTTTTTTTTTTGTTTCCAGGCAATATTTTTTTCACCCACCTTTCATGTGGCAGTGACTGTGTGTGGGCTGTAGACAACAATGGAGATGTCTACCATAAATTTGGAGTCCTGCCGCCGACTGATAAACTTTTTACCCCAGTCTGGCTTCAAGTTGATCCAGAACCTTCTGGAATCGTATTCACTCATGTAGTAGCTGGACCTGAGAATTGGATGGTAAGTCACTATTAAGATGTATGGTAAGATCACCTGTTGATAGGTGACAACATGTAAGCAGTGTTGTTTATATTTAAAAGGGTTTTGAAATTCAAAATCTGAATGAGGCTATGATCATTATACGAGGGGTGTCTAAAAGCAATTAGACCATATGATCTTTAGGCACCCCTTTTTGATCTCGATTCAGAATGTTTTTCATGTACACCATCAATATCAGGTTGTTTGTTAACAGACGATTTTTAGAGTTTTTAAAAAAATTATAACCCTAACCCCTAACAAACAACTGAATATTGACGGTGTAAATGAAAAACATGTCCTTCTGAATCAAGATCAAAAAGGGGTGCCTAAAGGTCATATGGTCCAAGCAATTTGTGTCACTAACAATTTATGGCAATCTGAACATTAGCTAAATGGGAGTAACCTCCCCTTGTTTCTTTCACTTTGAGGAAGCCTTATGTTTTGGTCGGCCATTTTCATTTCACCATAAATCTACACTGAAAATACGAATTTGGTCGAATCAATACAACTGCATGTTTTAACACGAAAATATCATAAAATGTGTTTTTGATAACAATTAAGTTCATTTCAAATAATGCGCAAGCACAATTAAGAACACATTTTATTTCCATGTTAAAACATGCAGTTGTATTGATTCGAACAAATTCATATATTCAGTGTAGATTTACAGTGAAATGAAAATGGCCAACCAAAACATAAGGCTTTCTCAAAGTGAAAGAAACAAGGGGAGGTTACTCTCATATATGTACCTAATGTTCAGATTAATGTTCAAACTCAGCTCTTTTTAATTCAGTCGATAAAGCAGAATATGCCTTCCAAATAAAGGGAGACTATCAGCCAATCAGTATTCACTAGCAATGACCACAACTCCGGGGCGTCAGGTGGCTTTGGCCCTGGACCGTATAAGTTAACAGCGTTGATCCCAGGGGGCCATCCCACCAGGCAACATCTGCACCCTCAATTTAAAGGGTCAGAGCTGGGTTTATTGCCGGTGCCTGAGGCGCCTCCTTGAGCAGGAATGTCGACGGGATCAACACATTTTTTGCACCCGCCTTCCATGAGCTTTGGTTCATGGGTAGTCCCACATTAATAGGGCCTTGTGCCTAACCCGTACAACGTGGGGATACATGGTAAATATCGACCACTTAAAAGATTGGAAACCATGCAACTATTTCTGCTCCCCTCTCTCACCAAGGTGGACACAGATATTTGGTTATGGTATTTGCCTCTCATCCCACTTATGAGGGCGTGACACAAGGGCATTTTTATGTGGGCCCATCTACAAGCCGAAGCTCATGGCTGGTAGGCACAAAAAATGCGTTGATCCCATCTGCATTCCCTCACAAGGTGCTGGGCAATAAACTCAGCCCTGCCCAGTTAGATCGAGGGGGCAGGTGTTGCCTGGGGGTATAGCCCCCTGGGATCAACGCTGTTAATCTACATTAACAAACATGCTATTAGTATTATCTGCGTTATTTGGACTATTGTCCCCATTTTCATTGTTATTTGTACAACATTTCGGCCGATATACCCTCCAGCCTTCTTCAGGTATTTCTTGTCGGACTCGGGAACCTTCTTTTCGAACTCGGGAACTTTCTTGTCGTATTCAGGAGCCATTACGGAACTTTGAACCTAAGCCTTTATTTATTCCACAGGGGGGTATCCTGTTCTCATTCCGCTAACCATAGCTGGGGTAGGAGTTGTGTTAATTAATTATTTTTCTAACTGCTTTCACTCAAGATTGAACTCGGGTTCCAGAGATAACTGTCACTTAGAACTGTCTTAACCTAACTGCCTTATCACTCGGCCATGTGTCCAATTAATGCTATATTTGATGATATTTGGTTAAGTCTTTTGTTCTTACATCCAAGGGAGATAATTCAGTATGTATTTACCCAATCCCTCCACCACAAGCAGGATGACACAATGTTAATGGGACCAGTTTAGTAACTGCCTAGGGATCACAATGCAATAGCACATGAGGCTTGGATCAGAAAAGGAAAAAAAAAGATGAACATTATTGGTCGAATACGTATCAAGCAATTCAAAAGTTTAAACATTAAACATTTATAATGATAAATATAAATTAAATCAAATATCCCAGAAAATTAAACAATAGAAATCCCATAAATCAAAAAAAAAAAAAAAATCAAAAAAAAAAGAAAGAAAAAAGTTAAGGAATGAATTGAGGAGTCCTTAAATATTTTATTAGTAACCTTTTTTTTTTTTAGCTGATATATTGTTATTTACTAAACTTTATTTAGTTTGGCACACAGACTCAGGTTGCTTAGGAGTATCTTCTGTACAGGTCCCCGCCAACTCAGCGCATGAGTAGCATAAAAGTAGCATGAGAGAAAGACAAAAGAGAGAGAAAGAAAAGAGAGAGAAAGAAAAAAAGAGAGAAAGAAAAAGAGAGAGAAAAAGAGAGAGAGAAAGAAAAAGAAAGAGAGAAAGAAAAAGAAAGAGAGAAAGAGAGAGAGAGAAAGAGTGAGGGAGATAGATAGAGAGAGTGGGGGGGGAGAGAGAAACTGACAGACAGACATACAGAGATCTATGTAACAAATAGTTTCTCTCCTATGCGATCATTGAACTCCAAGGACTGTTGACGCTATGCTAATAGTAAACTATCCAAAGCTTTTAGATGAGAACTGACAATGAACACAATTCCAAACCTCTTGGCATAAAATAACTCTCAACGAGTTGACATGCCGTTAAAATGAATCATTCGATCTATTGTCTATACCAGTGGTCCTAAATCTATGTGTCGCAACACACTTGTGTGTCACAAGATGTCATTAGGTGTGTTGTGGGAAAGTATTCAATATTTAAGGTATAAACGAAAAATATTATTTCAACAAAGTCTGGCCTATATATTATATTCATTGATGTAGGAAAAACTGTAACATGTAGGGCGATATGAAAAACGCCTCGGTGAGGATTAGAACCGAAGACCCTATCTGTATGCAGAATTTCAATGCAAGACGTGGCTCTACTGTTCCAGTGAGCCATCTTAGTGCATGAAATAGTCCTATAGGTTGAATTCACACCAACACGTAGTGTCTAGTGTTGTAGACTACATTCACTTTTATTAAAACTAGTTATAATAAATATTTTTGTATTCTTTCATTCTTGGATCTATAGAATGTATTCCTTTTATGGGTGTGCGAAAATTTTAAACAGCTCATTGTCGCCATACAAAAAAGTTTGGGAACCACTGGTCTATACCAACAGAAAATATAAATTTTTAGGGGACTTCAAACTATTGGAATATTTAAAGTTAGATGTTTAATCAAGTCCCCAATATTAACATTAACTCTCTGCCCTGTTGGCTGGGGCGTTAGAATGTACGACTGCACCTCTGCAGAGGGGTAAGACCCCCCCAAATGGGGCCACCTGTTGCCGTGGGTGGCAACCCGTGATGCTTAAGGATGAGTTTTGGTGGATTAGCAGTCCATGACCTGCAACACTCCACTTAGAAGCTTACTTAGGCTAGACGGGTGGTCGGAGAGACCCCCTCCGATCAATTGGCTGGCCATGTCAAGCCCTAGCATCTATATGATTTCCCCAACCCTATGTCCTTATGGCAAGACCCAATCCTTTTTATCATATGGGTGCTAGAAGGCAGTGACTGAGGGTCTACATGTCCTGGGAATGACATTAAACTCTATCTGATGGTGAGGTTCCAGTTTTGGAGGTTTGGGGAATGTGGAGCACCCTTTATCACCATTGCTCTCTGGTCCACTCTGACCCGGAGTGGTAGTACCTGTTAAGGTCCCATCTATGGGTTAAATAGAAAAATGTGTTTATAAAAAAAATTGCGTATCCATTAAGAATGACTTTATTTAAAAACTTTATCGGCATTAAATGACCCACTGAGGTTGATATGCCGTAAAACAAAACAAACATTAACTCTTAACATCCTGTTAAGAATTTTCTAAGTCCAGAGCCCTATTCCTATAAGGATTTATCAATAAATGCTTAAAAATGGCTTTTCATTTAAGTTACCTGTTATTTCCCATAAATCAAAGACTGCTAAATATGTTTAATATTACATTTAAACAAAGGCTATCGTTTTGGGTGGATTAGGAAAACAAATGTGACTTCCGTCCAGGTGGAATGAAGTGGTATAGGACGTTAAGAGTTAATATATCCATTATATACTAACATTAAACACAACAGAAACAAAGACAAAATAAATGCATTTGTACATACAAGAATATTTAACCTTTTATGTAAATAATATACATATTATGGACCAAGTAACCAATAAGCACCCCAAATCATCAATTTAATGAAAGGTTCACATCTTAACTCATCACCGGTAACTTCTGCTTCCAAATTTTTGCAAACAAATGATTTTAATCAGAAGTTTATGGAGATGTTGAACTCACAATATATTGAATGAATAGATGGTTGGTACACATAATCAAATTAAAATTCAATAGCAAAATCTTTTTTTAAATAAATGCTTTTTAATCAGAAATTTACGAATATTTTTCAACACTTACAATGATTTGAAAAAAAGACGAAAGCCGTTTTTATACTAAAATAGTTTTTATTTTAATCAGAAGAGAAATGCAATTATGTTTATTTAAATATAAATACAGTTTTTATTTACAAGATATTTTTTATGCTTATTTAAATAAAAGGATGCTGTTCAGAAATAGTATCACAAAATTTGTAAAATTTGTTTTTGTCAGATACAATATAATTGCAAAAATCGTCTGTTTTCAATGATTTGAAAGCAAAACTTACTAATGATGAGTTGAAATATGAACCTTTCATTAAGTTGATGATTGGGGTGCTTATTGGTTACTTGGTCCCATATTATTTATCAACAAATTTAATCCTATACTTTTGGTATTGAAATCCTAATTGAATATTTGCTTTTCTCTTTAAGGTGTGGGCTATTGACAACAAGAAGCAAGTTTATATGCGAGAAGGTATCTCTGAAAAATTGTCCATTGGAACAAAATGGTGTCAAATAACAGGTATGTATATATATAAAATAAAGTTTGGTATGTACGTGTCGACTTATAACTCAGAAAAGAGATGTTATTCAGATTCGAAATCTTGCATATACGTTGATATCCTTATAACTAAGAAACACGCCAAATTTGGCACCACCTGACAATTAATATGCTTCACAAGTGACGCATGTAGTCTATAGGCATCCACTTTGTATATCATCCAGGCTTCTGACCGTACAGGAGGGTTGAGAAACTATGGGTGGTATATCTGCACATATAGTTTTCAAGATGTTCTGTTGAATCCAGACTCGACTTATTCAGGGGGCCGACCAAATATATATATATATATATTATATATATATATTTCATTCTTTTTTTTTTTTCAAGTCAAATTGATTAAGTATATCTATGTACATATTATTAGACAACAGAGACGCAAGTTATATGCGAGAAGGTATCTCTGAAAAATTGTCCATTAAGAACAAAATGTGTTCAAATAACAAGGTATATATATATATATATATATATATATATATAAATTTGGGGGGGTTAAAAATTTTATTATTGCCTGTAAATAGACTCTTAACAAATTCATTAATAAGGAGACAAATAAGAACTAAATATTTTTCTTTTTGTTTACTATAGAAGGGGTAAAGGGAGAGTAAAAAACGGGTTGTCAGCTGACATGTTTCGATCCTGCACTCACAGAGCTAAATATCGAGGATAATAAAATAAAATAGAATACGGTCAAGTACAGAAAAATAAAAGGCAAGAAAGAAATACGACAATTTCTCTTTTTCTTCTCGCTTTTTCCACACCTTCAAAACAGAGGGAGAAATTTAAAATGTTGATGAATTCAAACCAACGTAAGCACTCCCTTTGCTTGCACAGAGAAGGCTTACTGGTTAAAATATTATGTGTCCAATATTTTGAGGTGATAGAAAGTTAGTGTGAATCTGCTCTCAATCGAGAACCAGTCAACACTAATAGTTGGCAGCAATTAGGGTTATATATTAGGTGCTCGCTATAGAGGGGCCCTACTGTTTTCTCAGTGCATCATTAGGACGACGGTTTCCATTTCCTAACTTTGGTGGGGACGTGTTGCTTTTAATGGCGGGCATCCAACGCTGGGTTGTTCTTCCTATGTTATTGACACTTTTAGCTTATTTAAATAAACAGGATGCTGTTCAGAAATAGTAATCACAAAATTTGTTAAAATTTGTTTTTTGGTCAGATACATATATAATTGCAAATCGCTTCATTTGGTTTTCAGGATTTGAAAGCAAAACTTACCAATGAATGAGTTGACAATATAAACCTTTCATTAAGTTGAAATAATAAACTTAATTTTTGGGAGAAGAAAATTATGTCTGATCCCAATAGACCAGCGGGTATATTTTCCCGGTATGTGATGATACATTTGTCTGNTATATTAATTATATATGAATTAAAACTGGCTGCTTTTAACTTTCCACCACCATCCTTTTATATTCTAAGCTTTTGATGAAAAAATCTAAATACACACAGAAGATGACTGTTCTTTTGTCGAGCCATGTTCCTTTCAATTAGGTATGCCCAATTTGGAACTGTAATGTCTCCCATGTGGCAAAAGTTTCAAAATTAACATAAAGAATTACGCACACAAAAAAGTGAAAAATCAACCTACCCTAATGTCCAACGCTTGTTGAGTCGGCAAGAACTCTTTTGACCAATTTGCATACATTGGCTTCTGCTGGTCTTTGTTTTAAGATCTAAAAATCATCCATAATTTTTTCTCAACATTCGGGCTTCATAAAATATACCTTTAAAAAAAAAAACTAAATTAGATAATTTTATGGTACGAGTATTGGGGGAATGAAAAGGCTCTATCCACAAAAGAAGATCTATCGACTGCCATCCAGGAATTGAATCACTTTGATAAAGAATATTTCTTTAAAATTAATGAAATATATTGTATGTATGTATGTATGTATGTACTGGATATACATTGTATACTTAATAAGGAAGTATTACAAATCAATTATTACTAGCAGGACTGTGGATATATGTTATATAACGTTATATACCCATCATCAGGTATATACATGAGGGAGAGGAGACTTGAATTATTACAGAATAAACTAATTACTAGCAGGACCTGTGGATATATGTTTATATACATGTGAGAAAGGAGACTTGAATTATTACAGAATAGATTAATTACTAGCAGGACCTGTGGATATATGGTATATACATGTGAGAGTGGAGACTCGAATTATTACAGAATAAAACTAATACTAGCAGGACCTGTGGATATATGTTATATACATGTGAGAAAGGAGACTCGAGGTATTACAGAATAAACTAATTACTTTTTATTCGCTTTTGCTAACTCCCTTTCCCTAATCTCCATTATCTCCCCAGAGCTGAATGGGTGACCCAGTGGGTCACGTTTTGTCTAGTCATCTTATATATTTACATTTTACAGTGTGAAAAATGAATAAATACAATTAAGATTTTAAAAAATATCCGCCCTCTTATTATGGAAGCAGTGATCATTGTAGATGATTTACTTGGCAGAACCATGACTATATCTAAAGAGAACATGCTATCTCATCGATGATGACTCGCCAGTCCACCATTACCATCTCTTGAGCATGCTGAAACTTCTCATCAGTGGTGGAGGTTGACAGGTGTCCTGCTCCCTCTTCATGCATCACACTTGTCGCCCACTTTTAAACTTCTCTATCCACTCTTACACATTTCTATATGGTAGTGCACAGTCCCCGTATTCTACTAAAGCCTCTGATGAATTTCAGCACCTGACACTCCTTCCAAACAGAAAATTCAGGTCAATTCCTTGGTGAATATTGCCAGTGGAGCGCCATGTTTACACTGTATCATAGCAAGCAAAATGGTGTGATCAGGCTCAAACTTTGATCAGGTGACCACAACAGTGTCAACTATAAGCACGCATGCACAGAACGCGGTGTACAATAATGAAAATATGTTATGGCGAAGTGGTGGATAATTTTTAATGATACCTCGTTTACACTGTAAACATAGCAAGCAAAATGGTGTGATCAGGCTCAAACTTTGATCACGAGACCACAACAGCGTGGATAATTTTGATGCTACCTCGTATATACAAACTGTTAACCTGACAGTATGTGGAAAAAATATGGACGCCCTGTCTGCTGGGGTGTTAGAATGCTCCTCTGCAGAGGGTAGTACTCCCCAAATGGGCCACCTGTTGGCCGTGGGTGGCAACCTGTGATGCTTAAGGATAGAACCAGGTGGATGAGCAGTTCATGACTTGCAATACTCCACTTTGGCCTATCTTGAGCTAGATGGGCGGTCAGAGAGGCCCCCTCCGATCAATCGTCTGGACAATCAAGCCCTAGGACCTATATGGTTTTCCTAACCCTATTGCCCTTATGGCAAGTCCCACCCCCTTTTATCATATGGGTGCTAGAGAGGCAGTGACTGAGGGTCTACATATCCTGGAAGGAGTTATGCTCTATCTGATGGTGAGGTTCCAGTTTTGGAGGTTTGAGGAATGTGGAGCACCCCTTCATCACCATTGCCCTGGTCCACTCTGACCCGGAGTGGTAGTACCTGTTAGGGTCCCATCTATGGGTTAAATAGAAAAATGTGTTTATAAAAAAAATTGTATTATCCATTAAGAATTGATTTATTTCAAAACTTTATCGGCATTAAATGACCCACTGAGGTATATGCCGTAAAACAAAACCAAACCAAAAATATGGAAAACAATGAAATATTCCAATGGATGAATATCTATTCTTGATGTTAGCTCTTAACGTCCTATACTGCCTCACCGCCCGGCCAGAAGTCACATTTGTTTTCCTAATCCACCCCAGCAAGAGTGTACAAGCAGAACGCAGTGTGGCACTACTAAAGATACGTTACGGCGAAAGTGCAGATAATTATTTGCTACCTCGTATATACATAGAAATTGTTATCCTTACTCTTCTACCTTTCAATGTGACTGTTGTGGAGATTGTTTATACTGATTCTCCTAAGGATTGAACTCACCATCCTTGGTTCACAGATGTTGTATCTACCTGTTCTACCAATGTCTCATCAAGATATGTTAAGTCGAAAGTGCGGATAATTTTTGATGCTCCTTCATAAAGAAACTGTTTTTCTTACTCTTCTACGTCATAAGACAGTGTGGAGAGTGTTCAGGCTGACCATTGTAAGGATTGAACTTACCATCCTTGGCTCGCAAATGTTATTGTGTCCCCTGTTCTACCTGCTCGTGGATTGTCCCCAGTCAGAACAATTTCACTTGCTCTTAACTCTTAATGTCCTAAACTGCCTCATTCGCCTGCCGGAAGTCACGTTCATTTTTCTAATCACCCCAAAACGTTAGTCCTTTGTTAAATCTAATATTAAACATATCTAGAAGTCTTTGATTTACGCAAATAACCGGTAACTTTAAATAAAAGGCCATTTTTAACCATTTTTTTGATAAATCCTTATAGGAATGGGTCTGGTCTTGAAAAATTCTCAACAGGATGTATAGAGTTTTAAGTTCCACGCTGGACAACTTCACAACTCGGATGGAAACAAAATTTTTTTATTCCAATTATCATGGGAAGAAAGCAAATTCAAACACACCATAATTTACTTATACTTTAGCAGATTATTCCACGTAAAAAAAAATAAGTCGAAGGAGAAAGTTCCTGGTCATATAAGGAGTGTTAGGACTTTGGCTGCACATTTCAGTGAGGGTTAAAGAGAGTTCTGAATTGAAACAGAAACATTACAAAGAGGGCAGGGAAGCTAAACTGGCTTACAATATATATATATATACACATTTTTTTAACCATTTAATTGCATTGTAGTAATATTTTTTTTTTTCTGTTCTGTAATATTGAGCAGTACTTGCTACTATGGAAATTTCATACCAATTAAATACTACATATATATATAATATATATAAATGTATATATATAATTATAGCAATGACTTACCGGTAAAAATATTGGGTTGGTCTCAGTATTTGGTTGGTATAAGTGTTACTCGATAAGTCAGCGTTAAAACATATATAAAGTGCTCAATACGTAAGTAGAGCAGATTTATTATTATGTGTACAGAAATAATATACTCGAGTTTCACCATGAGGATTTTCAGGGTTAAATTCACTGAATTAATCAAGATATTGATAATTACAGTTGATATATATATTATTGCAAAGTGATTGTTTTCTATTTTATTGAAAACATATCAAACTATTAGTAATGAAATAAAACTGGGGTTAGTTTAGATTATTTTGTCTTGCGTCCTGGGTATGACACTAAATTTATCCGGCGGTGAGGCTCGCGTTCCGGAGATTCTGGGGACTTTATTGCCATTATACCCAGGTCCACTCTGACCCGGAGCGGTAAGATCTTTTATGGTATCTTCAACCGGCCAAATAGAACTGTTTCAAAAATATTCCATCATGACCTCGCTCAGCCCTCTTAACTACCCCTCCCCATGCTTCAGCAGTTGTGAGCACTCTGACTTCTCACATGGAATTTTCTTATTTGACTGTTTCTACTCTTTTTTTTTTTTTTTTTTTTTTTTTTCTTCCATTTGTATTTGGAAAGTCCAACTGTTACAGACACGTGACTGTTGTCCCCCTAGCACACTTGGCACCCTACCGTAATTGTCTATGTTGTTGGTATAAAGGTCCAGCCTGTTCTGAAGACATCTAACAAAAATTTTACCTGCTTTTTTTTTTTTTTTTTTTTTTTTTTTTTTTTTTTTTAATTTTTTAGGCTATATAATTTTTTTTTTTTTTTTTTTAGACCTGAGATAAGAAGCCCTATAAAAAAAAATCATCTTCTAAAAGGTTAAACGTTGGTTTGTTTTTTTTTAATATGGAAGGGCTTTTTTATCTATTTTAAAATATTTTTATTACTATATTTTTTAAATTATATATATATATATATATATATAATATATATTATTAATGTGTATGGTTGGCACTAGTATACTTGAAAAAGTAATAGTAATCCAATGTACAGTGTTATTAGAAGAGTGCTCAATATCTGTGATAGAGCATTGATAGTTGAATGAAGTGACAAATAAAAGTTTTAGATTTTATTCATTTATTAGAACGATATTACTACCAATGGTTTCCTGCTAAAAGCATTCATCAGGTAAACAAAATAGTTGTTTGTTTTTTTTAAACTATTACGTTTGCCTGACGAATGCTTTTTGCAGGAAACCATTGGTAGTAATATCGTTCCCAAATAAATGAATAAAAGCTAAAACTTTTATTTGTCATTTCATTCAACTATATAATATATATATATATATATATAATGTGTGGTGTGTGATATTATTATGAAAAAACACAAGTTCATAAAACGAGTAATGTTTATTGCCTATGCTGCAGTGTTTCGATCTGTTTCAAATAGATGTTCATCAGGGCTTTCGTTAGTTTGAGGAAAAAATAATTTATCACAGTAACACAGTAAATAAGAAATCCTCAAACTAATGAAAGCCCTGATTAAGATCTATTGAAACAGATCGAAACACTGCAGCGTAGACGAAATAAAGATTACTCGTTTTATGAACTTGTGTTCTTTAAATTTTTTCATAATATTACATACTATACAGATTCACTTCCACTTTTTCTTCACACACACACACACAATATATATATATATATATATATATATATAATATTTTATATATATATATATTATGAGTTTTATAATTTGCTTGAAGCATTGTGTATATATATTGGTTAGGTAGTTGATTAGAAGGCTATCACAATGCAGTGTAAAAGAAAAAATAATAATATGGTAACAATGGTGTTTGTGTACTGGAACTCAAAATTTAACTGAATTTAAAAGGAAATGCCATAACTAGACTGCTTCAGTTCCAGTGTCTTTTGAAAAAGAGATATTATCTCGAAATTCAAGAATTAAATACAGGTTAACACACAACATCATTGTTACCGTATTATTATTTTTTCTTTACACCTGCATTGTGATAGCCTTCTAAATCAACCTCCTAACCAATATATATATAATATAATATATATATATTATAATATATGATGTAAGATCTCTGATGAGATCTTAAGATCAAAACTGCGTGTAGACCCATAATTTTTCACAATTGTTATTAAAGCTCTCTTTTTTATAAAGTATGGAGCACTCTTGGCACTCTACTGACATAATACTACCACAAGGAAAAATGTTGAAGCAATACTCAGACCACTATATATAATATATATATATATAGTCCATGTCTGTTTTGGTATGTATGTGTCAACTTATAATTCGGAATATACACACACACACACACATATAGCTATAAATAAACTGAGATAGATGCGAAGAGACTGTGATAGATAGATATATAATGAATTGATAGATAAATAGATATGAACTGACTGAAATATATTAGATAGATAGATAGATATATGGAACTGACTGAGTGAGATAGATATGAACTGACTGAGTGAGATAGATATGAACTGACTGAGGAGATGAATACGTGAGAGTAGATATGAACTGACTGACTGAGATAGATATGAACTGACTGACTGAGATAGATATGAACTGACTGACTGAGATAGATATGAAACTGACTGAGTGAGATAGAAGATATGATGGACTCTTACGGAGATGGACAGATAGGGAAAGAGATAGAACTAAGAATAGATATAAAATAGAAATAGATAAATATGAACAGACTAAGTCATAGTTTGATAGATAAAAACAAATTTCTGGTAAGAAAGGAAAGATTTTTGGGAGTTATTTAATTAACAGAAGAACTTAACAAGTCATGTGACTAAACACACTTCTATTCCTTGTATAACGAATTCAGCTGTGGATTATAAGAACGAAGTGAATAGAGTTAGATGACATTTTCTTGGTTTGTGAACGCTTAGTAATCACTATAAAAAAAAAATTTGAAATTTTTTGTATAATATTTTATATTTTTTAAAAAAAGCAATAAATTTTGAAAGGGTAAAATTTGAGTGTTTCAGAACGTGAGTTAAAGTAAAGGTGTCTTTGAATTTTCTTCCATCCTAAAAAGAAAAAGAAAAAAAAACAAGAAAAATATACAAAGTGTGGTTGGAATACATTTTTTTTTTAAAGCACCAGTTTTAATTACTAAAATATATTATATATATATATATATATAATATTGAAAGGGCAAAAAAATGAGTATTCAGAATATGAGTTACAGGTGAATATACTCTCTGAAATGCCTTTCTTAAAAGTGTTAAAAAAAAGAAAGAAAGAAAAAAAAACTTCAAGGTTGTTGGATCAGATATTTAAAAAAAAAAATATTTAAAAAAAAAAAAAAAAAAAAAAAAATGCAAATTTAAGAATAAAAAAAAAAAAAATTTTGAAAGTGTAAAAAAAAAATTGAGTTTTCAGAATATAGAGTAAAAGATATATCTCTGAAATGCCTTCCTTAAAAATAAAATAAAATGTTTTTTTTTTTTTTTTTTTTTTGTTTTTTTATTTAAAAGAATAAAAACTACAAAACTTTAAGGTTGTTTGGAATCAAATACTAAAAAAAAAAAAAAATTAAAAAAATTAAAAAAAAGATTTTTTAAAAATAAAAAATGCATCAATTTTAAGAATGAAAAATAATTTTAAATTATTTATTCATCCATTGAAAAAGAAAAAAAAAAACAGAGAAAGAAAAAAAAAACAGGTCTCCGCTAAATGCAGACTGGTCATGTGACCTAATACCCCTCTCTCCTTTCCGCATGTGTCAGTGGTGATATCTCGATTTTTAACTGTATGGAAAGTAGCTGTTTATAAAAACTCTCATGATAAAGTTTTTAGTATTTTTTTTTTTTTTTTTTTTTTTTTTTTTTCTTTTTTGTTCTTGCTTTGCGCTTTCGGTCATCACCTTTGGAAAGATTGGTAAATACCGTCTGAATTTTTAATACAAATGTATTTTGAAGAATTGATATGTGTGTTATGACAAAATTTAAAAATGTGATGATTTTTAAAAAAAAAAAAGGATTTTTTTATTTTGTATTGTATTTTTTAATTTTTTATTCTTATTATTTTTTTTATTTTTTTTTTATTTTAGGAACAGAAAATTATTTAAATATTCCATTTTTTAAAAAGACATGTTTTAATTTTTTTTTGTATGTTTTTTTTTTTTTTTAATATTTTATTTTTTTTTTATTTTTTTATTTTTTTTTTTTAAGAGCAGAAAATTATTTAATATTCTCCTATTTTAGAATTTTTTTATTTGTATTTTGTATTTTTTAAATTTTCCAAAATTTTTTTTTTTTTTTTTTTTTTTTAGGAGCAAAAATTATTTAAAATATATTTTTTAAAGAAAAACATTTTTTTTTAAATTTTGTATTGTATTTTTTATAATTTTATCAATTTTATTTATTTTTTATTTTAGGAGCAAAAGATTATTTTAAATATTCACCTATTTTTTTTCATTTTATGTTTGTTTGAATTTCTTTTATATAGAGAGAAGAGAGAATGAAAAAAAAAAATAACCAAAATAAAAACAAAACTTTAATGTGTATATCTGTCAAATTCTACATGTAATTTATATTTGTGAAAAAGAAAAAAAAAAAGAAAACTCCAAAAAAAAAAAAAGAAAAGTAACCTGTAGACTGATATTTTAACTTAAATATATATTGACTTTTTTTATTTCTTCTAAATTAATCATTGTAAAAAACAAAAAACAAAAAAGAAACCCGCATGGAAATATAAATTATTTTGTAACAACTTGATTTTTATTTTTATATACAGGATGAGGTAGAAATAATTCCTCAATAATATCTTATTGCTATTAACTGTCCTATACTCATAATCATTAGCGTTTTTCAGCCTCAGAAGACTATAAAATAGTTTTTTGCGCCCCTGAAGTTACAGCGCCTCCTGTGACTGTAAATTCCAAATGTTAGAAAAACACATTCTCGACCACAGATGTTATATATGAAGCTGTCCCTGAAGATGTTGATGTCCGGAGCTTTCTTGCCACTGTTTTCTTCTGGACCTTTGGCTTCAGTGCGTTTCACCAAGGTGGCTTCAGCAACATGAACAGTCCGCTACGGAGAACCTACCGCTACTGAGGGCGGTCCTGAGAAAAATTCTGCCAGCTGGAAGAGGCAATGCCAAAGCACCTGTGATCATTCTTGCAGACATCCTTGAAATGCAGTTGGGGTGACCAATTTGTCTCTTACCAGACAAAAGCTTTGCATAAAGGGTCCTTTAGGATTTGTCCATCCAGTAGATATGACCCAGCCATCGGAGACAACGCTGTTCAATAGAGAAACACAAGCTGGGAAGTTGACCTCTCTCTAGAACTGCTGTGTTAAGTGATCTTGTCCCTCCAGGTGATGCCCAGTAATATACGTCTAAGGCAGCGAAAGGTAGAAGCTATTTAGCCATCGCTCTTGGTGGGAGTACAGGGTCCATGTTCACTTCCATACATGGGATCCTATAACTCATCATAGTGTAATGATTAACAAGCTAGACCAGTTTGTTGTCCTGTTTCCACTCTGACCCGGAGTGGTAGTACCTGTTAGGGTCCCATCTATGGGTTAAATAGAAAAACATGACTTGATAAACAAAATTGTATTATCCATTAAGATGATTTATTTCAAACTTTATCGGCATTAAATGACTCACTGAGGTTGATATGCCGTAAAACCAAACCAACACCGACAAGATTTGTTTAAAATTTAACCTTATATAGTAGAAATATTTAGCAAGATAAGCTTGTGGGACATTGCAAATGAGTTTGATTCTCACTGGGTGCCCCTTATTTCTGGCCTGCATCAAATCTTTATTTTTTTTATATAAAAGATGCCTTATATTGTATAATGATTAGTAAGCTAAGCTAGCAAAACGTTACCATGAGTTTGATTCTCACTGAGTGCCCATATCTCTTGGCCTTGTACCAAATGTTGTTTTGTTTTTTTTAGTTTCCCAAAAGGTATGATATGATAGCAAAACATTACTAGTGAGTTTGATTGATCTCACTGGGTACTCCAACTTTTCTAGCCTTGTGTCCAAACTAAGTAAAGCTTAGTAAATAAAGACTGCTATATTTATTTCTCTACCCACCCTCCACCCTATATGTAGAATTATTAACAAATGCAAAAAAAAAAAAAAAGATGTTCTGTATATTAAAATATTGTTGTGTTTTTTTTTTTTAAATATTTAAAAAAAATTTTTTTTTATCGATTTTCATTTGTCTATATTTTTTTTTTTTTTTTTTTCCGTTTTGCCATTTCCGTTCTTATGCAAAAGATATGGCCCAATTTATAGAGATTGATTGTCTAAAACTTGAGAAAATTATTCTTGGTAGATACTGAATTGACCAGACTGCTGCACCAACCCCTCCCCCACCCCAAAAGAGCAGTAATACAACAAAAACATTCATTTTAATTTAACTTGGGGAATTAAAAAAAATTTAAAAAAAAAGGTTTTGGTAAAAGAAATTGAAATTAAGAATGAAAGAGCTGTCATTATTCATTTTTTTTTTTTTCAACTTGTATTTCTTTCATTTTAATTTCAACATGAGGCATTTAAAAGAAATACAAATATATCTGTGATTTTTTTTTTTTTTTTTTTTTTTTTTTTTTTTTTCCATGGGTAATGAATGGGTAGGCTACAACTACTTAATCTTTTCTTTTGGCTTTTCAATACTCTCTCTCTCTCTCTCTCTCTCTTCGTCTCTCTCTCTCTCTTCTCTCTCTCTCTATCTTTCTTGTGTAATATATTTTGTATTCTTTCTTCTTTTTATTTTCTCTCTCTCTCTTTCTTTCTCTGTGTTACTTTGCATTCGTTCTCTTTTTTTTGGGGGGGGGGGGCATTACATCTCTCTCTCTCTCTCTTCTTTGTGAATACTTTGCATTATTTTATTTTTATTTTCCTCTCTCACTCTCTCTTTTCCTTTCTCTCTCTCTTCTTTTCCTTTTCCTTTCTCTCTCCTCCTCTCTTCCTTTCTCTTCTCTCTCTCTCTTTTCTTTCTCTGTGTTACTTTGCATTCTTTCTCTCTTTTTTTTTGGGGGGGGGGGAGGGTCATTACCTGCTTCTCTCTCTCTCTCTCTCTCTCTCCTCTCTTCTTTGGGTAATACTTTGCATTTTTTATTTTTTTACTCTCTCTCTCTTTGCATTCTTTCTTTTTTTTGGGGGGGGGGTCATTACCTCTCTCTTTATCTCTAATTCACTCTTTCCTTTCTCTGTGATACTTAATAACTTATTCTTAATTTTCTTTCTTCTTGCATCCATGCTTTTTCATTCCTTGCTATTTTTTCTTCTTTCTTTCTTTTCCTCTTTCTTCTTTCTCTTTTTCATTCCAAACTCTTTTCTTTCTTTTCTTCCATGCTTTTTTTTATTCCATGCTCTTTTTTTTTCTTTTTCTTTCTTCTATGCTTTCTTTCATTATTTTTCCTTCTTTTTTCATTTATCTTTCTTTCATTATCCTATCAATTATTTTTTCTCCTTCCTTCATTCATTTCTTCCTTCTTCCTTATTTTCTTCCTTTTTTCCCTTTTCCTTCCTTCCTTTTTTTTTATCTTCCTTTTTTTTTATCTCTTCTATATCTTTAATTTTCCTTCTCTCTGTGTTACTTTATATTCTTTCTCTCTTTTTCAAGCTCTCTTTTCTTCTAACTTATCTCCTACAATGTTTACTTTCTTTCTCTCTTCTTTCTTTTTACCCTATGATTCAAAAGGACTCCAGTCAAGCAAATCTCGGCACTTCTTTACAGACCAACAAATTCAACATCTCAAACTATAATCATTCATGAATACTTCTCGTCACAAATGACGGAACTTGCTTGCCTGAAATAATTCACAAAGTCAGTGGCGTTTTTTAAATAGCCTCTTATCTTTCACCATCTTAATCATATTTACTTATCTGCTACTAGCTGGATCGCTGTCTGATTCTCCGTTCCTCTGGTCTGTACATTTGGGACCTCCTCATTTGTTCCTTTATGCTTTAAGTACGAATACAAAGATTTTGGGTATTTTTCAGACGTCTTTTATTCAGCCCATGTAACTCATAAACTTCTTTTCAGCATCTCTTATCATATTTACTATCTGCTACTAGGCTGGATCGGGTCTGGGGCTGATTCCCGTCCTTTGTCGTACATTTGGGACCTTTCATTTGTTGTTGCTTTTAGTAACGAATACAAAGATTGGGTATTTTCAGACGCTTTTATTTCGCCCTGTTAGCCATAAACGTCCCCACAAGAAATAGTCATCTTGAGACATTTCTGCCTCTTTGAAAGCCTCAACAAAATTGTCTAGTTTTAAGTACACCTCCTCTTCCATGACCGAACTGACCAATCAAAAGGACAGGCCCTTGGTCAGTTAAAGGAACAAGCCCTGTAAATTCAGAATTAACTGGGTTTTTATTATTTATTTATTAATTTCTACTCTGCAACAGGTGAGGGCAATAGAATTTAGTTACCTTTTTTTTTTTTTTTTTTTTTTTTTTAACTATAAAATTCAGGAATTGTTTTTAATCTCAACAATTCCAAACAAAAGCTATTGTATATCATTTTTTTTCTTTCCCGCCCTGAAAAAAAATTTTTCAGCGGATCATCTAAATAATCGAAAAATAAAAAAAATTTTGGGACTTCCTGAATTTTTTTAAATGAGGTTGATATAGATTTGATCATTTGGATTGTTCAACTATTGTCTCTGATCTTTATTAGGCTTAGTCTGTAACTGCGTTTTGACCAGTGATAGCGAGAGATTACTATATATATATATATATATATTATATATATATATATATATACATACTTGCGTATGGATCGATTTAGGGAATTTTTCTTCTTTTACCCTTGATTTACGACGGTCATGGAATCTTTAAGTTATGGATTTAATTTCTAGAAGCCAAGGGTAACTCCTAGTTCTCTATATTACGTTTGAATTTCAACCATAGAAAATTATTACTCACATATAAGGTTGACACTATGGTGTGCTATACTCCTGGTTAGCTCATGGCGCAACTGATTGACAGAACTGGAGGCCTATTGAAAATTAAGTCCACTATTTTTGAAAATACTTAGAATAACAATTTGACCAATTGTTGAATAACTGGCCGCCATCCTTGGTTCCAGTTGTAAAATAACTTAAAGTAACCAAGTAAGTAAAGGCCTGACTTTTTTGTAACAGACAATTTCAAGGTAAAAAGTTTTGACTATTGTTATTTATTGTCAACCATACCCAGCAACTATGTTGAGGCAATGAAATCCCCAGATTCCCAACAATGGGTGCTAGCCATGCAAAATGAATGTCCTGGGCCCATAACCTGTAGAGTAACTGGCCGTCATCCTTGGTTCCAGTTGTTAAAGACTTAAAGTAAACAAGTAAGTAAATCAATAAGTCCTTGAGGGATAGTGTCCTTTAGGTCCGACGTCCAAGATGATCCAAATAGCAATGAGCTAAGGTTAGTATCTGGCAGTATAAATACACCAACAGCAGCAGCAGCACTGCCAGTGATTGGATAATAGGTTGCCTTCCCTGGTCACGTGGTAGTTAACGAGTCTATATTTAGAAGTGACACTTGCCTCATGCCTTATATACACAAAAAATTCCAACACCAATAACTGAGGATAATAAGATGTGTTAAAACTCAAATAACCAAAGCTAAAGAGCCCTGTCTTCACTCAGGATAACAAGAACAAATTGTTACTCTAAGTTTTGGATTCGAGACAGAACTGGAGGCCTATT